>CATNWA010000796.1:12500-57500 GCA_951230385.1 Staurois parvus | reverse complement strand
CCTTATGTTCCTAACACATTACCCCATCCATATCAGTATAGAGATCCAACATGATATTTTTCACCATTGAGATCTGATGTGTTTTCAGTGTTCCTTTTTTTAAGTAGTCTACATATAGTGTATAGAATGTGTATATTGAAAATTAAGATTTGAATCAATATCTTGATGTACACAAGAATAGTTTCCAAAATTTTGACAAAACTGAGTTTTATAGATCATTTGTTTAGCTGATTACATGAAAGTAAGGTTAATAATATAACTTAGATTAGAAAATCTTCAGTTTTACTCAAATTAGTTGATGCAACAATGAATACACCCCACAACAAAAACTAGTATATCTAGTATTTTGTATGATCTCCACGATTTGTAAGGACAGCACCAAATCTAGGCATGGAATGAACAAGT
The DNA here is from genome assembly GCA_951230385.1 of Staurois parvus. NCBI lineage: Eukaryota > Metazoa > Chordata > Amphibia > Anura > Ranidae > Staurois > Staurois parvus. The sequence continues at coordinate 57,095 of CATNWA010000796.1, read as the reverse complement.
TGGTAACATATTGCAACATCGATCTTCATTCTTCAAGAACGACCTCTTTTAGAGGGAACTTGTCTCTTCAGAAATCCCCATACGTGTTGGATTGGGTTCAGATCAGGAGACATTCTTGGCCACTGAATCACTTTCACCCTGTTCTTCTTCGGAAATGCAGCAGTGGCCTTAGATGTGTGTTTTGGATCATTGTCATGTTGGAAAAATGCACGACGGCCAAGGGCACGGAGTGATGGGAGCATCTTCTCTTTCAATATAGAGCAGTACATCTGTGAATTCATGATACCATCAATGAAATACAGCTCCCTGACACCAGCAGCACTCATGCAGCCCCACAGAAGGGCACTGCCACCACCATGTTTCACTGTAGGCACCATGCATTTTTCTTTGTTCTTCTCACCTTTGTGACGCCATACAGTTTTGAAGCTCCAAAAACATTTATCTTGGTCTCATCATTACAGAGTACAGAGTTCCAGTAGTCGTCTTCTTTTTCAGCATGGGCCCTGGCAAATTCTAGGTGAGCTTTTTTGTGCATGGGCTTTAGGAGAGGCTTCCTACGTGGACGACACCCATGTATGCCATTCCTCTGCAGTGTACGCCGTATTGTGTCATGGGAAACAATCACCCCAGTTTGGCTTTCTATTTCTTTAACTAACTGCAGTGAACTTGCATGGCGATTTTCTTCAACCCTTCTTATCAGAAGACACTCCTGTCTCCTGTTAACTTCCGTGGACGGCCTGGACTTCTCTGTGAGATGGTTGCAGTTCCATCTTTGTATCACTTTTGGTACAGTATTCTGACTGCTAAGCAAAGCTTTGCTGATCTTCTTGTAGACTTCACCTTTCTTGTGTAAAGAAATGATTTTCTTTCTCAGGCCTTGTGACATTTCTCTTCCATGCCATTGCTGACAGCATGAAATGGGAGGGGTTTTCTTTGTTACGTAACGCCCTTTTATAATCAACTGTCTGCTGGACACCTGTGTAATGAAACATTAGACTCACCTGTAGTTGAATTCTTGTTAATTAGGATTCTGTTATCTAAAATTTAGCTTTGCTCCTAAGACTTTCATTGGGGTGTATTAATTTTTGCAACATGATCATGAATGAATTTGTTAGGAAAAATTTTTTTTGTGTGTGTGTGCAAATGAACAAATCTTGTGTGCAATCAATGGCCCGCATTTTTGGGGAGGATTTGCAGTATAGTGTCCTATAGAAAATGTTGATTCTGAAAGGAAAGCAAAAGGTTTTTTGACAAATCTGTTGAGGGGCAGTATTTATGCTGAGCACTGTATATACAGTAGTATATATATATATACAGTCAGGTCCATAAATATTGGGACATCGACACAATTCTAACGTTTTTGGCTCTATATACCACCACAATGGATTTGAAATAAAACGAACAAGATGTGCTTTAACTGCAGACTGTCAGCTTTAATTTGAGGGTATTTACATCCAAATCAGGTGAACGGTGTAGGAATTACAACAGTTTGCATATGTGCCTCCCACTTTTTAAGGGACCAAAAGTAATGGGACAATTGGCTTCTCAGCTGTTCCATGGCCAGGTGTGTGTTATTCCCTCATTATCCCAATTACAATGAGCAGATAAAAGGTCCAGAGTTCATTTGAAGTGTGCTATTTGCATTTGGAATCTGTTGCTGTCAACTCTCAAGATGAGATCCAAAGAGCTGTCACTATCAGTGAAGCAAGCCATCATTAGGCTGAAAAAAACAAAACAAACCCATCAGAGAGATAGAAAAAACATTAGGCGTGGCCAAAACAACTGTTTGGAACATTCTTAAAAAGAAGGAACGCACCGGTGAGCTCAGCAACACCAAAAGACCCGGAAGATCACGGAAAACAACTGTGGTGGATGACCGAAGAATTCTTTCCCTGGTGAAGAAAACACCCTTCACAACAGTTGGCCAGATCAAGAACACTCTCCAGGAGGTAGGTGTATGTGTGTCAAAGTCAACAATCAAGAGAAAACTTCACCAGAGTGAATACAGAGGGTTCACCACAAGATGTAAACCATTGGTGAGCCTCAAAAACAGGAAGGCCAGATTAGAGTTTGCCAAACGACATCTAAAAAAGCCTTCACAGTTCTGGAACAACATCCTATGGACAGATGAGACCAAGATCAACTTGTACCAGAGTGATGGGAAGAGAAGAGTATGGAGGAGAAGGAAAGGAACTGCTCATGATCCTAAGCATACCACCTCATCAGTGAAGCATGGTGGTGGTAGTGTCATGGCGTGGGCATGTATGGCTGCCAATGGAACTGGTTCTCTTGTATTTATTGATGATGTGACTGCTGACAAAAGCAGCAGGATAAATTCTGAAGTGTTTCGGGCAATATTATCTGCTCATATTCAGCCAAATGCTTCAGAACTCATTGGACGCTTCACAGTGCAGATGGACAATGACCCAAAGCATACTGCAAAAGCAACCAAAGAGTTTTTTAAGGGAAAGAAGTGGAATGTTATGCAATGGCCAAGTCAATCACCTGACCTGAATCCGACTGAGCATGCATTTCACTTGCTGAAGACAAAACTGATGGGAAAATGCCCCAAGAACAAACAGGAACTGAAGACAATTACAGTAGAGGCCTAGCAGAGCATCACCAGGGATGAAACCCAGCGTCTGGTGATGTCTATGCGTTCCAGACTTCAGGCTGTAATTGACTGCAAAGGATTTGTAACCAAGTATTAAAAAGTGAAAGTTTGATTTATGATTATTATTCTGTCCCATTACTTTTGGTCCATTAACAAGTGGGAGGCACATATGCAAACTGTTGTAATTCCTACACCGTTCACCTGATTTGGCTGTAAATATCCTCAAATTAAAGCTGACAGTCTGCAGGTAAAGCACATCTTGCTCATTTCATTTCAAATCCATTGTGGTGGTGTATAGATATATAGGTCCTTCCCCTCATGCCAGGGTGCTAGGCGTAATCCTAGACTCTGACCTCTCCTTTGGGCCTCACATCCACTCACTGGCTAAATCCTGCCACCTCAACCTCCGGAACATTTCCGAAATCCACCCCTTCCTGACCAATGACACCACAAAGCAACTCATCCATGCTTTGGTTATATCCCGCCTCGGTTACTGCAACTCCCTCCTCACTAGTCTTCCGTTACACAGGTTATCCCCCCTTCAGTCTATTATGAATGCTGCTGCTAGACTCATATACCTTACCAACCGATCAGCGACTGCTGCCCCTCTCTGCCAATCCCTCCACTGGCTTCCACTAACCCAACGTATAAAATTCAAATTACTAACCATAGTTTACAAAGCCATCCACAACACTGCCCCTAGGTACATCACCAACCTCATCCACAGATACCGCCCAAATCGCTCACTCCTCCTATGATATCGTCCTCTCTAGCTCCCTCATCACCTCCTCCCACGCTCGCCTCCAGGACTTCTCTCCCATCCTCTGTAACTCCCTACCACAGCATGTCCGGTCAGCCCCCACCTTGTCTGCCTTTAGGCGATCTTTGAAAACTCACTTCGTCAGGGAAGCCTACCCCACCTCCACCTAAGAACTGTACTTGAATCACCTCCGCCAGATCATCCCCCGCAGCTATCACCTTTTGTATCACCTCCCCCTTCCTTTAGATTGTAAGCTCCACGATCCGGGCCCTCCTATTCCTTCTGTACTGAAATGTATTGTAATTGTACTGTCTCCCTTATATTGTGAGCAAACTGTTGGCGTTATATAAATCCTGTATAATAATGATAATAATAATATATATATATTATAAAAATATAAATAATAATAATATTATATACAGTATATATGTTTAAAAAATGTGTGTATATATAATATATTTATATATATTATAAAGACATAAATAATAATTATATATATTTATTATTATTATTATATATTTATATTATAATCCTCTACTTATTAATGTAGCTGGTGATAGGGGTGGATGGAACCACAGAGCACGGAGTAGGATGCAAGTATCCAACACATCTGAAATCAAATTCCATGTCAACATGTGTTATTGTGTACAGTCTCATGTTTTTACTGTGCATTGCAATACACTTTTTATTGAATTCCAATGCACATTATAATGCACTTCAAGGCATGTTGATGCGTTGACTTGCATCAGGACATGCTGACATGCATCATAAGGAGCATTGATGTGCGCTGCCTTGACATTTGATGCTTTTCAATGATTAAAAAAAAATACAAAGACTGTAAATCCAGCCTGAAAGTAAATGGACTGCCAAAAACACTTAAGGGTATTAATTGACGCCTAGACTGGCTTCACACTATAGAGGTGTGAGGAATCGCATATGCGCAGGGCAGTCTATTTATTTCAGTGGGCTGCCCTATGTACGAAAAATGCAGAAAAGAAGTCCCTGCCTCCTCTTCAAAATCCCGCCGCACCGAAACAATTGTGTTGTAGTACCACGCGGTTTGGTGTGCACAAAAAATAGGTTACAGATGTGGGGGGGCATCAACAATTAATGGCACCTCCACGCATCAGCATGTTTCTATGCATGTCGAGAAAGCGCAGGAATTTACTCACATTCCTGATACGCACAAGGTGTGAACCTAACCTAAGGCTTCATTCTGGCTCCATGCACACTAGCTTTTTTTTAAGCGCAAAAATGCTCGAAAAAACGCTGGATAAAAAATACTAGTAATAGCATTTTTAGGAGCGTTTAGGAGCGATCATGTTTTATTAGCATTTTTACAGTACATGTAGGGAAACAAAGCTAGAAAAAAGTTGTTAGGAGTGTTTAGTAGTGTTTAGGAGAATTTAGCATTTTTTTCTGCTAGAAGACGTTTCCAAAAACTCTACAAAAAAACTATTTTTTTCTGCCTCTGAATGCCTATGTGTGCATGGACACATGGGGTCAGGGGCGGACTGACAACTCATGGGGCCCCCGGACGATAGGGGATCATGGGGCCGCTGTGTCCTTGCCCAAACTCAAAAATGCCTATGAAAAAGGTACCAGGGGCATCTCATGGGGCCCCCTACTGACCCCGGGCCCTCGGGCAGTGCCCAAGTTTCCAAATGGTCAGTCCGCCCCTGCATAGGGTAACATGGAGAGGCATTTGGAGGCCGAAAAAATAAATTTGCCAGATGCCCCCAAAAGCAACGTTAAAAATGTTGTGTGTATATGACCCTATCAAAGACGTCATGCACAGTGGAAGTATTTCTTTCTCTGCTAGATGCCCGTGCTTCTGGCAGCGACATTTTGGCAAAAAAAAAAAAAGCGCTTGATGCTTGTAAACGCGTTTAATACGTTTAGGTGCATTTAGCCATGTCAAGCGTTTGGGCATTAATTCTATTCATTGTCCGGAATAATAATTTATTCTGGCCATTGAAATGAATTCAAACTCAAGTGCTAAACACGGGTTTACATGCGTTAGGTGTTTTAAAACGCTGCTGATCCTGGATGTGTTGGCAGTGGGGGGGGGGGTTCTGCCTCTAAACTTTAAACTTTTTCGACACCAGGTCCATACATTATATGGACCTGACAGCGGGTGGCCTTATACACAATCCAGTGGCTGCAGCCACCAGGATTGTGTGTAAAACTGACAGGCAGACTCCTGCCTGTCAGGTGAAAGCAGTCCACAGCCCCCCGGGTACCGGTGCCCCCCACACTCAAGCTCCTACCATGTATCCAGGCTCACTTGCCCATATGTGGGCATTGAGGAGTGTCATGGCGGATGCTAGCAGGTGAAGGGGAGAGAGGAGAGCGGACGAACATCGGCTCTCCTCCCCTACTTTCGGTGACCCGGAAGGCGACGTGTGTGACGTCACATCGGGGTCACCCCGTCACTTTTTCGGCTACCACAACCAAGAAGCAATTGCATACCAATACTTCCAATGGAACCCAGAGGAGACATTATGTGATGAAGAAAAAAAAAGTTATTCATTTATTTTTAACATTTATTTCAGGTACTTATATAGCGCCGTCAATTTACGCAGCACTTTACATATATATTGTACATTCACATCAGTCCCTAACCCTCAAGGGGCGTACAATCTGAGCTATGTAAAAAAAAAAAATGTTTTTATTGCAAAAAAATAAAGTTACACTCAAGCACATAACATTCATCCTCCCAAAAAATTTCGAGGCCCCCCCATCCCTACATATACGTACAGCAGGGCACCTACGTGTGAGAATGTCGATTGCGATACATGTTACATATCGTCACACAAGACAGAATGAGAGCAATAATTGTAGCATCAGACCTCCTCCATAACACTGAACTGATGTCCTATAGGGGCTTTTAAAGTGTCGCCTATAGAAAATATGGGGCACTGAAGTGTATAACCATTTGATAGGCATTTTGAATGTCAGGTTTGGCATGTTGGGTATCTATTTCCTCAATGCAACCTCATCTTTTATATTTTACCAATAATTTGGGTACATTATTGCGTTTGTTTGCCCTAAAACTGTCTTTAGTGTGTTTTTTACTGAAATTGTGCATTTTCTAGACCTTTGCAGTAATATCGCGAGACAAAAAAAAATGGAACTACCATCCTTTTATTCTTTTGGGTGTCTGATTTCAGAAAATATATCATGTTTGGGGGTTTTGTGTATATTTCAGGTCTAAAATGATTTTTTAAAGTGTCGCCTATAGAAAATATGGGGCACTGAAGTGTATAACCATTTGATAGGCGCACACACAAATGTCAGGTTTGGCATGTTGGGTATCTATTTCCTCAATGCAACCTCATCCTTTTATATTTTACAAATAATTCGGGTAAATTCTTGCGTTTGTTTGCCCTAAAACTGACTTTAGTGTGTTTTTTACGGAAATTGTGCATTTTCTAGACCTTTGCAGTAATATCGTGAGACAAAAAAAAATGGAACTGCCACCCTTTTATTCTTTTGTGTGTCTGATTTCAGAAAATATATCATGTTTGGGGGTTTTGTGTATATTTCAGGCCTAAAATTATTTTTTAAAGTATCACCTATATAAAATATGGGGCACTGAAGTGTATAACCATTTGATAGTTACACACAAATTTCAGGTTTGGCATGTTGGGTATCTATTTCCTCAATGCAACCTCATCTTTTATATTTTACAAATAATTCGGGTAAATTATTGCGTTTGTTCGCCCTAAAATTGACTTTAGTGTGTTTTTTACGGAAGTTGTGCATTTTCTAGACCTAGGCAGTAATATCGCGAGAGCAAAAAAAAATGGAACTACCACTCTTTTATTACATAGGGTGTCTGATTTCAAAAAATATATCATGTTTGGTTGTTTTGTGTATATTTCAGGCCTAAAATGATTTTTTAAAGTGTTGCCTATAGAAAATATGGGGTACTGAAGTGTATAACCATTTGATAGCTGCACACATATTTCAGGTTTGGCATGTTGGGTATCTATTTCCTCAATGCAACCTCATCTTTTATATTTTACAAATAATTCGGGTAAATTATTGCGTTTGTTTTTGCCCTACAATTGACATTAGCGTGTTTTTTACTGAAATTGTGCATTTTCTAGACCTTTGCAGTAATATCGCGAGACAAAAAAAAAAATGGAACTACCTCCCTTTTATTCTTTAGGGTGTCTGATTTCAGAAAATATATCATGTTTGGGGGTTTTGTGTATTTTTCAGGCCGAAAATGATTTTTTAAACGAGTGCATAAAATACAAAAATGTCAGGAAGAGGGTTTATTTATTTTATTACAGGTACTTATATAGTGCTGTCAATTTACATATATGTTGTACATTCACATCAGTCCCTAACCCTCAAGGGGTGTACAATCTAAGGTCCCTAACTCACATTCATACATACACATACTAGGGACAATTTAGACAGGAGCCAATTAACCTACCAGCATGTCTTTGGAGTGTGGGAGGAAACCGGAGTACCTGAAGGAAACCCACGTAGGCACAGGGAGAACATGCAAACTCCAGGCAGGTGGTGACATGGTTGGGATTCGAACCAACGACCCGAGTACTGCCAGGCGGAATTGCTAACCATTTAGCCACTGTGCTGCCCGATATTTGATCTGTGTTATACCAGAAAGTTGAAAATATTTTTTAACAATCTTTTTTCGTTTATATAAAAGAAATAGTGGCGATCAAATACCATCAAAAGAAAGCTCTATTTGAGTGGTAAAAAAAAATTATATAAATTTAATTTGGATACAGCATTGCATGACTACACAATTGCCAGTTAAAGTAGTGCAGTGATAAATAGCAAAAAATGTCCTGGTTATGAAGAGTGTAAAATCTTCCAAGTGGTTTATCAATTTACACAGCACTTTACATATATATTGTACATTCACATCAGTCTCTAACCCTCAAGGGGTGTACAATCTAAGGTCCCTAACTCACATTCATACATGGGCCAATTTAGACAGGATCCAATTAACCTACTAGCACATCTTTGGAGTGTGGGAGGATACCAGAGTAAACCCACGCAGGCACAGGGAGAACATGCAAACTCCAGGCAGGAGGTGCCGTGGCTGGGATTCGAACTAACAACCCTAGTACTGCCAGGCAGAAGTGCTAACCATTTAGCCATTGTGCTGCCCAGATTAAAAGCCTTTGTGTGCGTGGACACATAGGCTAACATGCAGGGGCATTTAGAGGAAGCAAAGAAAAAAATAGTAGACGCCTCTAGAAGCAGTTGAAAAAACGCCCAGTGTGAACGAGGCCTAAAAATGCACAGGAAGCTGCAGCACTTTGTGTGGGAAAAAAGAACGCTAATGCCAAGAAAAAGATAAAACACATCGTGGTATTGCAATGCATTACAAAAAAAAAAAAACCACGTCAATGCACGTCAAGGCATTTAAATGTTAAAATTTTAATTTGTAGACAGATGACATTTTACTACGCATTCACTAAAAAAAAAAAAAAGAGAGAAAAGAAAAAGAGACAAATTCATTGAGAAAGAGCGGGGACGGACCCTGTGAGTCAGGGCCAGTTGTTGGCAGTACACACAGGAGGATAAATACAATGACACCCCCCCAGTGTGAGTGTCCCCCGGCCCTCTGTTCTCCTGCCTCTCTTTTCACGCTCTCCTCCGCCGACTCTCCATGTAATAGCTTGTTTGATCTTTGCTCTTGGAGTCAGTTAGACAGATTACAGCCAAACCAGGTTTAACTTGTCAGGCCCAGCAGGATGGCTGAACCTTAATAGGCGCTTGAATGCTGCACGCTGCTGCTGGGTGAAACAGACTCTGGAAGCGAGCGGCCATCTGCAGCCGGCGTGACAAAGGGACCTTCTGAGCGCAATCCAAAGCAAACAGCGCGGCGAGCCTGACTCCGGCCACTGTTCCCGCTGCCTTTACAGCTTGGCTCGACGTGCTGCTCCATAAACCAAGCATTTAGCCGGCTGGAGGAAGCTGGGGAGCTGCGCCGGAGGGTCAGGGAATGCGTCCGCCTAAAGGAGCAATAACCTCGTCATTTTCTTATTTAACCACTTCAAGTCCGGACACTTTCACCCCCTTCCTGCCCAGGCCAATTTTCAGCAGTATCGCACTTTGAATGACAATTGCGCGGTCATGCAACACTGTACCCATATGATTTTTTAGCATTTTTTGGAGAAAGATAAAACTTTATTTTGGTGGTATTTATTCACTACTGGGATTTTTATTTTTTGCTATATAAATGAAAAAGTACAAACATTTTTGTTTTTCTTATAAAATTTTGCAAATAAATAATATTTCTTCATACATTTTGGCCAAAATGTATTTAGCTATCTTTTTAGTAAAAAAAATAAAAAAATAACCCAAATGAATTTGTCGTCAAATGAATACACGGTTAGGATGGATGGGGCATGCTGCACTGCTGAATCAGAGGATGTGGGGGGTCCGGAGAGGGATGGTCTGTCGTCCCCCCTACTGCTGCTGAGTATCTGGGATCCTGCATCTGGCTGCTGCTGGGGGATGAGATGACTGTGGGATCAGAGGTGGGCTGATCTGATGTGTCCCCAGCCGCCACCTGATGTCTGGAGCTCCTCTGCAGGCTGGGAGCATTACCAGAGGCCTAGACAGGAACCGCTGGAGCGGGGAGGGACACGGGCCTGTGTGTGGCGGGGAGGGGGCTTCCAGCGCCCGATCTTCCCCATAATACGGTGCCGGGTCGTGCACTTATGCATGTGCGGCTCACCCGGAGCGGTGGAAGGCTTGTGTAGCGGAGCGGGGGGAGCCGGGAGTGCCGCGGATGGACAGAGCTGTACTAATTAGCGTCCGCCATTAAGCTCGGCCGCGCATGCCAACCCAAATTAGTTTATAACCAAAAATTATAATTTTTAAAAAAAAAATGTTTACATTTTTATTTTATTTTTTATATCATTATTTATGTTTATTATTATTATACAGGATTTATATAGCATCAACATTTTGCTCAGCGCTTTACAATATAAAGGGAGACAATACAGGAACAATACAAGAGGGTTAGGAGGGCCTGATCTTTGGAGCTTACAATCTAAGAGCATACTGTCACCCTTAGCAGTACAGTGTCACCATGGTGACACTAGTACTACTTGTGGGGGGTGATGAAGATTTTTTTTTTTTTACACTGATTGCTTTTACACCCATATAGGATGTAAAAGCAATAATTTCTCCTTCTCTCTGGCTGCATTCTTGCAGCCATTGAGAAATACTGTGAGAGCTGTGATTGGTCAGAGCATGTCACATGGTACAAGGCTGTTGTGAATAGCCCTGTACCATGTGATCTCTGTGATCATCAAATTTCACACGTAGTAAGCAATGATGTCAGGAAGTATATACACACACACTCCTATATCCACAGTTGATCCAAAGGAAGGCAATCCCCCACAATAACGCATGATCCAATTTGCCACAGAAGGTGAAAAAAAAATTGCTCCTTATAGAAGGGACATTCTTCCCACTGACCACCAATGTAAGAATTATTCTTCCCACTGACCACCAATGTAAGAATTATTCTTCCCACTGATCACCAATGTAAGAATTATTCTTCCCACTGACCACCAATGTAAGAATCATTCTTCCCACTGACCACCAATGTAAGAATTATTCTTCCCACTGACCACCAATGTAAGGAATTATTCTTCCACTGACTATCAATGTAAGGAACATTCTTCTTATGACTGTCAGGGTAGTAGGGCCCTTTTCCCATGGACCACCAATGTAAGGATTTTATTTTCTGGCCCTATTTTTATTTTCTGGTTCACACTATAGGAATGCAGTCCAGATGCGTTTTTGCGTGCTCGTTTTTTACGCATTTTTGATGCGTTCCAATGCGTTTTTTAATTGTTGGCGTGTTCCAGTGCATTTTTTATGCATTCCAGTTCATATTTTCCCCTCTCTTTTCCTTCACTATAAATAGGGCATCCCAGTGCTTTTTTTGGTGTTTTTTGGTGTGTTCCAGTGCATTTTTTATTGCGTTTTACCTCGTTCCAGTACAGTTCTGTGCAGAAAAAATGTTCTACTTTTTTTTTCTACATCCAGAATGCACTGGAACTGCAAGCACTGATGTGAACTATGACATTGACAACCATATCACCTACTTTCTGTGCGTTTTTAATGCAGAAAAAAAGCAACTGAAACGCATGTAATGTGAACCGGCCCTGAGACTGTTTATTACTTCAATATAATTTTTGTCATGTAGAGCGGGTGTCAAATACGCTAAGTATTCCCTATTCTTTTCTTTTTAGATCTCAGCTTACTGTTCACACGAATGGACCGCGAGCTGTAGATGTCGGTATCAGATTCCTTGAGACCTGAACGTTATTTCAAAGGTTCCTCCAAGTTAAAAAAAGGCTGAGAAAGGCTGGTTATTATCGCCATCGATATTACACAGTGAGAAGCCGGGGTTCCCCTTTAAGTGAGGAGTGCTGGTTAGGGTGGAGGTGGAAGCTCATATGACGGGCCGCGCTGTTGAGCTGCTCACGTCCTGCAGACGGATTTTCTCAGGCCGGCGCCTGCACTGGCCTAGCTGTACCTCGTGTGTGGCTCTCCCAGCTGTTCAGGCTCGCTGATGGAGATGACAGTTTGCGCGGCACCTGTTAATGGGATAAGAGGAGCGTGATCTACAGCCCGCTGAACGCACGCACAGCGCCGCCTTCTCTGTGCGACTTCCTGACTACAAATATGTTTTCTGTCTGCTCAAAGAAATCTCCTTTAGCCTTGCGCTCCATAATCCCCATCCTGTTCTTAGGGCTCATTCACACTGCATTTCCCTGCGTTTAGAGGACGTTGCTAAACGCATATTTATTTATTTATTTCAGGTACTTGTATAGCGCCGTCAATTTACACAGCACTTTACATATATATTGTACATTCACATCAGTCCCTAACCCTCAAGGGGCGTACAATCTAAGGTCCCTAATGCAGGCCATAGACGGGTCGAAAATCGGCCGGTTTTTAAAAAATAAAATGAAAAAAATCGGTCGTTCAATCAGCCGACGTTACCACCAACGGTAAAAAAAAAAAAAAAAAATGGCCGATTTTCGTCCCGTCTACGGCCGGCATTTTTACTTCTGTCCCTTGCAGAGAGCTCCGCTATTATATTTAACATAAAAAAGTCTTGCGGTTGCAACAATGTATCCAATTGTATCCATTTTGGATACAGATGGTTTTATTCGGATACAAATAGATACATTGTTGCAACTGTAAGACTTTTCCTATAAAATATAATAGCGGACTGGAATTTTTCTTCCTTCTTCTTCCTCCTCTTTCCTCTTCTTCTTCTTCTTCTGATTCTTCCTCCTTCTTCTGATTCTTCCTCCTTCTTCTTCTTCTTCCTTCTCCTTCCTCCTCCTTCCTCCTCCTTCTTCCTTCTACTTCTGCTTCCTTCTTCTTCTTCTGATCCTTCCTCCTTCTTCCTCCTCCTTCTTCCTCCTTCTTCTTCTCCTCCTTCCCTCCTCCTTCTTCTTCCTCCTCCTTCCTCCTCCTTCTTCCTCCTCCTTCCTCCTCCTCCTTCTACTTCTTCCTTCTTCTTCTTCACGATCGGCCGATTTGTCCATCATTGCCGGGAAAATCGGCTGCGCATTTTCCAACTTTACCGATAAAACAAATTTGCCAAAACCCCAAAAAGCAGCCGACCAATTAACCCACTAACAGTGCGAAAATCGGCCAATTTTTTTTTTTGCCCGAAAAAATTGCCCGATTTCTGACCCATCTATGGCCTGCATAACTCACATTCATACATACACATACTAGGGCCAATTTAGACAGGAGCCAATTAACCTACCAGCATGTCTTTGGAGTGTGGGAGGAAACCGGAGTACCCGGAGGAAACCCACGCAAGCACAGGGAGAACATGCAAACTCCAGGCAGGTGGTGACATGGTTGGGATTCGAACCAGCAACCCTAGTACTGCCAGGCGGAAGTGCTAACCATTTAGCCACTGTGTATATAAACGCAGATAATGATTTATCAACGGTGCCATTCACACTGTGCGTTTAGCTGCATTTAGGTCAGTTTAGCTGCGTTTAGCGAAAATAAAATGTGTGTCCAGAATCAAATTAGACAAAAGGTTCGCAAAATGCAGTGCGATTGGCTGAATCTGATCAGCCATGCGATCCAATGCCAATGCAGAAAAATAACGGTTCCTGCACCTTTCATGCAGGTGCGGTGCGATTTAAGCCGTACAAAATGAATCGCGCAAATCGCACAGCAAATGAATCGCATGTGATTTGAACAGGAATGCGGTGCGATTTCCCGCACCGCAATAGTGTGATCCGGGACTCGATCCCTATAGGACTCTTCACACCACCGTGCTGCGGGTCTGGTGCGTTTTGAAATCTCCTTCAAGCTCCATCTTTCAGTCACTTTTCAAAAGCTCACTTTTAGGCGATCTCTGAAAACCTATCTCTTCAGGGAAGCCTATCCTTCCCTCAGCTAATAGTGGAATCTTCTACTCCTCCTACCAGTCCATCCCCCACAGTTATTACCTTTTGTACCACTAGCCCCCTCCCTACTAGATTGTAAGCTCCCAGGATCAGGCCCTCCTATCCCTCTTGTATTGAACTGTATTGTTGCTGTATTGTCTCCCGTTATATTGTAAAGTGCTGAGCAAACTGTTGGCGCCATAAATCCTGTATAATAATAATATATAAAATCCTGTATAATAATAATATAAATCCTGTATAATAATAATAATAACAATATATAAATCCTGTATAATAATAATATATAAATCCTGTATAATAATAATAATAACAATATATAAATCCTGTATAATAATAATATATAAATCCTGTATAATAATAATATATAAATCCTGTATAATAATAATAAGAAGAAGAAAAAAGCTCCAGATTGAAATAAATGGAAAAAAACGCATCAAAAATGCACCGCGGTTGTGTTTTTGGTGTGTTTTATGAGTCACATGTCCATGTCTCACAGGGCTGTAATTGGAGTCAGGCAACCAAAAAAACGCACAAAAAATGCATCTGTGTTTTCAAGGCGTGTGAAAGTGCCCTTAAAGCGGAGTTCCAGTGAAAATAAAAAAAAACTGTAGCTGCTGACTTTTAAAAAAACGGACACTTACCTGTCCCTCGGTGTCCTCCCTGCAGCCCGTCTCACTGACCGCCCAGTGTCCCCGGTGCCAGCATCTTCAGTGTGGTCACCCGGCTGGGACAGCTTGCGGCTTCACAGCCGGGTGCCCACTGTGCATGTGCGAGTAACTTTGAGATTTGTGAATGGTCCCATAGTCTTCTGGGACCTGTCATGTGAGGACAACCTCCGCTTCCAATCGCCTAGGCCAGTGGTCTCCAAACTGCGGCCCGGGGGCCAGATGCGACCCTTTGCTTGCCTTTATCTGGTCCTTGAGGCATTATTCCTGCCACTGACACCAACAATGAGGCAAATTTCCTTCCACTGACACCATCGATGGAGTATGATTCCTTCCACTGACACCAACAATGAGGCATATTTCCTTCCTTCCACTGACACCATAGATGGGGTATGATTCCTTCCACTGACACCAACAATGAGGCATATTTCCTTCCACTGACACCTCCGATGGGGTATGATTCCTTCCACTGACACCATTGATGGGGTATGATTCCTTCCACTGACACCCAACGATGAGGCATATTTCCTTCCACTGCCACCATTGATGAGGTATGGTTCCTTCCACTGACACCAACAATGAGGCATATTTCCTTCCACTGACACCTCCGATGGGGTATGATTCCTTCCACTGACACAAGCAATGAGGCATATTTCCTTCCACTGACACCACCGATGGGGTATGATTCCTTCCACTGACAACAACAATGAGGCATTTTTCCTTCCACTGACACCATCGATGGGGTATGATTCCTTCCACTGACACCAACAATGAGGCATATTTCCTTCCACTGACACCATCGATGGGGTATGATTCCTTCGACTGACATCAACAATGAGGCATATTTCCTTCCACTGACACCATCGATGGGGTATGATTCCTTCGACTACTGACACCAACAATGAGGCATATTTCCTTCCACTGACACCATCGATGGGTATGATTCCTTCCACTGACACCAACAATGAGGCATATTTCCTTCCACTGACACCATCGATGAAGTATGATTCCTTCCACTGACACCATCGATGGAGTAATGGAGTATGATTCCTTCCACTAAATGACCTTCCACTGACACCAACAATGAGGCATATTTCCTTCCACTGACACTATCGATGGGGTATGATTCCTTCCACTGACACCAACAATGGGGCACTACTTTTTCCACTGACACCAATGATGGGGCAGAATTTCTCCCAACTATTTCTTCCCCTGGGAACAGTCTGGCCTCCCCCTTAAGTCTGAAGGACATTAAACTAGCCCTTTGTTTAAAAAAGTTTGAATACCCTGGCCTAGACGATCGCCGCGGAAGTGGGAGCAGGTACCTGTCAATTTCGGGTACCCGCTCCCCAAAGCTGCCAGTCCTTAATGGGGAGCGGGGGGACCAGTCCTTAAAGCAGAACGTCCCCTTTTGGGTGGAGCTGTGCTTTAAGTGCACTGTATTTAAGTGACATTAAATGCTTTATTGTGCTTTTTTGCCCGTATTCAAGAGTTTTAGAAGTGATTTGCTGTAAAAGAGCTTTTTTTTCGGGTCAGAATCACGTGTTTTGGGTCTTGTAGACCTTTATTATAGGAACGTTTGAACAAAAGCACGTAACGTGTATTTTCTCGCCTTTTTTTTTAGGCACTCACATTGAAGTCTAGGGGGCCAAAAATGCTCGACTGTAGCTGACTGTAGCTGAACAAGAGGTTTTGTACTTTTTCGAACATCAGGCGGTGGAACGCTTAGGTGTAAAAAATGCACCATTTAAATGATTGGGATTTTTTAATGTTGAAGTAGTTGCAAAGAATGCAGGTTTTTTTCCTTCATACATATCTGTGTGCTGCTCCCCCCACAGCCCCCCCCCCCCCAAAAAAAAAAAAAACAACTCACCTGAGCCCCCTCTCAATCCAGAAATGTGCACGGGAACCTCAGCTGCCCTGGTTCTCTCTCCTCATTGGCCATTCGCTCCCACTGCAGTCAGTCACAACCATTGAGCCAATGAGGAGAGAGCAGGGCAGGGCCAAACCGTGGTTCTATGTTTCTTATGGACGCATAGACCCAGACTCGAGAGCAAGCACACACCAGTGCCCCCCATAGCAAGTGGCTCAGCTCAGAAAGACCTTCAGCGAACTCAAGCCCCGAAAATGACCACTCTTCCCAAAGATGAAGATCAAGCTCAAAGGTAGCCGTTTTGACAACATTGCAGAGATCCAGCGATTTGCCCACTTTCACACAGAATTTTATGTTTGCTCTTTGCTTTAACTTGCTGTCCAGAATTTCACATTTGCTCTTTTTTTTTAACTTGCTGTCCATGATGAAAATAGCAGATGTGGTAATGCACGTGGTCAGAATAACACCAGTTGCACAGCTCCCGATGTACACAGGACCTTTTTTTTTTTTTTTTTTTTGGCACACTGACTTATGAAGGTCGGTGCTTCCTGTGACTGTGTGTGCAACCTTTCGTTAGAGACTGTTACAAAACTAGTCTCGAAACTTTTTGATACCACCTCGTACAATTTAGAATGATTATATTTCCGTATAGGCCCATATGGAAGAAAAATATATTTTTAAAAAATATTCTTCCCAAATATATTGACATATTTGAAATGCTACAATTTTTTCCAGAATCAATATATTTAAAAAAAAATAATTATATATATATATATATATATATATATATATATATATATAGATACACTGCATGCTGAAATGAGTTTTTATTACAAAATATATGAAAAATATTTCCCTATGGGCCCATATGGAAGAAAAATATATTTTAAAAATATTCTTCCCAAATATATTGACATATATTTGAACTGCTACAATTTTTTCCATATTCAATATATTAACAAAAATTATATATATATATATATATATATATATATATATATATATATATAAAAACACTGCATGTTGAAATGTGTTTTTATTACAAACTATATGAAAAATATTTCTGTATAGGCCCATATGGAAGAAAAATATATATTTTAAAATACTCTTCCCAAATATATTGACATATATTTGAAATGCTACAATTTTTTCCATATTCAATATATTAAAAAAAAAAAAAAAAAAAATAAATATATATATATATATATATATATATATATATATATATATATATACATACATATACACACACACATGCACTGCATATTGAAATGTGTTTTTATTACAAAATATATGAAAAATATTTAAAAAAATAAATTTCAAATATACTGTATGTCTTTAAAAATACAAATCTACATTTTTGGAATGCGTATACAAATATATATGTAAAACTATATGTTAAAATGACTTTTTTATATGTTAAAAAAAATCTGAAGAAAATTTTAAAAATATGTTTCATATATTTTGAAATATTTAAAAAAATGCATTTGAACATGCAGTATATATATATATATATATATATATATATCCTGAAATATATTTTTAAATATTGAATACGGCCAAAATTGTATCATTGCAAATATATGATTATTAATTTATAATTGATTTTACACTAATAATTTTTGATTGGTTGCACAAAATCACTTTTAATAGGTATTTATTAATTGTTTAATGGTATTTGGAATTTAAAAATAATTATGGTTTAAGGGTTATTATGAGGTATTAAGGAGCGCAACATACATCGGTGAAATATTGTGATACACAGTGGTAGTTATGTGTTTTATGTTGGCGATCCACTAGAATTGAGATAATTTTGGCTCGCAGGTTATAAAAAAAATTTACACAAATTTGCAAATATATGTCAATATATTTGGGAAGAATATATTAAAAATATATTTCAAATATATTTTTCTTCTATGTGGGGGGGGCCCGGGAGCAATTGCCCCTTTTGCCCCCTATAAAGCACTGGTTGAAAGATGACTAATTTTTAAGGCACCAAAAAAAAAAAACCCGCATGAAATGACACGTGGAAAGGTGTGACTCCCACCTGGTGCGGGAAACCCGTAAAGATCCGCCCCACTCAGGAGTGGGACTTCCCCTCGCGCTCTGTCGGTAAGCCCGTGTGTCGAAAACTCCCTCTCGTCTTTTTTTTTTTTTTTTTTTTTCGAATAACTAGAACCCATCTTTATTTGTTGGTATAAATGAGATCGTTTAGTTTAATGAGTTCCCGGCTTAATTAGCAGTAATTATCCCAACATGGGAGTAATACCAGGGCAGGAAGTGTGGAGTCCTATATTTAGATGGATCTCTAATTGTCGTTACAGTTTTGTAATTACTTCATGTTTACAAGGCCGAGCCTCGCCGAGCGTTTGTTTCACGTCTGATTAAACAGGGAGCCCGGCAGTTTGGAGCAGGGCGTGAGTTGTAACCTAAGAAGCCTGATTACTTCCAGATCTCCTCCAGGAGTGCGTGTTTGCACACAGTGGCGAGCGGCGTATCCGCGCCGAGACAACGAAACCGCTAGTTACAATCAGGCTGGGGCGGCTCCGGCTATTAGCCAAAGCGTGACGGGTCCAATTCATGTTGAGCGCGACGCGCTGGCGGAAAGACCGTCGCAATTAGCACTCCGTCAAGAAAACGCTACCGAGCCGCTATAAACTGCATTAATGATCACCTCTAAAAAATCTAAAAAATCAAAAAACATTTTTTTTTAAAGGAGACTTTATTGCAACTTTTTGAGTCTGCGTTTATGAATTCCTGACGTGCCTCCCTGTACAGCGACAGTATCGTTATTTTTTTTTTAAACTCAATCCTTTATCAGTCTAGGTTCACACCTATGCGTTTTCCGCAGCATTTTGCAGAAACGCACTACAGTCCATTTAACATGATCTCCTATGGGACATGTTCACATCTCCATGTTTTTCGAAAAGGGTCTGGGACTTTTTTAAACGCAAAACGCTGCATTTTCGGTTCTGTATACTTCAATGGAGAGGCTGCAGAAAAGCATGTAGTGTGTTTTTTGCTGAGTTTTTGATGCACTTTAATCTGCCTAGCAACAAGTAAAAAAAACACTTTTCACACTGCTGCGTAAACATGAGTTGCATTCGAATCTGTAAACCAGAATCCAAACATTTGCGTTTAATTGCTTCCAGTCCAGGACAACTATTATGCTTCACTCCTACGTGTAAAAGTTATGAATTTTTTTGCTAGAAAGCTACTTAGAACCCCCAAATATATATATATATAATATATATACATATATATTATTATATATTATTATATATATATATATATTTTTTATTTTTTATTTTACATAGAGGCCCTAGGGAATAAAATGGTGGGTGTTGCACATTTTTATATTTTTATGTCACAAACTGTTTGCATTCTTTTCACACTGGTGTGTAACCATTAGCTGCATTCAGATCTGTGAAACTGAATCCAAAAAATTTGCGTATAATCGCTTCAAATCCAGGACAACTATTATGCTTCACTCCTACATGTAAAAATTATGATTTTTTTATGCTAGAAAACTACTTAGAACCCCCAAACATTATATATATATATTTATTTTTATTACTATTATTTTTTTTTTACGCAGAGGCCCTAGAGAATAAAATGGTGGGTGTTGCACATTTTTATGTCACACGCTGTTTGCATTCTTTTCACACTGGTGCCTAACCATTACTTGCATTCGGATCTGTAACACAGAATCCAAAAATTTGCGTTTAATTGCTTCGAGTCCGGGACAACTATTATGCTTCACTCCTACGTGAAAAACTATGAATTTGCTTGCTAGAAAACTACTTAGAACCCCCAAACATTATATATATATATATATATATATATATATATATATATATATATAAAAATGTTTGGGGGTTCTAAGTAGTTTTATATTTCTTTATTTTTATTTTTTACGCAGAGAGGCCCTAGAGAATAGAATGGTGGGTGTTGCACATTTTTATATTGTTATGTCACACACTGTTTGCATTCTTTTCACACTGGTGCGTAAACATAAGTTTGCATTCGGATCTGTTAAACAGAATCCAAAAATTTGCATTTAATTGCTTCCAGTCCAGGACAACTATTATGCTTCACTCCTACATGTAAAAGTTATGATTTTTTCGCTAGAAAGCTACTTAGAACCCCCAAATATTATATATATATATATATATATATTTTATTTTTATTTTTTACAAAGAGGCCCTAGGGAATAAAATGGTGGGTGTTGCACATTTTTATATTTTTATGTCACAAACTGCATTCTTTTCACATTGGTGTGTAACCATTAGCTGCATTCAGATCTGTGGAACTGAATCCAAAAATTTGCGTATAATTGCTTCAAACCCGGGACAACTATTATGCTTCACTCCTACATGTAAAAATTATGATTTTGTATGCTAGAAAACTACTTAGAACCCCCCAAACATTATATATATTTTTTTTTATTATTATTATTTTTTTTACGCAGAGGCCCTAGAGAATAAAATGGTGGGTGTTTGCACATTTTTATGTCACACGCTGTTTGCATTCTTTTCACACTGGTGCCTAACCATTACTTGCATTCGGATCTGTAACACAGAATCCAAAAATTTGCGTTTAATTGCTTCCAGTCCGGGACAACTATTATGCTTCACTCCTACGTGTAAAAATTATGAATTTGCTTGCAAGAAAACTACTTAGAACCCCCAAACATTATATATATATATATAATATATATATATAATAAATGTTTGGGGGTTCTAAGTAGTTTTATATTTATTTATTTTTATTTTTTACGCAGAGGCCCTAGAGAATAGAATGGTGGGTGTTGCACATTGTTATATTGTTATGTCACACACTGTTTGCATTCTTTTCACACTTATGCGTAAACATGAGTTTGCATTCGGATCTGTAAAACAGAATCCAAAAATTTGCGTTTAATTGCTTCCAGTCCAGGACAACTATTATGCTTCACTCCTACATGTAAAAGTTATGATTTTTTTGCTAGAAAGTTATTTAGAACCCCCAAATATTATATATATATATATATATATATATATATTATTTTTTATTTTTTACATAGAGGCCCTAGGGAATAAAATGGTGGGTGTTGCACATTTTTTATATTTTTATGTCACAAACTGTTTGCATTCTTTTCACACTGGTGTGTAACCATTAGCTGCATTCAGATCTGTGAAACTGAATCCAAAAATTTGCGTTTAATCACTTCAAGTCCGGAACAACTATTATGCTTCACTCCTACATGTAAGATTTATGATTTTTTATGCTAGAAAACTACTTAGAACCCCCAAACATTATATATATATATATTTTTAATATTTTTTTTTTTTTTTACGCAGAGGCCCTAGAGAATATAATGGTTGCACATTTTTATATCACATGCTGTTTGCATTCTTTTCACACTGGTGCGTAAGCATGGGTTGCATTCGGATCTGTAACACAGAATCCAAAAATTTGTGTTCAGTCACTTCCAGTCTGGGACATCTATTACGCTTCTCTCCTACATGTTAAAGTTACCAATTTTTTTGGCTTGAAAACTACTTAACACCCACAAACATTATATATATATTTTGTTACGCAGAGGCCCTAGAGAATAAAATGGTGGGTGTTGCACATTTTTATGTCACGCGCTGTTTGCGCATCAGTTTTCAATCGCACTTCAATGAATTTTAATGCGCAAAAAACACGATATAAAACCCAATTGTTTGGTAAACAATAAAAGATGATGTTGAGCTTTCTAAATAGATGCCAAACATGCCACGCTTTAAAATTTCATATGCCTGTGGAACAGGGCCAAACTACAGTTGCTGGTTCAAATTCCAACCACGGCACCACCTGCCTGGAGCTTGCATGTTCTCCCTGTGCCTGTGTGGGTTTCCTCCGAGTACTCCGGTTTCCTCCCACACTCCAAAGACATGCTGGTAGGTGAATTGGCTCCTGTCTAAATTGTCCCTAGTATGTGTATGTATGAATGTGAGTTAGGGACCTTAGATTGTACGCCCCTTGAGGGTTAGGGACAGATGTGAATGTACAATATATATGTAAAGTGCTGCGTAAATGGACGGCGCTATATAAGTACCTGAAATAAATAAATAAACTGCTTACAAATCTCCATAGGTGAAGTCTTAAAAGCCCTTGCAGGTTACCAGATTAGAGGTACACAGAAGGTCTGGTACTAGAATTATTGCTCTCAGGTTGACATTTGCGGCAATATCTCACGTGGGGTGCGATCGTTTGTGTGAGACCGACGGGCTCCTTGCCTTTGTACAGGGTGGGGCAGGGGACACATTATTTTTTTTTTGTTATTTATTTTATTTAAAACTTTTTTTTTTAACACTGTACTTTTCCTTTTTTTATCAACTTTATTGGTATCACAAAGGAATGAACAACATGATAACATGGGCTGTGACAGGTCCTCTTTATGGAGAGATCTGGGATCTATGAGACTCCAGACCTCTCCTCTGGCCTTCAAAGCAGCCAATCAGACACAGATCGGTCTAATCAGCTGCTTCGCTGGCCAGCAACAGGCCAATAAAGAAAGATCCAACACCGGAAGGGCGGGCCAACTCAATATTGAACCCTACGGACTAAGACTGGGATGCCATTAAAGTTCATGTGTGTGTATGAGCAGCACAGTGGCTAAATGGTTAGCACTTCCGCCTGGCAGTACTAGGGTTGTTGGTTTGAATCCCAGCCATGGCACCACCTGCCTGGCGTTTGCATGTTCTCCCTGTGACTGTGTGGGTTTCCTCTGGTTTCTTCCCACACTCCAAAGACATGCTGGTAGGTTAATTGGCTCCTGTCTAAATTGGCCCTAATATTTGTATGAATGTGAGTTAGGGACCTTAGATTGTACACCCCTTGAGGGTTAGGGACTGATGTGAATGTACAATATATATGTATAAAGTGCTGCGTAAATATACTGTAAGTACCTGAAATGAAATAAATAAATAAGTGATCAAATCCTTGTTGCTTCCAGTTTCTGATGTCATAAAATAGGGGTAGGAACTTCTGATCCTGCTACTCTTCTCAGTGAATGCAACAGAAGTGGTTGCATGCTTACCAGGCTCCCTGATCCCCTTCCGCCACATATAAAATTGATCAAGTGGCTTCTTAGCCACTCCAGTCACTTTTACTTTGTAGGGAATCGTTGGCACAAAAAAAATATCTCCATCATTGTCGCAGCTGCAGCAATGATCAGATATCACGGCTCCCGTCCAAGTACATATATGTATGTACCAGGGGCGGACTGACAACTCATGGGGCACCCAGGCAATAGGGGATCATGGGGCCCCTGTGTCCTTGCCCAAACTCAAAAAAGCCTATGAAAAAGGTACCAGGGGCATCTCATGGGGCCCCCTACTGACCCCGGGCCCTCGGGCAGTGCCCGAGTTTCCAAATGGTCAGTCCGCCCCGATACGTACAGTGGATGGGAAGCAGTTTTTTACACGCTTGCGGGATTTGTACTCGAGCAACTGCTAAACTTACATTTTTTTTGCCAAAGCTCCTAAACTCAACTTCATAAAAGCCTGTGCGTCCATGTACACGTAGGCTTTTAGTAGAGTTTAGGAGCTGCTGCATTTCGGTGAGATTAAACCTCCCTCTCCTGAACGCAAAAGAATCGTGTTCAGGATAGGAACATTTTGACCGCCGACTGCGGGAAAATGCTGTAAAAACGCAGCAAAACAGGCTACCGTGGTACCACATTTTTGCCACGATTTGCGTTTCCCGGCGGTCAGAGTAGGCTCATGTACATGAAGCCTTACGTGTATAAACGCATGTATATGTGCTTTCAAGTGCATTCATTGAGTCTAAGCAAAGTGGAAAAATAAATGATCAGAAAAACAAACTAGGCATAAGCTGCTTTACACATTTAAACGCATCTAGAGGTAAGTGTTTTACCAATCATTACACAAGAACTTTCCTCCTAGAAAACACGTGTAATAATAATAGTAAAATGTTTACGGTCCTGTCAGTGAGGCTTTAAAGTGAGCCTTTGCCCCAAAAAAACGAATTCCTTGCACCCCTTCCTCTACCACAACTGGGGAAAAAAATGAGTTCCATTTTCTCTGTGCTGCAGGGTCTAAGCATGAAGGACATTGCACAGGCGCAGATGTGCTGAAGGACTCTGCCCGGACTTTGGGACCCGGCAGATACCAGCTCATTTGCGCATGTGCAGGGTTTTCCCTTGCACATGCAAGAAGATGGTGCAACTAAAGCCAGCCCTAGACGGAGCAATTTTCTTTTCTGCCACCACGGGTTGGTGGACAAACTTTACTGCTGTCTGAACCTCTGGTTGAAGTAGCTGGATGTCTGTCATTTAGCGGTGGTATCACTACTGCCCCTAAATGACAGATCACTGCCAGCTTCTGAAAAAGGGGACCCCCATATATCCAGATTACCCCTTCCCCCCACCACGTGAATGAGTATGCAGCTAATCCTGCTAGAAATCTTGTGAGTTATTATTATTATTATACAGTATTTATATAGCGCCAACAGTTTGCTCAGCGCTGTACATTATATTAATAATGGGAGACAGTACACGAGAATGTACATTAACAATACAATACAATACACAAGGGGTTCGAGGGCCCTGCTCCTTGGAGCTTACAATCTAGGAGGGAGGGGATAGTGGTACAGGAGGAGATAGCTGTGGGGGATGGAGTGGTAGGAAGAGTGGAGAAGGAGGTCGGCAATTAGGTGAGGGCGGGGTAGGCTTCTCTGAAGAGATGGGTTTTCAGGGTGAGCCTAAAGGTGAGGAGGGTAGGTGATAGTCTGATGGATTGGGGTAGTGAGTTCCAGAGGATGGGGAAGCCCTGGAGAAGTCCTGGAGAGACGGCATGGGAGGAGTAGACCAGGGAACTGGAGAGTAGGAGGTCTTGTGAGGAGCGGAGAGTGCGTTTTGGGTGGTAGATGGATATCAGGTTAGTGATGTAGTTTGGGGCAGTGTTATGAACAGCCTTGTACGTCAATGTTAATATTTTGAATTTTATGCGATGGGCAATCGGAAGCCAATGGAGGGATTGGCAGAGGGGGGAGGCGGATACGGAGCGGTTAGTAAGGTGGATGAGTCTGGCTGCAGAATTCAGGATAGACTGAAGCGGGGATAGCCTGTGTTGGGGTAGGCCGGCGAGGAGGAAGTTACAGTAGTAGTAGTAGAGTTGATAACTTTCTGTTCTCTCTACCAGTGTTGCACTGTTATCAGTTACATTGATACCAGTTATCACTGAGGACTGCACAACCATGCCACTCTATGTTACACATTCACAAAAAAAGAGGAAATAGTAAATAAAGCCACCCACATCATAGAATAAGTTCATTATTAAAAAATAAATAAACAATGCCCCCTAATTCCTCCCCTGATGTAAATCCAACATTATTCACATTGTCCAGCGATGTAGATTCCTGTCAATCGCGATGAGCGATGACTGACTTTTTAGACCAGCTGCTATTCCCATTGCAAATGACAGCTTCCTGCTGGAACCTGGGTGACATCACTGAACAAATGTGGTCATGACCACATTTGATTAATGTTATCCAGCGATGTTGTCCGGCGATGCAGGTTCCTCTCAGTCACGTTGAAAGATGGCTGACAACATAGGCCTGCCACTACTCCCATTGCAAATGACAGCTTCCTGCTGGAACCTGGGTGATGTTACTGAACAAATGTGGTCATTCCCATATTTGCTAAATGCCATCCAGCGATGTTGTCCGGCGATGTAGACTCCTCTCAGTCACGTTGACCAATGACTGGCAACATAGACCTGCCGCTTTTCCCATTGCAAATGACAGCTCCTCACTGGAACCTAGGTGACGTCACTGACTAGATGTGGTCATGACCATATTTGGTCGATGTTGTCGCCCAGATATATCTGCTGGCTCATTTTCAAACACAAGCTGGCAGGGATCTGTTATTTAAATGCAGTGGTAATACCGTTGCTAAATGGCAGACATGCAGTTACATCAACGTTCAATGCAGCATAAACGTTATTATGCTGCGGATAGTCTCCACAAATTCAGCAGTTCAAGCAGTAGCAATGTTTGTTCGAGGTTCAAGCAGCCACCAGCTTGGTTGCCCCCATTTTCCAAACTGTGAATAGGCAGGGCTCTGGTTGAACTCAATGTTGTCACTCAGTATTCCCTCTGGCTCATTTACAATTTCAAACAGAAGCTGGCAGGGATCTGTCATTTAGGGGCAGTGGTGATACCATTGCTAAATGGCAGACATACAGATGCATCAGCCAGAGGTTCAAGCAGCAATAAAATTTGTTCGTCCATCAGCTCAATCATCCATGTGCTAAAATGTGAACGGGCAGGGCTCTGGTCGACCTCAGTGTTGTCACCCAGTATCCCCTCTGGCTCGTTTACAATTTCAAAGAGAAGCTGGCAGGGATTTGTCATATAGAGGCAGTGGAGGTATCGTCGATAAATGACAGACATCCAGCTGCATTAGCTAGAGGTTCAAGCAGCAGTAACGTTTGTTCGGCCACAAATTCAGTCACCCATTCTCCGAACTGTGAACAGGCAGGGTGCGCTGGTTGAAGTAAGTTGTCACTCATTATTCCCACTGCCTCGTTTACAACTGAAAACAGAACGTGACAGGGATCTATCATTTAGGAGCAGTGGTGATACCATTGCTAATAGACAGACATCCAGCTGCATCAGTCAGAGGTTCAAGCAGCAGTAAATTCGTCCAACAGCTCAGTCGCCCATTTGACAAACTGTGAACAGGCAGGGCTCTGGCCAAATGCAATATTGTCACTCAGTATCCCCGCTGCCTTGTTTACAATTTCAAACAGAAGTTGGCAGGGATCTATCATTTAGGAGCAGTGGTGATACTGTTGCTAAATGACAGACATCAGCTACATCAGCTGGAGGTTCAACAGCAGCAAAGTTTGTCCATCCACCAGCTCGGTTGCCTGTCTGACAAACTGTGAACAGGCAAGGTTCTGCTCCAACTCAGTGTTGTCGCTCCGTATCCCCACAGTCTCGTTTACAATCTCAAAGAGAAACGGGTAGGGATCTGTCATATAGAGGAAGTGGAGGGAATCGTCACTAAATGACAGACATCCAGCTGCATTAGGTAGAGGCTCAAGCAGAAGCAAAGTTTGTTCGTCCATAAGTTCGGTCGTCACCTGTTCTCCAAACTGTGAACAGGCAGGGCGCTGGTTGAAGTAATTGTTGTCACTCAGTATCCCCGCTGCCTCGTTTACAACTTCAAACAGAAGGTGGCAGGGATCTATCATTTAGGGGCAGTGGTGCTAAATGACAGACATCCAGCTGCATCAGCCTGAGGTTCAAGCAGCAGTAAAGTTTGTTTGTTCACCAGCTCAGTCGCCCATTCACCAAACTGGGAACAGGCAGGGTTCTGGTCGAACTCATTGTTGTCACTCAGTATCTCCGCTACCTTGTTTACAATTTCAGACAGAAGCTGACAGGGATCTATCATTTAGGGGCAGTGGTGATTCCGTCGCTGAATGACAGACATCCAGCTACATCAGCCTGAGGTTCAAGCAGCAGTAAAGTTTGTTCGTCCACCAGCTCAGTCGCCCATTTGCCAAACTGGGAACAGGCAGGACGCTGGTTGAAGTCATTGTTGTCACTCAGTATCCACGCTACCTTGTTTACAATTTCAGACAGAAGCAGACAGGGATCTATCATTTAGGGGCAGTGGTGATTCCATCGCTGAATGACAGACATCCAGCTACATCAGCTTGAGGTTCAAGCACCAGTAAAGTTTGTTCGTCCACCAGCTCAGTCGCCCATTCACCAAACTGGGAACAGGCAGGACTCTGGTCAAGCTCATTGTTGTCACTCAGTATCCCCGCTACCTTGTTTACAATTTCAGACAGAAGCTGACAGGGATCTATCATTTAGGGGCAGTAGTGATTCCATCGCTGAACGACAGACATCCAGCTACATCAGCCTGAGGTTCAAGCAGCAGTAAAGTTTGTTCATCCACAGTCGCCCATTTGCCAAACTGGGAACAGGCAGGACTCTGGTCAAGCTCATTGTTGTCACTCAGTATCCCTGCTACCTTGTTTACAATTTCAAACAGAAGCTGACAGGGATTTATCATTTAGGGGCAGTGGTGATTTCCGTCGCTGAATGACAGGCATCCAGCTACACCAGCTAGAGGTTCAAGCTGCAGCAATGTTTGTTCATCCACTGGTTTAGTAATCCATTCCCCAATCTGTGAATAGGCGAGGATCTGATTGAACTCAGCCAGCATCACCGCTGACTTGTTTACAATTTCAAAGAGAAGCTGGCAGGGATCTGTCATTTAGAGGCAGTGGTGGGCTCTGGTGGAATTCATGTTTAACATAAACCTCATCCCAGGGGCGGACTGACAACTTATGTGGCCCCGGGGAATAGGGGATCATAGGGCCCCTGTGTCCTTGCCCAAACTCAAAAAAGCCTATGAAAAAGGTACCAGGGGAATCTCATGGGGCTCCCTACTGACCCCGGGCCCTCGGGCAGTGTCCGAGTTTCCAAATGGTCAGTCCGCCCCTGCCTCATCCCTGGTCCTTGGGCTCCAGGCAGGTTCCTGTGCCTAGGCTAGGGTGATGCCACCAGTCTGGCGTGGCTAGTCGGATGCTGACGTCAGGACGCTTCCTGCGATTGTCGTAGGACAGTGGAATCGAGCGGAGCCTCGGCTTTCTTTTCCTGCCTATGTGACCGATGCTGGTGTCGGTTTAGACACCTTCTTTGTGAGTGGCTTTTTAATCTTTTAATAAACAGATATTGTAAAGATATGCTGCACCATTATATTCCACTTTATTTTTGAATATGGTCCCGATGTACATGGAGCTATTATTATTATTATTATACAGTATTTATAAAGCGCCAATAGTTCGCTCAGCGCTGTACATTACAAAGGGGGACAGAACATGTGACAGAACAACAACAGTACAATGCAAAACATGAGGGGATCGAGGGCCCTGCTCCTTGGAGCTTACAATCTAGGAGGGAGGGGATGGTGGCACAGGAGGAGATAGCTGTGGGGGATGGAGTGGTAGGAAGAGTGGAGGAGGTCGGCAGGTTAGCAGGGGGTGGGGTAGGCTTCCCTGAAGAGGTGGGTTTTCAGGGTGCGCCTAAAGGAGAGGAGAGTAGGTGATAATCTGATGGGTTGGGGCAGGGAGTTCCAGAGGATGGGTGACACCCCGGAGAAGTCCTGGAGGCGGGCATGAGAGGAGGAGACCAGGGAACTAGAGAGAAGGAGGTCTTGTGAGGAGCGGAGTGTGCGTGTTGGGTGGTACTTGGATATTAGGTCGGTGATGTAGTTCGGGGCAGTGTGGTGGACGGCTTTGTACGTCAGTGTTAGGATTTTGAATTTGATCCGTTGCGCAATCGGAAGCCAGTGGAGGGATTGGCAGAGGGGGGTGGCGGAAACGGAGCCCAACCCCTCTCAACCCCCCACCTCACCCCCTCAGTCTCTGCCCGAACCATACACCCACTGAGCTATGGTGATTACCCACTCATGAGAGAGTGGCTGCAGAGTATTCCTCCCTATTACCTGCCTATACTACAGAGGGGTGCCTTCCAGCTGGAAATTATCACTGCAGAGTATTGCACCTAAAGTCTGGAGTTTGCTGTTTTCTTCGCTCCCAGAGCAAAAGCGCTAAGCCTGGTCTATAATTTGATCGGCATTTAGCTCTGGTGAGTGCATTCGATTTATTTGGTGGTGGATTGCTCACGGTGTCATATATATATATTTTTTTTTTTCACATGAAACTATATATATAGGATGTATTAGACTTTCACATATTGATTTATGGACACTTTTTTATGTTTTTTTAGCGCACTCTTATGTTTGATTTCATTTATGCCAAAAAATTATCTTTGGAGTTAGAGTTGCTGCTATATAGAATTTAAGGGTGTGGCACTTTTCTAAAATCAATTTGTTTAGTATCACCGCTGGCTCGTTTACAATTTCAAAGAGAAGCTGGCAGGGATCTGTCATTTAGAGGCAGTGCTGGGCTCTGGTCGAATTTATGTTCAACATAAACCTCCTTGCCCAAACTCAAAAAAGCCTAGGAAAAAGGTACCAGGGGCATCTCATGGGGCCCCCTACTGACCCCGGGCCGCCGGGCAATAGGGGATCATGGGGCCCCTGTGTCCTTGCCCAAACTCAAAATAGCCTAGGAAAAAGGTACCAGGGGCATCTCATGGGGCCCCCTACTGACCCCGGGCCGCCGGGCAATAGGGGATCATGGGGCCCCTGTGTCCTTGCCCAAACTCAAAATAGCCTAGGAAAAAGGTACCAGGGGCATCTCATGGGGCCCCCTACTGACCCCCGGGCCGCCAGGCAATAGGGGATCATGGGGCCCCTGTGTCCTTGCCCAAACTCAAAAAAGCCTATGAAAAAGGTACCAGGGGCATCTCATGGGGCCCCTACTGACCCCGGGCCCTCGGGCAATAGGGGATCATGGGGCCCCTGTGTCCTTGCCCAAACTCAAAATAGCCTAGGAAAAAGGTACCAGGGACATCTCATGGGGCCCCCTACTGACCACGGGCCCTCGGGCAATAGGGGATCATGGGGCCCGTGTCCTTGCCCAAACTCAAAATAGCCTAGGAAAAAGGTACCAGGGACATCTTATGGGGCCCCCTACTGACCCCGTGCCGTCGGGCAGTGTCCGAGTTTCCAAACGGTCAGTCCGCCCCTGCCTCACCCCTGGTCCTTGGGCTCCAGTCAGGTTCCTGTGCCTAGGCTAGGGTGATGCCACCAGTCTGCAGCAGGCAGGAGGAAGAGTCATTTATTAGTTTGTTGTCGTTTTAAGTATTTTTCTCCTGCGCAGTTCAGTGAGCTAACCGAGCGATTTGATCATTTTGTGGCAAAATAAATGTTTCCAAAATCACTCGGCTCCACCTACATCAGGGTTCACACTAGTGACTACGCCAAAGAGAAGGTAGATTTGTTGCTGTGGGTTACTGCCTGTCGTAGATCATGCGTGCCGCGGCGCCGAGATCAGAAATGTTCCCTGTGCGCTCTGCACATCGATTCCACGCGTTGCGTTATCATCTGCTCTGATTATGGGGGGGATGGGGGGGGGTGTTGCGTCTCCTTTTAATTTCTCGATAAAAGAGAAATGTCAGTGATCTAATGGAACACGAGGCATGCGGTGGTGCCTTTCTTCCGCAAATGTCACCTGTCAGGGGTCAGCCAATTATTTTATGCCGCCAGAAAGAGCACATTGCAAACGTGTCCTAATCGGTCTCCGGCGTGCGGCTGCAAAACATGATCTTCTGCCGTGGAAAAAAAAAAGAGACATGAAAGGTGGAACGGAACACAGCCGCATGTACAAACAAACTATCCAAATAAGTGCTGTTCTTTTCCCCACAGGCAGAGACCACTCTTGAAAGATAAACCGAAAGCGTATGGAAAACCAAAAACAAAGCTGCCATTTATTGCAGCTTACCAGATCTTACATTTGGTGGCTGCATTAGTTTTCCTTTTTTTTTTGCCAGTTTTTTTCCTGATTTTGACCTGTTGATCCTGCCAGTAACACAAAGTTACAATGTACAGTCTGATCACCGGGGAAGAGAATAGAGAAAAGTGGAGCCTTCTGCCAGCAGCAGACTGATGATATGAACTGAGCCTAGGCAAAGTTAGAATGTACAGTCTGATCACTGGAGGAGAGGAGAGTGAGGAAATGGTTCCTTCTGCCTGCAATAGAGTGACATCATATGAGCCTTGGCAAAGTTGCAATGTACAGTCTGATCAAAGGGGTAGAGGAGACTGAGAAATTGATTCCTCCTGTCTGCGGCAGAATGACATCATATGATCCTAGGCAATGTTATAATGTACAGTCTTATCACCAGGGGAGAGGAGAGTAAGGGAATGGTTCCTCCGGCCTGCAGCAGACTACTGATATCATGTGTGTCTAGGCAAAGTTATATTGTACAGTCTGATCAATTGGGAGGAGGAGACTGAGGAAATGGTCCTCCCTGCCTGCAGACTGATGATACCATACAAGCCTAGGCAATGCTACAATGTATAGTCTGATCACTAGGGGAGTGAAGAAATGGTTCCTTCTGCCTGCAGCAGACTGATGATAGCAAATGAGCCTAGGCAACGTTACAATGTACAGTCTAATCACTGGCATACAGGAGACTGAGAAAATGGTTCCTCCTGGCTGCAGCACACTGATGATATCATATGAACCTAGGCAATGTTACAATGTATAGTCTCATCACTAGCGTATTGAGGAAATGGTTCCTTCTGCCTGCAGCAGACTGATGATAGCAAATGAGCCTAGGAAAAGTTATTATGTATAACCTGATCACTAGGAGAGTGAGGAAATGCTTCCTCCTGCCTACAGCAGACTGATGATATCATATGAGCCTAAGCACAGTTACAATGTATAGTCTGATGACTAGGGGAGTGAGAAAATGCTTCTGACTGCCTGCAGCTGACTGATGATATCAAATGAGCCTAGGCACAGTTACAATGTATAGTCTGATGACTAGGGGAGTGAGGAAATGCTTCTGCCTGCCTGCAGCTGACTGATGATATCAAATGAGCCTAGGCAAAGTTACAATGTACAATCCGATCACTGAGCTAGAGGAGACTGAGGAAATGGTTCCTCCTGCCTGCAACAGAATGATGATATCACATGAGCCTAGGCACAGTTACAATGTATAGTCTGATGAGTAGGGGAGTGAGGAAATGCTTCTGCCTGCCTGAAGCTGACTGATGATATCAAATGAGCCTAGGCAAAGTTACAACGTACAATCCGATCACTGGGGTAGAGGAGCCTGAGGAAATGGTTCCTCCTGCCTGCAACAGAATGATGATATCATATGAGCCTAGGCCACTTTACAGTGTACAGTCTGATCACTGGGGTAGAGGCGACTGAGGAAATGCTTCCTCCTTCCTACAGCAGATTGATGATATCATATGAGCCTAGGCACAGTTACAATATATAGTCTGATGACTAGGGAAGTGAGGAAATGCTTCTGCCTGCCTGCAGCTGACTGATGATATCAAATGAGCCTAGGCACAGTTACAATGTACAATCCGATCACTGAGCTAGATGAGACTGAGGAAATGGTTCCTCCTGCCTGCAACAGAATGATGATATCATATGAGCCTAGGCAACTTTACAGTGTACAGTCTGATCACTGGGGTAGAGGCGACTGAGGAAATGCTTCCTCCTGCCTGCACCAGACTGATGACATCATGTCAGCCTAGGCCAGAGTATAAGGACAGCTTTTTAATGATAAAGGTGAAACTTTATGGAAGCATGTTGCTGTATACAGGAATGTATTGATTCAGACTTGTCTAGTTACTGAGAGGACCCTGTAATCTAGAAAGCTGTGCCTCTTTTGGCCCTGATTCCTTTCTCCTGCATAATGGACTCCTGATGTACAGTGGGGGCCCCAAAGAAAATTGCACCGTATTCCTGAGTTCCCATCTCGGGGTCCTCCCCACATTTCATATGCGTTCGGTGGACGTTCGTCTCCCCCCAGTTCCCTTTTGCTGTTTTCCATCTGACCGGCTCGTCCTGGCGTGCCGAGAGTTGGCCCCAGCGGCGCTCGCCGGTTGCGTTGGGTTTCTTGCCGTCCACGTCTGGAGTTTAGGTCAGATTGGTTGTTTTAGGATTAGATTACCGGCTGGGACAGGCCGGCTGCTGAAAGAATGTCCCCGGGGACACCAGAAGTAAGTAAATACTGCTTCTTGGCACCGGGATCCAAGGCAAGCCCTGTGACATCACACGGCCAGCCCGGCCAAAGCCAAGGCAATAACTGCTGCAGTTTGTTCGGCTTCTCCGCACAGAAAACAGGGAGCGAATTGTAAGCGGCCGCGTCTGCATGGAAAGCACGGGCGGGATTCATTTAAAGGGGAACTTCAGGCACAGCGCGTTGTTGAAGGATGAGGAACCATTTTGGCTTGGATGGATAATCTGACCATCTCATTTAGATTTGAACCCAACATCACCTCTCGGGGGATCAGGAAGGAATTTTTTCCCCTGCAGGAGCAAATTGGGTCATGCTTTTCTGGGTTTTTTTTTGCCTTCCTCTGGATCAACTGTGGGTATAGGGTTGTCACTTTTTTTTTTAATGGTTGAACTGGATGGACTTTAGTCTTTTTCCAGCCAGACTAACTATGTAACTATCACCATGAAAGGGTGTTCTTACACTATACTGCCATAAGCCGCCGCCTTTCTACGCACATGAACTATAATGGCATCCCAGTCTTAGTCCGTAGGGTTCAATATTGAGTTGGCCCCGCCCTTTGCAGCTATAACAGCTTCAACTCTTCTGGGAAGGCCGTCCACAAGGTTTAAGAGATGTCTATGGGAAGGTTGGACCATTCTTCCAGAAGCACATTTGTGAGGTCAGGCACTGATGTCGGATGAGAAGGCCTGGCTCACAGTCTCCGCTCTAATTCATCCAAAGGTGTTCTATGGGGTTGAGGTCAGAACTCTGTGCAGGCCAGTCAAGTTCCTCCACCCCAAACTGGCTCCTCCATGTCTTTATGGACCTTGCTTTGTGCACTGGTGCGCAGTCATGTTGGAACAGGAAGGGGCCATCCCCAAACTCTCCCACAAAGTTGGGAGCATGAAATTCTCCAAAATGTCTTGGTATGCTTAAGAGTTCCCTTCACTGGAACTAGGGGGCCAAGCCCAACCCCTGAAAAACAACCCCACACCATAATCCCCCCTCCACCAAACTTTACACTTGGCACAATGCAGTCAGGCAAGTACCGTTCTCCCCTGGCAACCGCCAAACCCAGACATGTCCATCGGATTGCCAGACAGAGAAGCGTGATTGGTCACTCCAGAGAACACGTCTCCATTGCTCTAGAGTCCAGTGGCGGCGTGCTTTACACCACTGCATCCGACGCTTTGCATTGCACTTGGTGATGTAAGGCTTGGATGCAGCTGCCATTCCATGAAGCTCTCTACGCATTGTTGTTGTGCTAATCTGAAGGCCACATGAAGTTTGCAGGTCTTTAGCTATTGACTCTGCAGACAGTTGGTGACTTCTGCGCACTGTGTGCTTCAGCATGTGCTGACCCCGCTCTGTCATGTGACGTGACTACCACTTGGTGGCTGAGTTTCTGTTGTTCCCAGTTGCTTCCACTTTGTTATAATCCCACTAACAGTTCAGCGTGGAATATTTAGTAGCCAGGAAATGTCATGGATGGACTTATTGCACAGGTGACAACCTATCACGGGACCACTCTTGGAGTCACTGAGCTCCTGAGAGCGACCCATTCTTTCACCAATGTTTGTAGAAGCAGTCTGCATGCCTAGGGGCTTGATTGTATACACCTGTGTCCATGGAGGTGATTGGAACACCTGAATCCAATGATATGGAGGGCTGGCCCAATACTTTTGGCAATATAGTGTATCTTGATGACCCCCCCCCCTTTCCTTTTAGACTTTGCATTTTTGTATTGTGATATTGTGATAAAAGACTTAAAAGGCGAAACAGAACATCACAAGCAGGGGCGGACTGACCATTTGGAAACTCGGGCACTGCCCGAGGGCCCGGGATCAGTAGGGGGCCCCATGAGATGCCCCTGGTACCTTTTTCATAGGCTTTTTTGAGTTTGAGCAAGGACACAGGGGCCCCATGATCCCCTATTGCCCGGGGCCCCCTATTCGCCCCTGGTCACAAGACAAGTAAATACACAGTCATTTCAATGGCTGCCGTCTTCATTGCTGCTACTCAAGTCGCAGCGACAACAAAAAATTGTTCCTGTGCTGCTTTTCTGCATCTTTGGTGCGACATGAATGCCATAGACTGCGATGTTAAAATCACAAAAGTTTCATGGTAGTTGTATCTTTGTTTTATCTTTGTGACTCTGGCTGCAACTTCAGAGGGTTTTTTTAAAGCCAAAGTCGCACTGAAGTAGCATCACGTCGCAAGCAAGCTGCAATGCAAAGTCGCACTGGAAGTCGCACGGCAATGTGAACCGAACCTCAATGTGTCTATGGAAAATATAGGCTACTGATGTTTGTTCCACAGACACATACAGTTTTAAGGTTTGGCATGTTGGGGAATCTATTTACTCGGCACAACTTCATCTTTTATATTTTACCAAAATGTGGGTAATAAATTGCATTTGTGCGCACTAAAATGAACTTTATTGTATTTTTTACTGACATTTTGTATTTTCAAACCTGTTGTGCTAATATCTTGACGGCCGCCTGCTATTGGTTTGAACAGGCTGCCTGCACGCGGCTGCACGGAACCCCTGGGTGTATGGATGTATGGGTGTATGGGGTTTTTTTTTTGTACACCTATGTATGGGTGTACACCTATGTGAATGAGGCGTTAATCAGTAGAGAGATGAGCGTCCTGCGAACTCATTTCTAGTCAAACTCCGAATTTGCGCTTTATCCAATGAGCTGCTCTTTATCCAAAGAGGTGGGTGTGGAGGGGTGGGAATGACACAGCCTGCAGCTCATTGGAACCAAAAAAATCCCCCCAAAAAACAAAAAAAAAAAACTAATTTTGAGTTTTGGTTAGAGATGAGTTCAGGAGAACACCCAAGTTCATCTTTATTAACCAGAAGACTTGTCAAAAACAACGCACTCCCTGTGCAGCCTATGCCTTTTTCAGCAGTCGTTAAGCAGAAATACTGAGCAATTGTAAATAAATAAGGAGCACCATCTAGTGGCTAATCTGAAAATCTCTATATTTAATACTAAAACAAAAAACATGGAATTAAAAATGTGTGTTCAATGCAATGTTCAGGATCGATTAGTATGAGGGTTAAGTCGTTTTGCTTGATTTCGTACTATTATTGAGAATTCTATGATTCGGACATTGGGGGGTTATTACTAAACCTGGAGAGTGCAAAATCTGGTGCAGCTCGGCATAGAAACCAATCAGATTCCAGGTTTTATTGCCAAACCTTAAGTGAACAGGCTGATTGGCTGCCATGCACAGCTGCACCAAATTCTGAGTGCTCCAGTTTTAGTAAATCTCCCCCATTGTGTCTATATACTTTTTTTTTTTTTTGTCTCTACTACTTTGCATTTTTGTATTATGATAAAAACCTTTAGGCTAGGTTCACACTTATGTAGTTTGCGTTTGATCCGTTTTTGCAGTGCGTTTTTGCCATGTTTTTTGATGCATTTTGTGTGTTTTTTTTTTTTTTTTTTTTTGTTGCTAGGCAGATTTTAAAATGCATCAAAAACACATTAAAAACGCAATACATGCTTTTCTGCAGCATTTCCATTGAAGTCCATAGAACCAAAAACGCAATGTTTTGCATTCAAAAAAATCCCTGACCCTTTCCAAAAAAACGCACAGGGTGAAAACATGGAGTTATGGACCTGTCCCATAGGAAATCACGTTAAATGGACTGTAATGTGTTTCTGCAAAACGCGTGTGAACCTGGGGTAAATAAAGAATCAAATAGAAGAGAAGGCAGAGAGATAATACATTCACCACCCTGCCACCAATCTCCTCTGCAGTTACACACGGCCAAAGAACCTTTAACTTCCAACCTTTTTGACGTGTGTCGGATTCCTGTACCCCCACTGCTTACTGTGGTTCCTCCTGCCAGGTGTTACTTCATCTCAACTGTGCTGGGACACAGCAGTGGCATGGGGGCCAGTGGAAGGAACCACGGCACGCAGCGGGGGACCAGACATCTGATATACCCAGATATACAGTTGTGTTCAAAATAATAGCAGTGTGTTGAAAAAAGTGAATAAACCTCAAAATCCTTCTAATAGCTTTTATTTCCATCCACACAAATGCATTGGGAACACGACACATTCTATTCCAAATCAAAACATGAAGAAAAATAGATCAAATTTGTGTTGTTCCTCTAAAAACAAATTGAAGAAAAGTGAATATTAGACGGTGTTCAAAAAAAATAGCAGTGTTTGTATTCTTCTTTACAAACTCAAACATTCACTATATAAACTGAAAAAATGTTTGAAGAATTTGCTTTCCTTTGAATGACTTAATGAATATTTGGTTGTAGTCGCACTGTTTCTGAGAACTGCTGTACATCTGTGTTGCATGGAGTCACCCAACTTCTGGCCCCTGTGATCAGGTATTCCAGCCCAGGATGATTGGACCACATTCCACAGTTCTTCTCTATTTCTTGGTTTTGCCTCAGAAACTGCATTTTTGATGTCACCCCCCGCAAGTTTTCTATTGGATGAAGATCCGGGATTGGGCTGGCCACTCCATAACGTCCATCTTGTTGGTCTGGAACCAAGATGTTGCACTTTTACTGGTGTGTTTGAGGTCGTTGTCTTGTTGGAACACCCATTTCAAGGGCCTTTCCTCTTCAGCATAAGGCAGCATGACCTCTTCAAGTATTCTGATGTATTCAAACTGATCCATGATCCCTGGTATGCGATAAATAGGCCCAACACCGTAGTATGAGAAACATCCCCATATCATGATGCTTGCACCACCATGCTTCACTGTCTTCACAGTGTACTGTGGCTTGAATTCAGTGTTTGGGGGTCGTCTGACAAACTGTCTCCGCCCACTAGACCCAAAAAGAACAATCTTA
This sequence comes from Staurois parvus, assembly GCA_951230385.1. Lineage (NCBI taxonomy): Eukaryota > Metazoa > Chordata > Amphibia > Anura > Ranidae > Staurois > Staurois parvus. The sequence goes on along the minus strand of CATNWA010000796.1, from coordinate 18,219 downwards.
CTTTCATCAGTCCACAAAATGTGGCGCCATATCTCTTTAGGCCAGTCAATGTGCTCTTTGGCAGATTGTAACCTCTTCAGCACATGTCTTTTTTCCAACAGTGGGACTTTGCGGGGACTTCTTGCAGATAGCTTGGCTTCACATAGGCGCCTTCTAATTGTAACAGTCCTCACAGGGAACTTTACACCTTCTTTCATCTTCCTGGAGCTGATTGTTGGCTGAGTCCCGCGCCATTTTGGCTATTCTTCTATCCATTCGAATGGTAGTTGTTCGCTTTCTTCCACGTCTTTCAGGTTTTTGTTGCAATTTTAAAGCATTTGCGATCATTTTAGCCGAGCAGCCCATCATTTTCTGCACTTCTTTATATGTTTTCCCCTCTCCAATCAACTTTTTAATCAAGGTACGCTGTTCTTCTGAACAATGTCTGGAACCACCCATTTTCCTCAGAATTTCAGAAAGAAATGCACTGTAACCAGCATGTACAACATTTGCTGCCTTCCTTCCTTAAATAAGGGCAATAATTGCCACCTGTTTTGCAAAGAATGAATGACCTCACTAATAGAACTCCACACTGCTATTATTTTGAACATGCCCCTTTCAATTAGTGATTCAATGACACAGAATCAGCAGCATGCATGTCATTTCATTTCATATCATTTCTACCAAAAACAGTGATTGATCCGGTTAGTGATGTCTGACTGCTATTATTTTGAACACAACTGTATGTTAATCACTTTTGCCACTTTAGCTCTGCAACATAGCGAAGATTGGGAGAGTGGGCGGCAGGACAGATCATTAATGACTCTTTTATTTTTAACACTTTTCAGTGACTTCTACATCAGCAACAGTCCTCAGTCCTAGCCAGGGGCGGACTGACAACTCATGGGGCCCCTGGCAATAGGGGATCATGGGGCCCCTGTGTCCTTGCCCAAACTCAAAAAAAAGCCTATGAAAAAGGTACCAGGGGCATCTCATGGGGCCCCCTACTGATCCTGGGCCTCGGGCAGTGCCTGAGTTTCCAAATGGTCCGTCCGCCCCTGGTCCTAGCATGTAAATGTAAATAAACTCTGAGCCGCTGTAGCAGCCTGGAGATTGTTTGCTTTTCTCAGAAGGCTCATGACTTCCTAGTAGAAGTGATTTCCCCGGCTCGTGTCCCAGGATTACTGTCCCTCAGGGATGCCAGGGACCATCATGGCCAGTATCAGGATGGAGAGCAGTGGGAAATCAGCAAACATCTCCCCTGGGTACCATGAACCTGGAAGTGCTCAGCTCTGAGCACTTCCATGTCCAGAACTGTCAAAGCATGATAACTCTGGCCAGGAAGAAGCTGATTGAGCATGGGTTGTGCATGATCAGCGACAACAGTGGTGGCATTATGGGTCTAATTGACCCCTTATGTTTCCTAAGGCTAGGTTCACATCACTGCATGTCAGAAACGATCACAAAATTGCACAATGCATTTCCGCATGCACGTGTTTGATGCGTTTTTTACATGTTCTCGTGCTTTTTTATGTGTTTTTTACCCGTTCCAGTTTGTTTTTTATGCATTCCAGTTCATTTTTTGCCTCTCTTTTTCTTCAATTTAAATAGGGACATGTGCATTTTAGTGCGTTTTTGGTGTGCTGGTGCCTTTCTGATGCGTTTTACCACGTTCCAGTACAGTTCTTTGCAGAAAAATGCAGCCTGTTCTACTTTTTTTTTTTCTGCAACCGGAACGCACTGGAACTGCAAGCACTGATGTGAACTATGAGATGGGCAGCACAGTGGCTAAATGGTTAGCACTTACGCCTGGCAGTACTAGGGTCGCTGGTTCGAATCCCAGCCCTGGCACCACCTGCCTGGAGTTTGCATGTTCTCCCTGTGATTGTGTAGGTTTCCTCTGGGTACTCCGGTTTCCTCCAACACTCCAAAGACATGCTGGTAGGTTAATTGGCTCCTGTCTAAATTGGCCCTAGTATGTGTATGTATGAATGTAAGTTAGGGACCTTAGATTGTACGCCCCTTGAGGGTTAGGGACTGATGTGAATGTACAATATATATGTAAAGCGCTGCGTAAATGGATGGCGCTATATAAGTACCTGAAATAAATTGACAATTATAACCTACTTTCTGTGCATTTTGGATGCAGAAAAAGGAAACTGAAACACATGTAGTGTGAATTGGCCCTTGAGTTGAAGAAAAAGAGAGAAAAAGAGAACCTGTTACCTGCACTATAACATTGAGGGCCTATCAGCTACAGCAATATGGTAAGTTCAAAAGACAAAAAAAAAAAGAAGCCCTGGGTCACAATGCTGCAACTTATCATGCGACTTGTGACACATACAGCCGCATGACAAGTCAAAACACATTTATTTCAAAGAGCGCCATCTGAACCAAGGGGGCAAAAAAAGGACTCCTGCACCAGTTTTCTGCAACTTTGGTGCGACTTGTCTGCCATAGACTGCAATGGTAAAAGTCAAGCAAGTCGCTCGTCATTGCACCCCAATGCACCTTGTGAACGCATCCCAACACAATTGTTGCAATGCATCATAGCACACAGGCAGGAACCATCTGTGCGCCGTGAGGCGAAAAAAAAAGTTCAGGTCTGGATTTTGGTGCCTTTGGCTGAAGACGATCGGGCTGCCTTGAGTGCATGTGTGAAGGGGGGCCGTATTCGGACGCGTCCTGCGCAGAGCCCACTGCCTACCTTCCTGGGTAAACCTAGATTCGTCTTCCTCGGGCAGCTCGCTTGGCTCACGGCTGGAGTTTTGTTCCCTCTTAATTACTTAATGTCTTAATAATAGACTCGTTACCTCACTACGGCGAGGAATCCAAGGCGAACGCGGCCGCGGCTGATAATGATATTGTCTATTATTAGTCACAGTTTGTAGCGGGGAAGGCGCTGTGTGCCAGGCTGTGTATAAACAAAAGGGGGGCCCAGGGGAAGGCGGAGTGAATGGACCCTGGGCAGATGGAGTGCCCAGGCAAGGAGCACGAGACCCCCATCCCCCACCTCCTCCTCCCCCCTCCCCCCACCTCTCCCCGGATCCCTGCATTCACTATATCTGCTCTCCCCGGACCCTGCATTCACTATATCTGCTCTCCCCGGACCGTGCATTCACTATATCTGGTCTCCCCGGACCCTGCATTCACTATATCTGCTCTCCCCGGATCCCTGCATTCACTATATCTGGTCTCCCCGGACCCTGCATTCACTATATCTGGTCTCTCCCGGACCCTGCATTTACTATATCTGGTCTCCCCGGACCCTGCATTCACTATATCTGCTCTCCCCGGACCCTGCATTCCCTATATCCGGTCTCCCCGGACCCTGCATTCACTATATCTGGTCTCCCCGGACCCTGCATTCACTATATCTGGTCTCCCCAGGACCCTGCATACACTATATCTGGTCTCCCCGAACCCTGCATTTACTGTATCTGGTCTTCCCGGACCCTGCATTCACTATATCTGGTCTCCCCGGACCCTGCATTCACTATATCCGGTCTCCCCGGACCCTGCATTCACTATATCTGGTCTCCAAGATGACGGGCTGCATGAGGGCTACCGTTAGACCAAGGATACCTAGCGGCAGAAAAAAGTACTGCAGGGGAAATCACTCCAGCAAAATCCGATTCTGTTATTAAATCTTTCAATGGACAATTTATTTTTATTTTTTATAAATCTGACCTGGTATCAGCAAGGCTCCAATGTGAGAGGAAGAAGCAGCACAAAGAGCCCGCTGATAGGAGGAGAGAGCAGAGTGACTCTGATCATCACTGCACTGCTCCTCCTTTCACTGTCCACTTACAGGCTGGGGGCGGGTCCAAGATGACGGGCTGAATGAGGGTTACCATTAGACCAAGGACACCTAGTGGCAGAAAAGAGTACTGCAGGGAAAACTCTCAACAGCAAAACCCGATTCTGTTATTAAATCTTTCAGTTGAGGATTTTTTTTAAAATCTGACCTGGTATCAGCTTGGCTCCAATGTGAGAGGAAGAAGCAGCACAAGGAACACAATGATAAGTGGAGAGAGCATAGTGACCATGATCATCACTGTGCTGCTCCTCCTTCCATTGTCCAGTCACTGGCTGGGGGCTGGTCCAGGATGACTTGGGCTGAATGAGAGTGATTGTTAGACCGAGGACACCTAGCGGTAGACAATAGTACTGCAGGGGAAATCTCACCAGCAGAACTCGATTCTGTTATTAAATCTTTCAATGGACAATTTTTTTTTTCCTTTTATAAATCTGGCCTGGTATCAGCAAGGCTACAATGTAAGAGGAAGAAACAGCACAAGGAGCACGCGGATAGGAGGAGAGAGCAGAGTGACCCTGATCATCACTGTGCTGCTTCTCCTTTTACTGGCTGGGGGCGGGTCCAAGATGACTTGGGCTCAATGAAGGTGACCATTAGATCGAGGACATCTAGCGGCAGAAAAAAAGTACTGCAGGGCAAATCTCAACAGTAGAAGCTGATTCTGTTCTTCTGTCTTTTATTGGGCGATTTATTTTTATTTTGTTATCTTTTTGGTTGGAGTTCTGCTTCTAAACCATATAATTACTACACAGGACACCTGCGTCTTTTATTTTTATTAAAATGTCCAGCCAAAACCGTTTTTTTTTCCCCTTACTTTTAGATAGAGGAAGGGTTAGAACCCTTGTCGATTTTTTTTTTTTCACTGCCATCCAGGGCTGCTGACATTTTACCAGACAGGAAATCTCCGAAGGAGACAGAAAAATCTTGACTTTAGGAGAGTGGAAAAGAAAACCTGACATGGGTTCTAACCAATCTGCACTCTATACGAGACTGAAAAATGTTTTTCCTTTAGTTGTACTTTAAGTATATGCATGCTTAGTAAGTTCTTGGCTGAGTACACAAATGTCTGACACAGATCAGCCCCTGCTCCCACCCCTCACCTTGTGACTCAGTTACAAAGTTACAGTGTTGCAGTCTGATCAGTGGAGGAGGGGACTGGGGAAATGCTTCCTCCTGCCTGCAGCAGACTGATGACATCATCATCTCATCTCTGGACCAGAGCATAAGGATGGCTTTGTGATGAGAAAATGTGAAGCTTTTTTGAAAAATAATACTGTTGCTGTGCATTGTGACATATTGGGGGATTTACTAAAACCGGTGCAATCAGAATCCGGTGCAACGCTGCATGATGGCCAATCAGCTTCCCGGTTTTATTGTCAAACCTTAACTGAGCAAGCTGAAGTTAGAAGCTGATTGGCTCCCATGTCCAGCTGCACCAGATTTTGCATTCTCCAGTTTTAGTAAATCCACCCCAATGTGTCCCTCATATACTGAAGCTTACGCAGCATTAAGGACTTTCCCCACCCCCAGTGTGGAAAAGCATCGATGACTGACAATTGGCCATTCACCCAGCACACTGCATCATGGGAGAAAGGGGAGGGAGTCATATGGTCCCCATACCTGGAAGTACCGTGCCCTTCACTTTGCTGCTGCTGGTGGACAGAATAGTGGTGAGACAAAGAGGTGAACCTGCTGCTTTGGTTGTAAATTGGTTATACACACTGCAATGTGATTGTACAATCTTCTCCTGAACAGCTCATCTACTCCGCATCCAAAATGATTGTCAGTAGACCTGGGGGGGGGGGGGGGGGTAACAACAACATATGTCCCGTCTCTTCTGATGTCATTCTGTGAGAGATTTCAGATGGAAATGGAACTCTTTGTGTTTGAATTTCGAGAGCTGAACCCTCACACTGGGTT
>CATNWA010000796.1:0-10000 GCA_951230385.1 Staurois parvus | reverse complement strand
CCCCGGGTTTATAGCGATGATATCATTTTACATGGTGCTTGTCCCTCCTTCGGGTTAAATTCTTTCACCGGCAGTGAACAGGAAGCTCTGGGCTGGGTAGATGTGACTAATTCGCCGTCACCTGGTCTGGCTTCCTGGTGAGATTGGACAGTGAATGGCTCAGCCATGTACCCCTGACATGTCGTATTGGGGGGAGTCCGGGGACCCTGACTACAGAGCAGGAACTTATTCAGGTGTGTGGAATGTTCTCTCCCCGGCTTCTAAAGATCTGCAGCATTCAGAGCCGGCCATAAATGTTACAATCCGATACCTTCAGTCCTCATGCACACGGGACGTTTTTACAGCGGCTGTTTTTGGCTTTTGACCTAGGAGTTTTGTAGCTGTAAAAACACAGTAAATGTGGCAAACCATCGTTTTTGGAATTTTTTTTTGAACAAAAAAAAAAAATGTTTTTGGTAAAAAAAAAAAAGCAATAAAACTCAAACACATAAAAAGCGGCAAAACTCAGCTAAACAGCGGCTGTTTTTGGCTTTTGACGTTTTTTCTACAGCCAGTAAACCCCCCAGCACGTTATCCTATGTATCCATGCACACATAGACTGGAATGTTTTTTGGCTGGAACGTATTTTAGCAGGAAAAAAAAAACTCCAGAACGCATGGGTTTCTAGAGCACTTTTTAGCTATAAAAACACTGAAAATGTGGGAAAACGTGGCAAACCAACATTTTTGAACGTTTCTTTGAGCCCCAAAAAAAAAATTTTGGGGGGTAAAAAAACCACTAAAAACCGCAAACGCGAAAAAACGTGGAAAAATGCCGCTAAACACTAAATGCAAAAACTCTAAAAAACACTTAAAAACTCACATTTTTAACGCGACTTTACACAGCTAACGTTATCAGCGTTATTAATACGCCCCGTGTGTACGGAGCCTAAGTCCTCATGCACACGAGACATTTTTACAGCGGCTGTTTTTGGCTTTTGATGTTTTTTTTTCTATGGATAGTAAACCCCCCAGCATGTTATCCTATGTGTCCATACACACATAGACTGGAATCAACGTTTTTTGGCAGGGACATTTTTTTGGCTAGAAAAAAACCTCAAAACTAGTGGGTTTCTAGAGAATTTTTTTTAGCTGGAAAAACGCAGTAAATGCGGCAAACCGGCATTTCTGGAATTTATTTTGAGCAAAAAAAGAAAAAAAATTTGGGTTAAAAAAAATGCGAAAAAACGCAAACGTGAAAAAACGTGGCAAAACGCCGCTAAACACTAATGCAAAAATGCTTAAAAACTCACATTTTTTAATGTGATTTTACAGAACTCATGGGTTTCTAGAGGAGTTTTTAGCTATAAAAACACTGAAAACGTGGTAAAATGTGGCAAACCAGCATTTTTGGAAGTTTCTTTGAGCCCAAAAAAAATTTTTTTTTAGTAAAATAACCACTAAAAAACGCAAACGCGAAAAAACGTGGCAAAATGCTTCTAAACACTAATGCAAAAACTCTAAAAAACACTTAAAAAACTCACATTTTTAACGCAATTTTACACAGCTAATGTTACCAGTGTTATTAAAACGCCCCGTGTGCACGGAACCTAAGTCCTCATGCACACGGAACGTTTTTACAGCGGCTGTTTTTGGCTTTTGATGGTTTTTTTCTACAGCCAGTAAACCCCCCGGCATGTTATCCTATGTGTCCATCCCCGGGATGTTATCCTATGTGTCCATCCCCCGGCATGTTCTCCTATGTGTCCATACCCCCGGCATGTTATCCCATGTGTCCATCCCCGGCATGTTATCCCATGTGTCCATCCCCGGCATGTTATCCCGTGTGTCCATCCCCGGCGTGTTATCCCGTGTGTCCATCCCCGGCGTGTTATCCCGTGTGTCCATCCCCGGCGTGTTATCCCGTGTGTCCATCCCCGGCGTGTTATCCCGTGTGTCCATCCCCGGCGTGTTATCCCGTGTGTCCATCCCCGGCGTGTTATCCCGTGTGTCCATCCCCGGCGTGTTATCCCGTGCGTCCATCCCCGGCATGTTCTCCTATGTGTCCATCCCCGGCATGTTCTCCTATGTGTCCATCCCCGGCATGTTCTCCTATGTGTCCATCCCCGGCATGTTATCCTATGTGTCCATCCCCGGCATGTTATCCTATGTGTCCATCCCTGGCATGTTCTCCTGTGTGTCCATACACACATAGACTGGAATCAACAGTTTTTGGCTGGAAAAAAAACCCAGGACTAGTAGGTTTCTAGAGGAGTTTTTTTCTGTAAAAACACGGCAAAACACAGTAAAATGCGGCAAACCAGCATTTTTGGAAGTTTTTTTTGAGCAAGACCAGGGAAAAATCAGGTCTCCGCCCCTGCCAGACAGGGCTGTGCTGTGTGGCAGGGCTGTGTAAAGCTCAGAACTGGATGGACAGGTAAACAGCTCCTCTAAATGTATTTAGCTGTTTGCCTGGAGCTCAGCTTTAATGTATTTATTTTGCCTCCAGTCTCCCTCATTACATTGTTGTTGGTAGATCTGAAGGAGATTGTATTGTGTGTGTGGTCAGATTGATTGGCAGTGTGGCCCTATTTGTGGACTGTAATCCCTATGTACAGAGGATCCCTCCATTCCTATCTCAGGATGGTGACACTGTCAGTGCTGGAGACAGGATAATGAAAAGTTTAAATGTGTCTCTGCTGTCAGCTGGTGTGCAGGGGATGATGGGAAATTAACCACTTGCCCTCCAGAGGATTCACCCCCCCCCACCTTCCTGACCAGGCTATTTGTTACGATACAGCACTGGGTTACTTTAACTGAGAATTGCGCGGTCATGCAACGCTGTACATAAATGAAATTGATGTCCTTTTTTTTTACCAGAAATAGGGCTTTTTTTTTCAGTGGTATTTGATCGCCTGTGCGTTTTTAATTTTTTTGCTCTATAAACAAAAAAATGATCGACAATTTTGAAATAAAAAACCAATATTTTTGACTTTTTGCTATAAAACATGTCCAGTAAAAAAATTGACAAAATCTAACTTCTACATAAATTTAAGCCAAACTGTATTCTGCTCCGTGCTAAAAAAAAAAAATCCCAATATGTGTAAATGAATTGTTTTATGTGAAAGTGATAACGTCTACAAATGGCAGTATATATATATATGATTTTTTTTTTTTTATACTAGTAATGGCGGCGAAGAGCGACTTATAGTAGGACTGCGGTGGGCATTCTGACACTGGGGGGGGATCTGACTAACTGCCACTGACATCCCCAGTGACACCAATACAGTGATCAGTGCTAATAAAAAGCTGTACTGACGCTGTACTAATGGCACTAGGCAGAAAGGGGTTAACATCTGGGGCAATCAAAGGGTTAACTGTGTGTGTTTTTACTATGTGTGCTGTGTGTTTTACTTGGAAGGCATGCTGCTGTGCAGAGCAGGGGCAGACTGACAACTCATGGGGCCCCCGGGCAATAGGGGATCATGGGGCCCCTGTGTCCTTGCCCAAACTCAAAAAAGCCTATGAAAAAGGTACCAGGGGCATCTCATGGGGCCCCCTACTGACCCCGGGTATGTTTTTCATAGGCTTTTTTGAGTTTGGGCAAGGACACAGGGGCCCCATGAGTTGTCAGTCCGCCCCTGTTGATGGCACCATTGGATTACCGAGTGAACAACGTTTTAGATTTTCAGACGAAAAATCGCTCGGGAATTCGAACCATTTATGGCCTGCATAAGTGTTCGGCGGACGCATGCAAAAGCACGCATGTACATGCGCTTTCATGGAACGCCCGCAAGATGCACATCACACCTGCAGTGAAATTCATTGTTAATGGCGCCCCAAACGCAGTCATCAGGCGTGCATTTTGGTGCGTCTGGTGCGTGCTGGTCGTGTTTTGGATGCCATTAACAATGACATGCATTTTTTTTTGCTTGTCAAAACATCCAACAAATGCAGCAAAATGCATCAAATAATATGAAGCTCAACACCCAAAAAGATGCAGGAGCCTTATTGGTGCGTTTATCGCATGTAGGGCGACCCATTCAAATACATGAAAACACAGATAAAAATGCGCATTTGTGCGACACCAAAATATTATTGCAGCCTTAAGGAGGATGTCCAATCAGATTGTAAGATGTATGGTGACCCTAAGGGCTCATTCTCATGTGCAGCAGCCCTTGTCACCCCTCTGAAAAGTGATCAGTGGTGAATTGCTTTTCAGAGAGCATTTGACAGGTAGTGAGGAGGCTGTTTGAATCTTATTTCAGCCCCATGCACACGCAGATTCTGTGAACGCCTTTTATCCCGGCAGGAGAAAAGCTGCGTTTTGCAAAGGAGTTTAGGCGCACCAAGCATTTGGGCATTTATTCATTCTATTGGCCATAATATATCATTCATTCTGACCATTGAACTGAATGAATGTTCAAGCTCTAAATGCGGCTAGTGCATAGACGTGTTTAGGTGCGTTTACATGTCTTTAGGCACATCAAACGTTTTTTTTCTGTTGAAACGCAGGAAGAATAATGGCGGTGACGGCGCACACGGATGACAAACACGTGTTCCTCTTGTATTGGTGCTCGGGAGGGGGGGTCATGATCCGGCTCACACGGGGCAACCCCAGCAACTGAGCCACCCTCTGAAGGGCGACGATTAACAAGGAGCGGCACTGAGGATTGCAGCACGTTTCACCCGAGATTAACCCGGCCTGCCTGCGTCCCCCTCCGCAATCCTGATTTACAATCTCGCAAACTAATTGCTGTTCGCTGTCTATCAGAGCGGTCTGTTTCCATGGCAACCCATCACCCTGCTCAGCCACTTATATAATTGTTATGATTTTTTTGTAATATGAAATGGGATATTGACTAAAAACATTCCGGGGAGGAAAAGAGGAAACGTACTGAAGTCTGACAGACAGAGCCGTGTCACCAGGAGCCATCGCCGCATCTCTACACCACATCTCCACCCCGTGTCTCCGCTCCACATCACTACACCACATCTCCACCCCGTGTCTCCGCTCCACATCACTACACCACATCTCCACCCCGTGTCTCCGCTCCACATCACTACACCACATCTCCACCCCGTGTCTCCGCTCCACATCACTACACCACATCTCCACCCCGTGTCTCCGCTCCACATCTCCACCCCGTGTCTCCGCTCCACATCACTAAACCACATCTCCACCCCGTGTCTCCGCTCCACATCACTACACCACATCTCCACCCCGTGTCTCCGCTCCACATCTCCACCCCGTGTCTCCGCTCCACATCTCCACCCGTATCTCCACTCCACATCTCCACCCCGTGTCTCCACTCCACATCTCCACCCCGTGTCTCCACTCCACATCTCCACCCCGTGTCTCCGCTCCACATCACTACACCACATCTCTACCCCGTGTCTCCGCTCCACATCACTACACCACATCTCTACCCCGTGTCTCCGCTCCACATCTCCACCCCGTGTCTCCGCTCCACATCACTACACCACATCTCCACCCCGTGTCTCCGCTCCACATCTCCACCCCGTGTCTCCGCTCCACATCTCCACCCGTATCTCCACTCCACATCTCCACCCCGTGTCTCCACTCCACATCTCCACCCCGTGTCTCCACTCCACATCTCCACCCCGTGTCTCCACTCCACATCTCCACCCCGTGTCTCCGCTCCACATCTCCACCCCGTGTCTCCGCTCCACATCTCCACCCCGTGTCTCCGCTCCACATCTCCACCCCTTGTCCCCGCTCTACATCTCTACACCACATCTCCACCCATATCTCCACTCCACATCTCCACCCTGTGTCTCCACTCCACATCTCCACCCCATGTCTCCACTCCACATCTCCACCCCGTGTCTCTGCTTCACATCTCCACCCCGTGTCTCCGCTCCACATCTCCACCCCGTGTCTCCACTCCGCATCTCCACCCCGTGTCTCCACTCCACATCTCCACCCCGTGTCTCCACTCCACATCTCCACCCGTGTCTCCACTCCACATCTCCACCCCATGTCTCCACTCCACATCTCCACCCCGTGTCTCCACTCCACATCTCCACCCGTGTCTCCACTCCACATCTCCACCCTGTGTCTCCACTCCACATCTCCACCCCGTGTCTCCACTCCACATCTCCACTCCACGTCTCCACTCCACATCTCCACTCCGTGTCTCCACTCCACATCTCCACCACCTCGTGTCTCCACTCCTCATCTCCACCCCGTGTCTCCACTCCACATCTCCACCCCGTGTCTCCGCTCCACATCTCCACCCCGTGTCTCCACTCCTCCTCTCCACTCCGTGTCTCCGCTCCACATCTCCACCCCGTGTCTCCACCCTGTGTCTCCACTCCACATCTCCACCCGTGTCTCCACTCCACATCTCTACTCCACAGCTCCATCTCCTGTCTCCACTCCACATCGCTATCTCTTGTCTCCTCTCCACATCTCTACTCCACATCTCCACCCTTTGTCTCCACTCCACATCTCTACTCCACATCTCCACCCCTTATCTCCACTCCACATCTCCACCCTTTGTCTCCACTCCACATCTCTATCTCATGTCCCCACTCCACATCTCTACTCCACATCTCCACCCCTTGTCTCCACTCCACATCTCTACTCCACATCTCCACCCCATGTCTCCACTCCACATCTCTACTCCACATCTCCACCCCGTGTCTCCACTCCACATCTCTACACCACATCTCCACCCCATGTCTCCACCCTGCGTCTCTACCCTGCGTCTCCATCCTGCATCTCCATCCCACGTATCTACCCTGTGTCTCCACCCTGTTTATCCACCCTGTGTCTTTCCCCAGAGTGGCTCAATGATATTAAGGTTAGGAGATTGTGATGGCCACTCCGGAACCTTCACCCTTTTATGCTGTAACCATTGGAGGGTCAATCTGGCCTTGTGCATAGGGTCATTGTCGTGCTGGAAAGTCCATGCACAGCTTTCCAGCAGAAGATTGCTAATTGTCGGCCAGTATTTTCTGATAACATACTGCATTCATTTTGTCATCAATTTTCACAAGATTCCCCATGCGTCGAGCTCACACACCCACAAAACATCAGGGAGCCACCACCATGCTGCGCAGTGGGGATGGTAGTTATTCTTGTCGCTATAGTCCTTGGTGACCCCTCTCCAAACATAGCGCTTATGGTTGTGACCATAAAGCTCTGTTTTGGTCTTGTCACTCCAGATTACAGTGTGCCAGAAGCTGTGAGTCTTTTCAGGGTGTTGTCGGACACATTGTAACCGGGCTTTTTTTCTGACATTGGCACAGTAAAGTCTTCTTTCTGGCAACTCGACTGTGCAGTTATGTTTTGTTCATATTGTGCTCCGTGAAACAACCACACCATCTTTTTCCAGATCAGCCTATGTTTCTCCTGGAGTTACTTGTGGGTTTTTCTTGTATCCCAAACAATTCTTCTGGCAGTTGTGGCTGCAATCTTTCTTGATCTGTCTAACCTTGGCTTGCTATCAAGAGATCTCCAAATTTCCCACTTCTTAATAACTGATTAAACAGTACTGACTGGCATATTCAAGGCTTTGGATATCTCTTTATATAATTTTCCATCTTTATAAAGTTCCATTACCTTGTTACGCAGGTCTTTTGACAGTTCCTTTCTGCTCGCCACGGCTCATTATCTAGCTTGCTCAGTGCATCCACATGAGACCCAACAAACTCACTGATTATTTTATACACTGACACTAACTGCATTTAAAAGCCACAGATGTGGGAAATTAACCTTTATTTCCCATTTTAAACTGTGTGTGTCGCCTTGTGTGTCTGTACCAAGGCCAAACATTCTGGGGGAGGGAAACTTTTGATCCGGGCCATTTGGGTGATTTCTGTTATCAATAGGATTTAAAAAGCAGCCAAACAGCTATTTGATAATAAATGGCTTCATATGATCACTATCCTTAAATAAAAGACCTTTTTTTTGGCATAATCAGTCATATTTTTCAGTATCAATGCCAAAATGTCACGCTTTCTTCCAAGGTATGCAAACCTTTGAGAACAACTGTATATATATATATTTGCACACCCTTTGGAAAACATAACTGAAATCAGTCGCTTCCTATAACCATCAATAAGCTTCTGACACCTCTCACCCGGAATTTTGGACCACTCTCTCCTTTGCAAACAGCTCCAGGTCTCTCTTATTGGAAGGACACCTTTTCCCAACAGCAATTTTAAGATCTCTCCACAGGTGTTCAATGGGATTTAGATCTGGGCTCATTGCTGGCCACTTCAGAACTCTCCAGCGCTTCTTTGCCATCCATTTCTGAGTGCTTTTTGACGTATGTTTGGGGTCATTGTCCTGCTGGAAGACCCAGGATCTTGGACGCAAACCCAGCTTTCTGACACTGGGCCCTACAGTGCGACCCAAAATCCTTTGGTAATCCTCAGATTTCATGATGCCTTGCACACAGTCAAGGCACCCAGTGCCAGAGGCAGCAAAACAACCCCAAAACTTCATTGAACCTCCACCATATTTTACCGTAGGTACTGTGTTTTGTTCTTTGTAGGCCTCATTCCGTTTTCGGTAAACAGTAGAATGATGTGCTTTACCGAAAAGCTCTATCTTGGTCTCATCTGTCCACAAGACGTTTTCCCAGAAGGCTTTTGGCTTACCTCAAGTACAATTTTGGCAAACTGTTTAGTCTTGCTTTTTTATGTCTCTGTGTCAGCAGTGGGGTCCTCCTGGGTCTCCTGCCATAGCGTTTCATTTCATTTTAAATGTCGACGGATAGTTAGTTCGCGCTGACACTGATGCTCCCTGAGCCTGCAGGACAGCTTGAATGTCTTTGGAACATGTTTGGGGCTGCTTATCCACCATCCGGACTATTCTGCGTTGCAATCTTTCATCAATTTTCCTCATCCGTCCACGACCAGGGAGATTAGCTACAGTGCCATGGGTTGCAAACTTCTTGATAATGTTGCGCACTGTGGACAAAGGCAAATCTAGTTCTCTGGAGATGGACTTGTAACCTTGAGATTGTTGATATTTTGCCACAATTTTGGTTCTCAGGTCCTCAGACAGTTCTCGTCTCCTCTTTCTGTTGTCCATGCTTAGTGTGGCACAGACAGACACACAATGCAAAGGTTAAGTGAACGTCTCTCCTTTTTATCTGCTTTCAGGTGTGATTTCTATATTGCCCACACCCTGTTACTTGCCCCCAGGTGAGTTTACAGGAGCATCACTTGCTTGTAACATTCTTATTTATCCGCAGTTGTGAAATGGGTGCCAATTACTTTTGTCCAGCCCATTTTTTTGGAGGTTTGTGTGACATTATGTCGAATTTGCTTTCTTTCCTCCCTTTTTTTGTTTTGTCCCAATACACACACAAAGGGAATAAACATGTGTATAGCAAAACATGTGTTAATGCAATACGTTTCGTGAGAAATACATGATTTCCTGGAGAAATATCAAGGGTGCCAAACAATTTCGGCCATGACTGAATATATATATATTACACTGTATATATACAATATATATATAATCATTCGGGTAACCTATCTTTTTGATTTAAAGGTTTACACTTAGATAATATCTAAACTACTAAAATTAATATCTATCACTTTGTTTCTCTATCTTTTTCTCTCTCTCTTTTTTTTTAAATCAAGTCTCTTATCTATTATCTATCTATTATCTATCTATCTATCTATCTATCAATCTTATATGTATTCTATCTATCTATATTTATTCTATCTATTATCTATCTGTATTTTATCTATCTATCTATTATCTATCTATCTATTTATTTGTATTTTATTATCTATCTTCTATTATTATCTATTATCTATTCTATTATCTATCTGTATTTTATTCTTTCTATCTATCTATCTTAACTATCTATATTCTATTTTTTATTCTTTATTTCTCTTTTCTCTCTTTTTCTATCTATTATTTCTTTCTATTTTATTTTTATTACTATCTATCTATTTTTTATTCTATCTAATCTATCTATCTATCTATTATCAATCTATCTATCTATCTATCTATCTATCTGTATTCTTCT
>CATNWA010000795.1:0-62107 GCA_951230385.1 Staurois parvus | reverse complement strand
TGAACCGTATGTGAATAAGATGTGAGAGGGAAGTGGTGTAGTGCTGGGAGGCTGCCTGTCTTCACTGAGAGCTGCAGCCTGGGCTTCACACCCCAGCAGCAGGAACCATCAGAAGAAAGCCTAACCTAGGAGGATGGCGGGTCATGCAGGTGACAGAATGAGGAGGAGGGTCGGACAATGGTCGGGTTGGAGTGGATGCTGATTGCTCGTGTGGGATGCTGCCACATCATGACTGATCCTTCAACTGCATGGAGGGGTGACAGAGGGGGAGGAAGAAAGGACACAGGAAGATGCCAGCTGTCTGAGGCCAGCGTGGCAGCTGAGCTGCCGCTCCTTCCAGTGTTCATCTCAGACTCAGTCACTTGCTGCAAGCCAGATGGCGGCTGCTGATCACTGTGGAGTTTTGTGACTGTCTTTTTTTTTTTTGGTTTCTCTGATTGGTTAATACAGTTATTTATATTTGGTTAATATATATTTTGTCTTTAATATTGTGCTGATGGCATCTTATGGCACATATTTTTTCAATTAAAAGAAATTTAGCCATTTCATGTTTGCTGATTTAATATTATCTACTGTTTTTTAAAATTCATATTTATTTATCGGGGGGGAGCACGAGTAGCTGGTCATGCCTAGGGTGCAAAATAGTCTAGCATTGGCCCTGCCTACACCTATAGCAAGGATGTTATTTACCTTTGGTCAAAGCTGCAAAGTTTGTTTTTTTTAAAGATTGTAAATTTGTATTAAGGGCCAGTGCTTGTTTTTTTTTTCAGAACATAGTTTCAACAACAATACTTTAAGTGTAAATGTTGCAATGAAAGAAAACCATCAGCGATATAAAAAGAAAACAAAATCAGGAGAAATATGAACAGAAATAGACAGCATGGTAATCTGCACAACACAATAGCATAAATCGACATAAACCTGCACATCACTGGGTTACATTATTTGTCAAAGGCATGTTACCTAGAAAGGTGTCAGGACTATATAAGGGGGGGGGGGAGGAGAGGGGGAGGAGAGGAAGGAAGTCTACCAAAGGGGGATTGGTCACATAGCTCCCAAATAGAGTGAAAGTGACCTGAGTGTTGACACCCACTAGATATGTAAGATATTCCATTTCCTTGACTTCAGAGATAGCTCTTAGGAGATGATTTTGCGTGGGAACATCAACTGATTTGCAGAGTCGTGGTATCACCCTTCTAGCGGCTGTCAGGATATACATTCCCAACCTCCTATATTGCTTAGGGATACCCCTAAAGGGTAGCCCCAGAAGATAAAGTACCGGGTCTAGGGGGGTAACACTAAGTACTTGTTCCAATATCTTTATAACCATGGCCCAATAACCCACATACTGTGGACATAACCAAAAGATGTGTACCAAGGTACCTACTCCTCCCATGCACCTCCAGCACTTGTCACACAGATTCGGGTTAATTGCATTAAGCACTACAGGGGTCTTGTACCAATGCATCAACACCTTATACAAGTTCTCTTTATATACAACACAAAGAGGTCTTAGTGGGAGAATCCCATATCACCTTCCAACATTTCAAAGAAATTGAGCATTGGAGTTCATCCTCTCATCTCTTCATATACCAGTGAGACCTTTCAACAAGAGAATCCCTATTGTGAAGTAGTTTATATAAAGAGGTGATAAGATGTTGTTGGGAGGGACCTTTAATAGTTATCCTCTCGAAATCTGTGGGGTGATCTAGCATTAAAGAGGAGTTCAAGGAATGGAAGAAATTACAGAACTGTAAATAGGTGTATGTAGCTGTTACAGGTATTGTGAAATGCCATGCCCTAATCTCCTCAAATGACCGAATCCTGCGTGAGACCAGATTGATCAGATGATGCACAGTTTGTTTTTATCTTCAACTGCACCTTTTCCACATAGGTAGTCTTTTGTAAAGGTGAACTAACCCTTTATAAACCCCTGGTCTAAATGGAGGTTTATTTGAAAATCTATGAGTTGTGGGAGAGCTATAGGAAACTGGTCTATGATCCCATATTAGATTTTATATTCCAGACACAAAAGGTACCTGAATCAGAACATTTATTTCAGCAAGAAAATTAAAGCATTTAGTCACTGTTTAACTTCTAGTAACAGTCATCGTCATACAAATGGCACAAATACATCAAGAGGTTTAATTCTTTTTTTTCCCCTATGTATTAGTCAATACATGTGCATGTAATTGTGTACGTGTGAGTGGGTAGGAGGAGAAGGAGGGCACTTGAGGCTGTAGATCAAATTCCTGAGTTAATCTACAAAGTTAATATTTACACAAAGCTGTGTGGTAACACATGCATTTGAAGCAACATTTTATACTTTTGGTCTTATACAACGTCTTTAGTAACATTTATGTAAAGCGCTACACCCGAAGGAGCTACTGAATTTTATGGACCTCTCATGCTGGCCTTGACCTTCTCCATCCCCTCAGCCTTTCTGACACACTCGGGTGTGTACACAAACACAGTTTTACTATGAAATCATTCACAATACCCCAATATTCAGCAATAACGTTGCAGTCAAGAGTGTAAACCTTATATATTAAAATCTAAAGCTAATACTGGTTATAAAAATAACAGCAAGAAAAAAAAAAAACATCAGAGAAGAGAAATTAGAATACACTATTGTAAATAACAATTAGAGTGGTGCATCAAGCAGGTATATTCACACATATGTATAATATATATATATATATAGCAATATGCGGTACACCAGGGCCAACCATCCAGATCAGCTTAAAAGGTAGCACCCCATCCAACTTGCAATATCTAGCAACGATTGATAGATTTGTCTAAGCCCCTGGAACATTACTTCCCACAAAGCAGTGTGGTGGCTATGCTAGGCCTAAGACTGCCCAGAGAACCTCACAGGCCAGGCTGGCCGAAAGTAGGTCACAGAAAGTGGTGTATGGGCTGGTAAAAGAAAACGGGGGTAGTCCTTTGAGTTGTCTCTTCTGTCAGCTATGGTTGTGGCCCAATGATGTTAGTGTAGTTATGGGAGTGTGTATAGAGTGTAAACCTGCATCCAGTGAAGGTGTAGTAAAGTAGCGGAATGGGCTTTCAACTGGCTTTAGAGTAATAGGGAAGTCAAAGGTAGGAGGACCATAAGTCAAATATTGAAACAATGAAAAAAAAGCAAGTTTGTCTTGGATCTGAAATCAGAGCAAAGTTTTAATTCAATTCAAATATAAATGTTATGCGCTAAAACATTTGCAAACAAAGATGATCTGTGTTTACAGTGCAGAAATATACAGTCAATACATGTTAATACAAGAAAACGTAGTGGAAAGATAAACTGAATAAGTCCAAAAAAATCCCATCCTGGAGTGTGCAAATGGGTGAAGCCACGTCTCTTCCTGAGATCCTATATATGTAGTGCCACCAACATACACCTACAACCAATGTGATAGTAGAGTACTTGCTTACCAAATTCCTATAACCCCCTTAAAATCAAGAGTAGTCATAAAGAGCTTGTGTAATCTCTATGGACATCTAGCTCACCTTCCACCAGACCGCCTCAGTATCAACCAGGAACAGCATCAATAAGGTAAGTATATCCAGGTTCTCAACATTAAAATTCATGCAAGACAAGAAAGAAAAAGCCTCTCCATAGTGTAAAAACCTTTAAAAATAACTTATTTTAGCGAAGAAATACACACACATACTGTAAGTTAAAAACAAGTGTGCATGTAAAATACAATCACCAAGCCATCCACTTCCTGGAACGCAATGATGTAATTTTTTGGTGACATTTCAATAAAATGTAAAAAAAAAAAAAGTAATTTAAAAAAAATTCATAATCAATATTGGGTTCACGTCGACACGTTGTTTAACAGTGAGGTTTTCATTGGGAAACTACATTAACACCAAAATCGAAAGTTAAATGTTTTTGAAGTACTTGCAAACAAAATTTGTTTAGTCATTGAATGTACTGATGAGAATATTTGTACCAACGTTTATATTGATATGTATTCATATGAATGTTTTTCAAAAATCAACTAGTGTATGGCAAGCTTAACTCCTTCACATATATTTTTAAAGACACCGGTGCAATGTTTGTAGTGCAAAAAAATACAATAAGACCAAAAAATACAATGCAATTTATGCAAAATTACATAAATTAGGTAACTGCTACCGCAATGTTCCGCATGTACCATACACTAGACATTAATATGATCAAAAGGCTGTGCTTACCCAAAATAAATTATAATTATAGTGCAAATCTCAACAGCAATTAATTAATCATGTAAACAATCAAAACTCAAATGTCCTTTGAAATATCCTTGCAAATCCAAAATGAAAGTGCCAATGCAATGACAGTGCCACAGTGGCAGCACAATGGCAAAATGGTTAGCAACTACGCCTGGCAGCACTAGGGTTCAAATCTGACCCATGGCACCACCTGCCTGGAGTTTGCATGCTCTCCCTTAGCCAGCATGGGTTTACTCCCACACTTCAAAGACATGCTGATAGGTTATTGTCTAAATTGGCCCTAGTGTGTATGTCTGAATGTGAGTTAGGGATCTTAGATTGCATGCTCCTTAAGGGTTAGGGACTGGTGTGAATGTACAATATATACTGTATGTAAAGTGCTGCGTAAATTGACAGTGCTATATAAGTACCTGTACCTTAAAGTGCAAACATATGTGCCATAAATCATCTTAAAAAATAAAGTGCTCCATGTAAATTAACTTCACTCCTCCAACCTTGTGCAATCACCCATGTCCCCTACAGGGACTGAATTCACTAGAGCTTGTTGACCCCCTAAGTATACACCATGGAAAGGTAAATATGCGCTTTCACACAGTCCCACTGTGTATAATATCTTTTTCCTTATAGTCAGGTATCTCATGTAAGTAGAGAAGAAGCCAGAGAAAACTACATCGTTTTAACATCTAATTAAAACTTCTGATGGTATTTCTGATGGTTTCAACAGATAAAAGGTGTGTGATGGGGAAGTGCAGCAAAGACAGTTGTCAGTAGTGTGTTCTTAGGAAAACCTGTCACTTTGCACATTCAGTGCTAAGTGACAAGTTCCTTTTAGGCATAGGTGTAATATACATTTAGTGGTTCATTAAAGTGGTTGTATCGGTAAAGAATTCCCATTGGTAACAGTATTACAAGAGATATGTGTTTCAGTTATTGATGCCTTTTTCTTTACAATTACAGAAAGCATTCTACACATTCAAACACTAGATTGACATCCATTTATTTCATGCCACAGGCCAAGATATGTTCTTTTCATGAGAATTTAAGGGGGGGGGGGCTGCAGTAAGACACTACAGGCTAAAGAGAAATGTCAGTCATTTGTGTTAATCTTTTGCTGTCTCCATATCTAATGCTGGAATTGCATTTGGCAATTTTGCTGTCAGTTTTGGAGTCTTCCATCATCTTTTAGCCACAGCAATTTGCCATCTGTGGTTTCAATTGTTCTGTGGTTTCTTTCAAGTAATCAAACGATTAGAGTTTATTTCAAGAACATTCTGTTCTACTAGGATGTAATCCTTGACTCCAGTTATCCTCCTGTTCAGTCCATCTAATATTCTGGAACTGCTGGAGATGAGATCACATGTTAATATTGTATATGCAGCTTGTCACAATCCACTTAAAGCAAAAATAATTTCTGCTCCTGCAAAGAGCATAGCATTCTCTTCACGTAGATAAACCTTAAAGCAGTAATAAATCTAAACGCAAACATTTATTATAATGTAGCTTACCAATTATTTTATGTGATGTCTGCATTCCTTTTCCTTTTTTTCTATTTTCATCTGATGATCCAGCTATTAAGTCTGTTGTTTTTCAACAGAAAAGCTCTCTTTTAGTCAGGAGCGGACTGACAACACATGGGGCGCCCGGGCAATAGGGGATCATGGGGCCCCTGTGTCCTTGCCCAAACTCAAAAAAGCCTATGAAAAAGGTACCAGGGGCATCTCATGGGGCCCCCAACTGACCCCGGGCCCTCGGGCAGTGCCCGAATTTCCAAATGGTTAGTCCGCCTCTGTTTGTAGTTATGGGGATGAGACAGACAATTTTCTACTGGTAGAGGTGTTTAAAATGATCAGCATTTATGTCAGAAACAATTGAGTACTGTCCGTGATACTTTTTTTATTTGCACTAACATACAATTTTGAGGACAAGCTTTCGGGGTATGTCCCCTTCTTCAAGGTCTAAGCAGTACTATTAAAAATCACAAAGTTTAAGCAGAATGTTAGAATGGATTGAGAGAAAAAAAAAAAAAAAAAAAAAGGGCTACAGATAAGATACATCAAAAGTGAGGGGGGGAGGGGGGATACAATAGTACTGCTTAGACCTTGAAGAAGGGGACATACCCCGAAAGCTTGTCCTCAAAATTGTATGTTAGTGCAAATAAAAAAAGTATCACGGACAGTACTCAATTGTTTCTGTCGCAAATGCACTAAAACGGCTACAATCACCTCCAGCATTTATGTGAAACTTTTATCCCAAAAGGAAAAAAGAACGGTTTCCTGTAAATCAGCGGTTCTCAACCTGGGGGTCGCGACCCCTTTGGGGGTCGAACGACCATTTCCCAGGGGTCGCCTAAGACCATCGGAAAACACATATTTCCGATGGTCTTAGGAACCGAGACACCGCTCCTCTGTCTCAGGCGATGTGTGGGCGGGATGATACGCTGCTCCTGTCACCTGGCCACACCTCCGGGATCGCTCAGCAGCTCCGCCTCCTCGCCGCTGATTGGCCACCGGAACTGTAGCTCAGGAGAGGCACACAGGCGGCCAATCACCGGCGAGGAGGTGGAGCTTGGAGAGGAGGAGCCGAGCGGCAGCGCGCGTACATCAAAGAAGATCGAGGGAGCTGCCGGAGCGAGTGAAGAGGAGAGCGGCCAGAGAAGGAAGACAGCTGACAGGTAAGTGAGAGAGCGAGCCCAGGCTGGAGCAGGGGTTAGCAAAGTAAGTATCATTGGTGTCAGTGGGAGGAATAGTGCCCCATCATTTGTGTCACTAATACCAACGATGGGGCACTATTCCTCCCCCCCCACTGACACCAACGATGGGGCACTATTCCTCCCCCCACTGACACCAACGATGGGGCACTATTCCTCCCCCCACTGACACCAACGATGTGGCACTATTCCTCCCCCCACTGACACCAACGATGGGGAACTATTCCTCCCCCCACTGACACCAACGATGGGGCACTATTTCCCCCCCCCTGACCCCAATGATGGGGCACTATTCTCCCCTCCACCACACTGACATCAATGATGGGGCACTATTCCTCCCACTGACACCAATCATGGGGCACTATTCCTCCCACTGACACCAATGATGTGGCACTATTCCTCCCACTGACACCAGTGATGGGGCACTACTCCCCCCACTGACACCAGTGATGGGGCACTACTCCCCCCACTGACACCAGTGATGGGGCACTACTCCCCCCACTGACACCAGTGATGGGGCACTATTCCTCCCACTGACACCAATGATGGGGCACTACTCCCCCCACTGACACCAATGATGGAGCACTACTTCCCCCCCACTGACACCAATGATAGGGCACTACTCCTCCCACTGACACCAGTGATGGGGCACTACTCCTCCCACTGACACCAGTGATGGGGCACTACTCCCCCCACTGACACCAGTGATGGAGCACTATTCCTCCCACTGACACCAATGATGGGGCACTACTCCCCCCACTGACACCAATGATGGGGCACTACTCCTCCCACTGACACCAATGATGGGGCACTACTCCTCCCACTGACACCAATGATGGGGCACTATTCCTCCCACTGACTCCAACGATGGGGCACTATTCCTCCCACTGACACCAACGATGGGGCACTATTCCTCCCACTGACACCAATGATGGGGCACTATTCCTCCCACTGACACCAACGATGGGGCACTATTCCTCCCACTGACACCAACGATGGGGCACTATTCCTCCCACTGATACCAACGATGGGGCACTATTCCTCCCACTGATACCAACGATGGGGCACTATTCCTCCCACTGACACCAACGATGGGGCACTATTCCTCCCACTGACACCAACGATGGGGCACTATTCCTCCCACTGACACCAGTGATGGGGCACTATTCCTCCCACTGACACCAGTGATGGGGCACTATTCATCCCACTGACATCAGTGATGGGGCACTATTCCTCCCACTGATACCAACGATGGGGCACTATTCATCCCACTGACATCAGTGATGGGGCACTATTCCTCCCACTGATACCAACGATGGGGCACTATTCCTCCCACTGACACCAATGATGGGGCACTATTCCCTCCCACTGATACCAATGATGGGGCACTATTCCTCCCACTGACACCAATGATGGGACACTATTCATCCCACTGACATCAGTGATGGGGCACTACTCCTTCCACTGACACCAATGACATGGCACTACTCCTCCCACTGCAAAATTACAGTTATGAAGTAGCAACGAAAATAATTTTATGGTTGGGGGCCACCACAACATGAGGAACTGTATTAAGGGGTCGCGGCATTAGAAAGGTTGAGAACCACTGCTGTAAATAATTATAAAGTATTAGCTGGAGTCCAGCTTAAATGTGTTAGTGTATTTAAATCTGCTAGTACTTCTAATATTCCCCTCCCCCCAGAGTGATAATGCTGCTGTCCAAATCTGCCCCCTGTGCTCATTAATCCAGAGTGGTGTCTGTATAACACAGGAGGTGTTTTAGTGGCCAGATCACAAGGGAAAAACAGAGGGGGAAAAGAAAAAAAAAATGAATACACCCACTATATCTAAGGATTGGTAAGCTGCAATTTATTGCATTTTTGGTTTTGAGTTTAATACCACTTTAATACAGGTGCAATGCAATATTTTTCTTTGACCTCATAGAAGATTTAACAAACATTTTCACTAGCGTCATCAAAAATTAAGCTGTCGTCATTGCTTTTATTGCATACATTTTTATAGCTTCCTTTCATAAAACTGAGAGAATTCTTGTTTTTGAACATTCAGCAATACAAGATTATCATTTGTTTATCTACAGTATATTAATTGCTTGTGGTTGAAGTGCAATCTGCAAAATGGAATAATATGATGAAGACTAATTACATGTTTGGTTGATAGAAACATATTTCACTCAATGTACGTGAACTTAAATAAAACCAATTTTATTCTTTTTATGTAATTTGAGCCTAGAATATTGCACCTTTTCACAATATTCTAATTTTCTGAGATTGTGGATTTGGGGTTTTCATGAGCTGTAAACCATAATCCATAATCCATATCACAATTAGGACAAATCATGGCTTGAACTATCTTGCTTTGCATGTAATGAGTCTATCTCATATATTAGTTTCACCTTTTAAGTTGCATTACTGAAATAAATGAACTTTTGCACAATATTCTAATTTTTCGAGTTTCACCTGTATCTAAGAAACTAGAGCTGATGCAGTCTAGTTAATGCAATTTTCGGAATCAGCACCCCAAAAGTATCCAAGAACAGGTCTAAAGAGCCAGCCACAAAGAAAAAAGATTTTTCAACAATAATATTTTTTAACAAATTCCATAGGTACCGAACTGAGATAGAAAGCCCTTATTTCTTCAAAATAATCCCCTCCAAAATAGTGCTCACCAATCCTAACCTTGATAGGGCAACTAATGCAGACTGAATATTTTTTCACATTTAGAGAGCCTATATTGTAAACAAAAATATATAGTATGTGTGCCAACTCATGTACTGTTTAATGGGAAAAACCTTGTCTGAGGTCACTGATTTGACCTCGTGTTTTCACATGAACCCAATAATAACAGTAAGTCTTATAGTCACATTTGTAAGAACCAGTCTCTTAGCTACACAAGAGTTCTATAAGCCACTTAATATCCAAAAAGGTTAGGTGACAAAATGCTACCCAATGAAAAAGCCCTCCTACTGAAAAACCGACAACCCTTCCTCAGGATGGGATATGGCTGCCTATCCTTTTTTCAAGGTAAACATTTCTTAAAAAAGACTTAACACATTTGTATCCCTTTGAGAATGTTGGCACAAAAGTTAATTTGTTTTGCTGCTTCCAGATCCTAAATGAGCTACCAAATCCTCCAATGCACAGTGGAATCCTTGGGCTCTAATTCTTTCAATAAACCATTCTAGTTATACTGTAGGTCTCAACCTATCAGAGCCTCACTTCCTTAAAAAATGCCAGGTCTTCAGAGTCATTCCACCACTCTCTGATAATTTCCCCCACTGGTATGGTCTTAATAGTTTTAGAAGGGTGACAGCTTTTAGCTCTCAATATGGTATTACCACTGCTTTCCTTTCTGAAAGTGTAAGAACTGTAACTAGCTCTTACACTGGTGAACAGAATAAGCGGTGGAGTTCTTATTCAGTGATAATTTCTTCATGTTTGATGGGATCTACTACTTGTAAAAGTAATAGATCCCATAAGGGCAAAGTTCTCTTCATCTCACAAAATCTGTGTAAGGGTTAGTGAGAGGAGCTCCACATTTCTGCAGATATTGATTATTTTAGAAACTATAGGGTTTGGTATGTGCGTGATTCACTACATAAAAAGCCTGCTGTTGGGTTTAGTCTGGTACATCCAAACAGCGATTTATGGAATTTTCGCACAACAATGAAGTTAACCCACAGTTCACATGTAACATTATCTTGGAGGCCATTGATTTTCAGGATATTACTCTACATGTGAATCTTGAGACAGGTACACTAAGCACTACTACTTTTAAAAAGAAATGTAGTGCTAATAGCACATTTTGAGCTAGCAGTTACCCTTTTCACACTCTTAAGTGACTCCGCTTTGAGGATGTGGTGTTTTTGAAGGCAGCAGAGGTTCTGACAGATGGGTTGAGAACTAGAAGATACCAGACTGTTCTGTTGAAAAGGTTTTACATTGCAGATGTGGAGGGTTGTTAGCTAAATCATTTAAGATTTGAAATCAGCAGAATTAACTCCCTTTTATAACAACAGTCTCAAGGGAATATAATTAGATTGTAAGTATAATTAGGAAACATTTGCCTATTTTGAATATGGATAAACAGCTGTATATCATCCTGAAGGAGGGTTCCAGTTTTTGAGTAGGAGGGGGCCAAATTTTGGGTAGCCTTTTGTCACCTAGCCTTTCTGAATGTAAGGTGGATAATAGAACTCCCATGTATTTGGGTTGAGAGACCTGTGATTCCTTTAACCTCTTCACACTGGCAGCAAACAAATGTGCGGCCTCGCGGCGTCTGGGTCTAGACGCCGAGTGGCCACACTTTTCCGGTCAATTATAAAAAACATGCTGAGAGTGCGTGCCCTGTGCGCTCCCAGTACACATGTCCGGTACTCACGGAAAGGTCTTCTCTTTTGATCGGGACCTTTCTAGATCACGTGACTGCTGTGATGACGCGTTACAGCGGTCACATGATCCTTAAACCCTGCCCCACCCGCCCTGCCTCCCGGCTTCTGAAACTCTTAAAAACGGGCCGGGAGGCGCCGGCGTGAAGGGGTTAAATAGGGTTCATGTAAAAACACCAGAAATCAAATCAGCAAGGTTTTTCCTAAAAATAAGTATACAAATGTTAACACAAATAATGTTTATATAATAGGATGCTAAATGTGAAAAACACTATGTAGGCTTTATTATTCACCCTATCAAGGTTAGGATTGGTGAGCACTATTGTGGAGAACAGAAACCCTGGGTTGCAATCAAATGTGTCCAGATGCAATCTACAACATACATACAGGAGACATGTCTGTCATGTCTCCATCCAGAAAGGGATGGGTTCTGAGCTGTTTGCACATGAAAAGAGGTTTTACAGATTTTCATGCTGCAGATAAGGATCCTCTCTGGTCTTAATCACAGACAGCATTTGTCTTTGCATGTGTAGGTCAACTGATATTCTACTTTATATGTTATACTATGTTGCAATAATTGGCATTTATTTATGTGCATGCTGGATTGTTTGTTATAGGCTGGCTATCATTACATTGACTTATTCTATGTATGATTTTACCTTAGGTTCTATATTTTATACTTTTATCATACTTACTTCAGTGTTAATCTTGACGTCAAATTTTGATTTAGTGTTTAGTGTTAGTCAAAGTCTTTTGACTAAAAGATCGTTCAGCCAGCCATTTTAGTTTTGTCGTATTTTAGTTAACCAAAATCTTCAGTACATTTTAGTCGACTAAAATATCTTACATTTTAGTTGACTAAAATCATTTTAGTCAACTAAAATCTAATGGGTTTGGTTAAATTGCAATGCATTATTTAAGTATTTCTCTAGAATGTCCTAACTCATTATACCTCTGGAATAATAATCCAATAACGTTATTTTTTATGGTATTATTGTTTTTTGAACATGCACTACAGCCACAGATTCAAACGTTGTGATATATAAGGTCATTATGAATAAAACCAAGTTTCATAAAACAGGTGGGTAAACGTCCCTCCCTCAGTGTGGATTGACAAAGTAGTTGTTCAGGCCCAGGACAGGTTAGATCAGGTTTAGGACAGGTTTAGATCAGGTTTAGGACAGGATATAGCTGCCAATTCTGTGACTAGATAGCAAACTACTGAAATCATGTTCAAAAACTGATGACAAGTGCGATTCAGAAGGTTCCCATAGAAGTCAAAGAGCCTGTAATTTGCACCTGAACTGGACCACGCTACTCAGAAAATCACACTTAATTCACACTGCAGGTGCACTGCATATGAACAGGCACAAAAAGAAACCAATGTTATTTCACATGTCATGCAAACTGGATGCAGTTCAAAATGCATCCAA
Source organism: Staurois parvus (assembly GCA_951230385.1). Taxonomy (NCBI): domain Eukaryota; kingdom Metazoa; phylum Chordata; class Amphibia; order Anura; family Ranidae; genus Staurois; species Staurois parvus. The sequence goes on along the minus strand of CATNWA010000795.1, from coordinate 49,344 downwards.
ATCACTTAAATGTGAACCGGCCCTCATTTTCGTTTAGTTTTCGTTAGTTGACGAAAAATTGGAATTGATTTTTGTCATAGTTTTCATTAATTGATGAAAAATTCGAACTAGTTTTCGTCTAGTTTTCATCACTAAAAATATGCTGCTGATGAAAGTTACGACAATATTATTTTCTTCAACAAAATTAACACTGACTTACTTTCTTACTTTAACCTTAACAAGTTTCCATTTACAGGATTCGTATCTGATCTTGCTTGTACTGGGGTTGGTGTTTAAAAGAGAAGTTCAGGAATAAAAAAAAAAAAATTCATACTCACTTAGATGCTTGCAACACCAGTCCCAGTTGCAGCTGTCCCCCAACACCTCTAAGACAGAGAACAGCGTTTGACACAGTTCCTCACACACGGTTAATGTGTAAGGTAAAGTCTATGGGCTTGGAAAAATCTGTATGTAAATGGATAGAAAACTGGCTAAAAGTTCAGATTCAAAGAGTAGTGGTTAATTATTCATACTCTGAATGGTTGCAGGTTGTCAGTGGTGTACCCAAAGGTGCAGTGTTGGGACCCTTACTTTTTAATATATTTATAAAATATAGGGTCTGGGATTAAAAATCCCATTTCAGTCTTTGCAGATGACACCAAGCTGTGCAGTGGAATAATGTCCTTACAGGATGTCTTCAATTTACAAGCCGACCTCAACGCACTGTTTAATTGGGCAACTATGTGGCAAATGAGGTTTAATGTTGATAAATGTAAGGTTATGCACTTGGGGGCTAAGAATATGCATGCATCATACATACAGGGGGAGTACAACTGGGGGAATCAATGGTGGAGAAGGATCTGGGAGTTCTGGTAGATCACAAGCTTAATTATGGCATGCAATGACAAGCTGCAGTTTCTAAAGCGAGCAAAATCCTCTCTTGTAGTAAAAGAGGTATAGACTCCAGAGAGAGATATCATTTTATCCCAGTACAAATCATTAGTAACACCTCATCTGGAATATGCAGTTCAGTTTTGGGCACCAATTCACAAAAAGAACATTGGGGAACTGGAGAAAGTACAGAGAAGGGCAACCAAACTGATAAGAGGCATGGAGGAGCTCAGCTATGAGGAAAGATTAGAGGAACTGAATTTATTCTCTCTTGAGAAGAGGAGATTAAGGGGGGATATGATCAACATATATAAATACATCAGTGGTTCATATAGTGAACTCGGTGTAGAGTTATTCACCTTGAGGTCATCACAGAGGACAAGGGGGCACTCTTTACGTCTAGAGGAAAAGAAATGTAATCTCCAAACACAGAAAGGTTTCTTCACAGTGAGAGCTGTGAAAATGTGGAATAGACTCCTTCAAGAGTTGGTTCTGGCCAGCTCAGTGGATTGCTTCAAAAACAGCCTGGATTATTTCCTAGATACACAGAATATAACAGAATACTAACATTTATAGGTAAAGTTGATCCAGGGAATATCCAATTGCCTCTCGGGGGATCAGGAAGGAATTTTTTTCCCAACAGGAGCAAATTGGATCATGCTTTGCTGGGTTTTTTTGCCTTCCTCTGGATCAACTGTGGGTATAGGATTATAACTTTTTTTTTATTGTAATGGTTGAACTGGATGGACCTTTGTCTTTTTTCAGACAGACTAACTATGTATGTAACTGAGTGATCAGTTCTCAGTCTTCAGTGAGAGCCATTGACTGTCAGTCACTGGCTCTCTGCTCCGCCCCTCCAGCGCTCATTGGAGTGACAGGCTCTGAAGGGGGTGGGAATGGCTGGCTCAGGCTGTCAGCGGCTCAATGGGAGGCTAAGCCATCTGCCGGTCCAGACATCTGGGCAGATCCCAGCTGTAAAGTTAGGATCTTTCCTGAGCCTGGACCAGCTAAATGACATCAGCCGACAGTGGGATTTAGCCCGCTATCAGCTGAAAATGGATCACAGAAGTTCAGAATAAAGTGCTCTCCTGAGATCCATAGGAGAAGTAGGGTCAAAAGAGCTTTGTACAATGGAAAAAAGACCACTCCAGGTGAGTGAATGAACTCTCAGCCCCTCCACACATCAATTGGTGCCAGCCCGATCCGTGATCGTAAACACTTGTAGAAAATGGGAAGAAGGCTGGTCGCACTTTAGTGATGTGGTGGATAAACATTTGTTAATTGGAATCTTCAAAAGGTAGGTAAAACAGACATTACAGCTCCCATAAAGGACATAAAAATAGTAAACGCGTTCACACAAAAATGTTCTTAACCGCCTGCCAACCTCGCTATAGCCGAATGACCAGCGATCCCCGTGATCACTGTGTTCTATGGACACAGATGATCACATGATGATGTAAAAGGCCAATCACAGCTGCCTATTACCACGTGATCAGCTGTGTCCAATGACATACCAGATCACAATGTAAATACAGTTGGCGGTTATCGACAAATGACACAGAGGGCATTTTTAAATATTTTTTCTTTTTTATTACTTTTTTTTATTCATATTTTTTTTACATACAGTGACCAGGGCATTACAGTGTTACCATAGTAACACTACTACTTTGGGGAGGTGATTTTTTTTTTTATACACTGATTGCTTATAGCTGAATTTTACAGTTATAAGCAGCCATTTTTTCAGAATGAAAGCTATTCATTCCGTGTTTAATATTGAGATTAGCTGTCATTGGCCACAGCTAATCACATGGTACAGATGGGTTGTGAATGGTCCGGTCTGTATCATGTGATGACTGTGACTAATCACAGAGCTCATCACAATAGTACACTATGAAAGGCATGAATTAAAGCCTTTCATTGCATACAATTGTCATGTGATCTGCTGTGATTGGTCATAGTGATCACATGGTACAGGCAGCAGGCTGGTACAGTGATCTGTCATTGGCTGTGGGTGACAGATCACACCGGAGCATGGCCCATGGAGCAAGCGTGAGGCACGATCCTGGAAGGGCATCATATGATGTCCTCCCAGGATAATATGGCTCCCACTCGGCTGTCATGTCACAGTAGGCCAGGCCTGAAAGGGGTAAGCAAATAATTTTTAGTCAATCTACAGCCAGGTTTCTTACCTGGAGATCCTGCCAGTAACAGTACTTCCTGTTGGAGGCAGACAAAGCTAAGCTACTACCTCGCGATTAGCTGCAGAAATTTTAGTCTGCCAAGTGCACCTTCAGCTGGCCATTGGACTGATTATTATTATTATTACACAGAATTTATATAGTGCCAACAGTTTGCTCAGTGCTTTACAATATAACGGTAGACAATACAGCAACAATACAGTTCAATACAAGAGGGATGTGAGGGCCCTGCTCCTTGGAGCTTACAATCTAGGAGGGAGGGGCTAGTGGTACAAAAGGTAGTAACTGTGGGGGATGGACTGGTTGGAAAAGTAGAAGATTCCAGTATTAGCTGAGGGCAGGATAGGCTTCCCTGAAGAGATAGGTTTTCAGAGATTGCCTAAAAGTGAGCAGAGTAGGCGATAGTCTGATAAATTGGGGTAGAGAGTTTCAGAGGATGGGGGAAGCTCTGGAGAAGTCCTGGAGAAGGAGAGGAGACAAAGGGAGCTAGAGAGTAGGAGGTCTTGCGAGGAGCGGAGAGTACGGTTTGGATGATATTTAGAGACAAGATCGGTGATGTAATTTGGGGCAGAGTTATAAATGGCTTTATACATTATTGTTAATGTTTTGAATTGTATCCGTTGGGCAACGGGAAGCCAGTGGAGGGATTGGCAGAGAGGGGTGGCAGATACAGAACGGTTAGTAAGGTGGATGAGTCTGGCAGCAGCATTTATGATAGACTAAGAGGGGATAGCCTGCGATGAGGTAGGCCAATGAGGAGGGAGTTACAATAGTCAAGGCAAGATATAACAAGGGAGTGAATAAGTTGCTTAGTGGTTTTCGTGGTTAGGAACGGGCGTATCTTGGAGATGTTGTTGAGGTGAAGTCTACAAGATTTGGACAGTGATTGGATTTGGGGGTGAAAAGACAGATTGGAGTCTAGGATTACACCTAGTACCCTGGCATGAGGGGAGGGACTGATGATTGTGTTATTGATCTTGATGGAGAAGTCAGGGGAGGGGGCACGCACTGGGGGGAATACTAAGAGCTCAGTTTTGGAAAGATTGAGTTTGAGGAAGTTGAGTGACATCCATGCCGATATGTCACTTAGTAGGTTAGTAATGCGAGAGGAGACTGAAGGGGTGAGGTGAGGGGTAGAAAGATAGATTTGTGTGTCATCAGCATAGAGATGGTACTTAAAGCCATGGGAGTTTATCAAGTGAGCAAGGGAGGAGGTGTAGATGGAGAAGAGAAAGGGTCCAAGGACATTGCCTTGAGGGACCCCTACAGAAAGAGGGAGTGAAGAGGAGGAGGCAGTGTTATAGGTAACACTGAAGGAGCGCTGCGATAGGTAGGAGGAGAACCAGGAGAGAGCAGAGTCTCTGAGGCCAAGAGAATGGAGTTTTTTGAGGAGGAAGGGATGGTCAACCTTATATAAAAAGCTGCAGAGAGGTTGAGTAGTAAGAGTACAGAGTAGTGGCCATTGGTTTTAGCAGTTAGTAGATCATTAGTGAGCTTTAGTAGGGCAGTTTCAGTGGAGTGTAGTGAGCGAAAGCCAGACTGTAAAGGGTCAAGAAGGTGGTTGTCAGTGAGATGGGAGCTCAGGCGATTGTAGACTAAGCGTTCTAGGAGTTTAGAGGTAAATGGCAGCAGGGAGATGAATCTTAAGTTGTTCAGGTTGGTGGGGTCCAGGGAGGGCTTTTTAAGTATGGGAGTGATGTGCGCATGCTTTAGAGGGGAGGGGAAGGCACCAGTAGAGAGGGAAAGATTGAAGATGTGAGTGAGGGAGCATAGGATGGAAGAGGAGAGTGACCGTAGTAGTTGTGAGGGGACAGGATCCAGGGGGCAGGTGGTGAGACGGGCTTCTGAGAAAAACCTTAGTGACCTCTTTGGTAGTGGCAAGGTCAAAAGAGAAAAGTGTTGAGGGAGGTTTAGTATAAGGTATGCTAAGTGGGATGGATGTCTGTGCAGTGGCGAGTTGCGTCAATCTTGTTTTTGAAATGATTTGCAATCTTGTGAGCAGTGATTGAGGTACTGGGTGGGGGTGGAGGTGGAGAAAGTAGAGTTAAAAGTAGAGAAGAGACGACGAGGACTGGATGACAAGGGAATAATAAGAGTAGGCTTATTTGGCAGCATGAAGCGAGGACTTGTATGTTAAGAGAGCAGATTCATATAAGGTGAATGCTTGTTGAGATTTGGTTTTACGCCACAATCACTCCAGCGCACAACTATGTAATTTAAGATTTCTGGTGTCGTCAGTCTGCCAAGGTTGTAACGGTCGGGGCCTGATACTTCGTGTTGTTAGAGGAGCAAGCGAGTGTAATGCGGATGAAAGCGAACTGTTATAGACAGCAGTGGCCAGGGCAGGACAGGGGAGAGATTCTGACATAGAGTTGGTCAGTTGCAGAGTGGAAAGGAGCAGGGTTCAAGTTGTGAAGGTTTCTGCGGGTAATTGTTTGCTGCTTGGAGGGATAGGTGTTTGAAAAGAGGAGACTGTGAAGGTGATGAGATTGTGATAGAGAGAGGAAAAGGGGTGTTTGTGAGGTTGCAGGGAGTGCAAAGATGGGAGAAAACAAGGTAGACTTTATAGGCAGCCCAATGGCCAATCAAAGGAGTTCAAATGGCAGATTGACAACATTGCTGCTAGGTGCAAGGCAATGGCTTAGCATCGTCTGCTTAAAAAAGAAAGTGCTGTCACTGGCAGGATCTCCAGGTAAGAAACTTTGCAACAGATTATACATAAAAATTATACAGTATATTATATATAGTTATTTATACAGAAAACTGTATAAAGTGAGACATCATGCTGAACATATTGTAAAATACATTTTGGGTTTACATATACTTTAAGCACAATTTCAGTGGTTTCTACATAGCATTAGTAACTCACTGATTGATTTCATTCAATGCCTAGAAGTGCTTGTAAAAACGTAGAATCCTTGCTAATTAGCTGTTTTATGAGCTGCTCAAGACTAGTACCAAGGGAAAACCTGATTAGATTTCTTTGGTGAAGCACAGCTACCATTGGAATCCCAATGGTTTCCAATGCCTGCTGAAGCATACAAGCCTAAAAAAATGCATGAAGAATACTCAGTATGTTCATGATGTGTTGAAGGAGACCAAGCAGCTCCAAACTGTTGGCTGCATAGTTAAAATGGATGGTTGGAAAACTTTTGATCAACAGTAGGGGGGTATGTTTTCCACTTTGCCACTAATAAGAGATATTGTTTATAGTGGAATCAAAAAATAAGAGCAAATAATAAGATGAAGTAATAAACAAGGTGGTGGCAGATGCTTGATTAAATCTAGAATTAACAAAAAAATAAATAGCTTTTACTTAGTGGTGTAATGACTGAAATATAACCAAACTGATGTATCAACACATGCTAGATAAGAACTGCCTATGTTGTACAAAATAAAGTGCTAAGTTTTAGAATTGCACTGGAAATGACAATTTCTCTAGTTTAGGCTAATTTTGTCTAGTTACAGTAGATTCCATAGATGCTGATATTCAGATCTGCTATATTCACCAAGGTGCATCACTCTCCCTCATTATACAGTAATGGGGAGAGTGATGACTGTATAGTATACTATGTTGCACTTTGGGCTAACATATTGAAAGTACAATGCCTACACACAATCAGGCAAAGAAGCCTGGTGTGACACGATACCATCCATTCTGATTGGCATCCCAATGCACCTGCTGACAGATTCAAATGGCAGAGCAGCACTAATGTGTGTTGTGCTCTGCTGTCAAGAAATTGGGCATGCAACATTTTTGGCAGTGCACTGCAGTGCAATGCTTATTGATGTGTTGCCACATGCTGCACTGCATTTCAATACATATCCTCTCGTAGGCAAACTGGGAACTGCATAGCACCACCCACTTAGCATGCAATACCATGCGTTGCAGAAACTCATGCATTACCACAATGAGATGGAGTGAATGGGCTCTCCAATAAGACTAGGACCCTGTGTATCACATATATTGCCTGAAGACATCTAAAAAACAAAAAAAGCAACAAAAAAAAAAATGGTGCCTAAAACAAAACAAAAAAAGAAAAAAAAAAAAAAACAAAAAAAACAGAATGGGTACAAGACGAAGGTGTAGAGTTTTTAAAGGATGATTTCCAGTCTATACCAAAACTCTTCTATAGTTGCCAATGAAAAACTAATTATTATTACTCTTGCAAATTAACTGATTTCCTAAACCAGAATTTGTTGTTTGCTCTGCCCTGCTGTAAGTCTGTAACCCCACCAACAACGTGAGAGTGGTAATATTCTGAGGAGTTATGGTTAAGTACATGGCGAGTATGCACCCACCACCAACAGTGAGAGTGGTCATATTCTGAAGAGTGTCTTTTTTAAATCAGTATGAGTATGATTTTGTAGATATAAAAAACGCTAGATAATAAGTGCTTTTTCTCGTAAAAGATTTTCTTTCTACTGATTTTGAATTAAAGTTATGTTAAAAGGTGACTTGAGATATCACAGTTTTTTCTTTATTGTGTAAATTTATACAATTTTAAAGTTCCTTAACATAGGTTCCTTCAAGAGTATCCATTGAATGGCCTAAAGTTAGTGGAAAATGGGCTAATCCAACAATTATCAATATGTACATATGGTAAAAAGCCAATTCCCTCCACCCATCAATGTCAAATTTAACATTGAATGAGTGGGCTAGAACTACAGGCTGCATGTCTCCATGGTAAATCTTCTGTTGTCTCTTCAAGACTGAAAAGTGTAATCTATGAGACTTTAATTCTTTATAATTTCAGAGGTTCTACGTTTGCTCTGTAGGGATATATTATTTAAAGTGTAATTCCAACCAAAACATTTTTGTTAGTATCACAAGTTAGCCTGCAGCCTCTTGTGTGTTTGTTACCTCCTTGCTGCTCCTGATTCCTATTACATGTGTGGTTTGTCTGTGCTCACTTATAGGCGTTGTCTGTTATCCTCTGGGTTTTATTTCCTTCCCTTCCATCACTTCCTGGCCCGTCTCCTAGTTTGCTTGTCTATATAAGATATGCTCAGTCCAGCCCACTTTGCCTGAGCAACTTCCTAGTTGTTGGGGCTTCCGTGCGTTACTACTGTCTCAATCCTACATTGACTACTCGTGTACCGACCCCGGCTTCGTTCTCTGACCTTGCTTGTTTTCCACCTGTCCTGACCTTGGCTTGCCTATCTGATTCCGTTTGTCTCCTCCCTTTATACTCTGCTCCCGCGAGCAGTCTCCTCAACCTCAGCTGGGCATACCTGGGGGCCGCGACCTGGTCCCAGCTTGCTGCAAGTCCATCTCCACCATCGGGGGCCCTGGTGAACAAGCAGGCTGGGGCTTAGACTCCACACCCTGGGGAACCCCAAGTTGAGGATCAATAAGAGCTCACTACCACAGGTGCTGACAGTTAGTTTATAAGTGAATGGAGATGGGTTAGAATTCTTGTTGTCTGTATCTCCACTGACATTATTTTCCCTTATTTTCTTGTTACAAAATTGTCTTTGGAAGAGGAAACTAGAGAAAGATCTCCTACATGGACACAGAAAACAATAAAAATTTAGAAAAGTTCCATAACTAGCTATACAATAAAAACAGTCACTTGGCCAGAACCTCCCAGGTAAGTATCACAAGGACAACACACAGCACAAGTTACCAGATGGAAGAAATAATCACCATATGAAATAAATAGTCAAAAGCCCAGCATGGGGGGTAACAGATAAAACAGATCAAAAACTACATGCTCACAGTAAATTATTTCTTGTGCTCACAAGATATAAAATGGCATCAGGCTTATCACTCATTAAAAAAACTCAACCCAGATTTTACCTACTGACTTCTTCAGAGAAATAACAACATATCAAAAACATCCTGTTTATACTGTATATCTCAAAAATTCTTCCCTTTAACATCTCCCCTCCCATCTAAAAATTAATACTTTTAATACATCTAAAAAGGCAACCCACAAACAAACATCTTCAGTATGCCTTTTATAAACATTTAAAGTGATGTTAAACACTCAATTTTTTTTAGCAATTTCACTTCCTGATGTAAACACTATCATCTTCCTATTTTACATCTTGCCTTTTCTCCAGTTTCATTCAACTACTTCACTGCTTGTCATACTTTTTGGATTTTATGGTGGCTCCTGTCTTGAAGGGTCCTATGGAGCCACTTTAATGCCTAGTACACACTATGAGAAAATTGGATTAAAAAAATACCACTTTCACAGTGATCGTCCGATAATCTGATTGTTAGTATACAATTTCAAGAGCTCATCACAACAGTTCATGCGAATCGGTACAGTATTTGTCTGTAAAAAAAAAATCAAGTGACCAAGACCACACATGCTTGCAAATTAAAGCATACATCACAATACATCATCGTGGGACTTTGCATTCTGTCTTACAAGAATTTTCGTAACTTTCATTTTCTATAGGAGATTAGAATGAAAAAAAAAAAAAAAAAAGGGATGATTGTTTATCCGATGTTCTCATTGTGTGTACAAGGCGTAATATGTGCTCCCTTGTGAATAGCACTACATGGTGATGTGAGGACAGTCTGCATTAAAACAAACAGGGAGCCTGTGATAAAAACTTACTAAAGACATCCCTTTGTAAATCCTTCCAGGGAAATGATTTGCAGCAGCTCCTGAGTCAGTCACATCACCAACAAAATTGTTTTTTTTTTTTCTTCAATCTTGACTTAAAAGTTTTTTTTTCCAAACTGTATTTATACTTAACAGCCTATTTTTTCACTTCAGACAAAATTAACAATTAGGATCATGCATGCCTCCTATCTCAGTGAATGATGATACATGTAGGTCCAAGTACTCAGGGGTGCTTTAGAGAGAGTGGTACCCGACAGGTTCATACAAGCATCAAGGAAGATGGATGGGCCTGTAAACAGATACTAACGTGTGTCTTTTTTTGCACCTTTTAAAAAAAAAATATTTTATTGTTGCTTTTAGGTAACCCTCATTTTAATGTGCATTATCACAGTGTATGTTAATACATGCGTATATCTATGTTGCAGTGTGCAACTCCATATACAATCAGTTAAAATGTTCCTTTATTGTAACGCATCACAGCTCAGAGATGTAAATACATTGTGTATTGTCTTGTGCTGCATTGGTAAAAATAGCATATGTGCTTTTTTTTTCCATGCATTGAGGTGCACTAATAGCCCATTAAATGTATGGGCTGGTTTAGCACAATGCATGAAAATAATATGTGTTAACCTGTGTTCATTAATGCTGTGAAACAGTGGTAATGGGCCCTAACACTCTAGAAGCTCTAAAAACGTTCAGTCGTCTGTATTCAATTAGTAATGCAACCCATTGTATGATTAATATCTAGGCTATCAATTGTTTCTCCTATTTAAAACAATTACTTATATTTCATTCTTTGTCATTACCTGCTGTATTTCATTACATGCAACAATGGACAAGGTTACAAGACCTTAAAAATTAGCTTATATTACAAGTGTATTATGTCTGTGGACGCAACTCTTCAGATTCTGGACAGTGGTTGGAATAATAATGTAATGCTTCTAGTGGGATACTTTGCTATGGTAACAGCAATGATTTCAAAGCTCTGCTTTCATATGATCTCCTTTTGTCACACAATACAATAAATGCTGAGAGTGTCCTGAAAAACCATGTCCAAATACTACATGTAGGACTGGCCTGGATATAAGATTGAAGTGTTCAATGTTCATCAACTGCTATTTGCATTAAGGGCTTGTTTATATGTGCTTCAAAATGTGACATTGGACACACTATTTTAAAGCGCTCAGAATGCCAATCAAAGCCCCTGTCACTAAATAAAATGGTTAGCTTACAGTCCTGTGTACATGTAGCTTTTGCTTTGCTCCGCTTCAAAAATTATACCTCACGTTGCTTTAATGGTGCTTCAAAGTGTCTCCGAAGCCTCCATAGAAGTCTATGACAAAGCTCGCTTGCAGCACCTGTAGCTTTTGAGAGGCTATTATTCAGCTTCACTTTGTTTGGAGGTATAGCAGGTATGAGATATCCCAGGAAGCACTGGGAAACCAAAAAAGCAAACCTTTATATCCAGGTTTTCAAGCTTACTTTGGACTTTTAACTTCAAAATATGTGTACTACTGAGGAAAAAAATATATTGGAAAAAAATGAAATATTTATATATTTTATATAAAAGGCTATTCTGTCTGTGTATTCTGTCTCCTTTTTCACTGGATAACAGATTAAGCTTTCAGAAGCAGCATCATTTATATTTATATTTCTAGCTCATACAATATATAGTTAAAGGTTTGCGGATACCTACCATAATATGACCAATACCTAGATGAGCTTCTTAGACATCATCCCATTTCAAATCATAGGCATGTTGCCACTAAGACCCCCCCCCCCCCTTTGCTTTGTGGCTATAACATCCTCCATTTTTCTGGAATGGCTTTCCATGAGATTTTAGAATGTTTCTGATATTGTATGACAATAGCTGACTCTCAGAAAGACATCATCAGCAGTCATTTTGGTTCATTTGTAGATATTGTGGAAGTATTTGGTGCAGATATCACATCTGGTGTGCAGCGTGGAGCAGCAGGAAGGTAAGCAGGTTCTGGACCAGAGTGGAGTAGACGGCACACTTTGTGTGTAACATGAGAACACTATAGCAGAAAGTGAGTGGGAACTGTAGAGAGAGATGACTGAGTGACAGAGGATCAGCAGAGCACGGGACTGGTGCAGGAGAAACTAGCAATGTCACATGTGCTGCCCAGCGTGGGAGCAATATAGTGACAGGTGAGTAGGGACCGGAGAGAGAAGAGGAAGAGTAAACCAAAGAATCAGCAGAGCTGGGGGTTACTACTGAGATGGGGATTAGCAGAGCTGGGGGCTACTACTGAATGGGAGATTGGCAGATTTGGAGGATACTACTGAGTGGGGGATCAGCAGAGCTAGGGGTTACTACTGAGTGGGGGATCAGCAGAGCTAGGGGTTACTACTGAGTGGGGCAGCAGCAGAGCTGGGGGTACTACTGAGCAGGTGATCTGCTGAACGGGGGTACTAATGAGCTGGGGATCTGCTGAACAGGGGTACTAATGAGCTGGGAATCTGCTGATAGGGGGTACTACTGGGCCTCTTTAAAACAAATAGAAAATCAACACACACAGGGCATTTGCCAAGCTTCATTGAAGCTTCATAAAAGTATAATTGAAGCATCAAAAAAGCATGCTGAAGCTGTAGATGCTTTCATGTGTGTTGAATACACAGAAACAGTCATTTATACCAGGTGACCAGTGACCTACAATTGTTGTATAGTGTGATATGCATGGTAGAAATACAACCAATGAGCACTTACAAAAAAAAAAAAAAAAATATAGAGGATTATAAAATGTAACCCTGGGAATGTTACAACTAATTGTTCCACACAAATGTGCATTAGAAGGCATACATCATGAATAAAGGAGTAAAAAGTTCATAGAGGTATCTGTCAATTATAAATAAATAAAGTGACAGATACCTCTATGAATATTTCCTTCTTTTCTTTATGCATTTTTTTAATGAATTTTTGTTTTTGCACATAGTACTTTATTTATAGAAATGTTGCTTATGAATTTTAGTGATACAGTTTACTATAATTATTTAATTTGAACACATATATTGTTTAACCAGTGCTTTGGTATGTTTTACATGATGTATATCTACTAATGCACATTTGTGTGGAGCAATTAGTGGTAAGAAGATCCAATTTTTTTCACAGGGTTACATCTTTATAATCATTTATTTTATTATTTTTTTGAGATTTGTAAGCACTGCACTGGTTGTATTTCTATATGAGATTATGCTTAGTATCACGTTATAGTGTCAACAGCTGATGTGCGTTTGTCTACTCGAGCGTGATTTTTTTCCATTGTGTTATACATGGTAGTATTTAAAAATGTAACAGCAATCTACCCATGCTATGAATGAGTTCAAATTTAGAAAATATATACAGTATATTTTAAGAAATTCTTTATTTTCAATGCCATCAGAGTGGGACAATTTGTTACAAAAAACATTAACATGGTACCTTACACCATGCGATCCAAACAGTGAGGAAATACAAACTATATAACACATTTGTAACCAGTGCTACTTATTTTGCTTTCTGTTTTCCAGTAGGGGAGCAAGGGGGAAGTAGGGGGAAAAGGGTATAAAAAAAAAAAAAAAATAAAAAAAAAAAGGGGGGGGGGGCTGGTTCACAGTCTCTATAGATAAACCAGGGAGTCCAAATTTTGAAATTCTTATTGGTTTGATCTCTCAGGTCGGCATTTCACTGCTCCATCACCTGTATGTCAGGTGCATGGTCTAGCCATTGTTCAGTAGTATGTGGAGAGGAGTTCTTCCACATGGCGGGTATACAATCTTAGCCACACTTAGGTGGTGTTTGAAAAGAGAATATTTGTATTGCTTTAACAACATTGGGGTAATGTGTAGTAGGCATGCTGCTGTCTCACCCGAAAAGAGGCACATCCATCACTCTATGGACATTAGAAGCAGGGCTGCTGTTAGAAACCACGGGGCCCCATACAGCCAACATGACAGGGCCTCCCAACAAAAAAAAAAAAGGGAAAGCACTTCGGGGGTGGGGGCACAAAAGGGGCCTGGGCTGCAGGGGGAAATGTATGGTGCATGGGGGGAGGTCTTTACTGAAACCCATCCCCTGTATGGCTCTCTCTGCAGCAGCTGAAAGCCAGTGGGAGGTGGAAGAGAAGAAGCCAGCTTTCAGCTGCTGCAGAGAGAGCCATACAGGGGATTGGCTCCAGTAATTGCCCCTCCCGCTGTGCCAATCACCCTCCCTGCTCACATCCAATTCTTCCTGGGCCCCCCTACTGGCTTGGGCCCTGTACAGGAGGAATGGTATTACCCCCTTATCCACGGCCCTGATTAGAGGTACCAGGCTCAATTTTGGATCAAAACACTTTCCAGTGCTGTGCATGCAGGCCATTATTTGGGAGTTAACCCTGAATATTTATTTTTGGGTGTGGTATCAGCAAGAAGGCCTTCCTGTAGCTTTGCTTAAAATGGAACTAAACTATTTCAATAAACATTAACTATTTTTAACCCTTATGCTGTTAGCATTAGTAAATAAATAAATAAGTTACTACTTGTTTCTGTTTCAATATTTTTATTAAGAAAATGTTGTTTTTAAGAATATAACAAGCTCAAAATACGCCCTCGCAGGGGCAGAGCAGAACAATAACACATAAACAGAGACATCCTGCTGACTTGTATTAGTCAAATAACGAAATGTCCAATTACATCAAGAAGGGACGGCAAAAAGCTGAACCAAATAGCGGCAGTAATCCAACATAATATCGGAAAAAGAAGAGAAAAGAAAAAAGGTTAGAAGAAAAGAAAAAGAAAATAAAAACAAAAGGGAATCAGAAAGAAAACATGAAAGAAGGAAAAGCTAGAAGGATTACGGATCCGGGGCTAGCATAGGCAGCGACTATAGGAGGTCATAACTAGTAGGAGGCAGGCATGGCAAGGAATAACGTATCCAAAGGTTCCCAAACCTTAAGGAAACTCGGATGAGAATCATGAAGAATGCTAGACATCTGTTCATTGAACAACCTAGCATTCATCCGGGTCTTCACCCCCTGGAAGACAACCGAAGGGGTTCTCAAAGCTTGAGCTATAGCACGTTTGGCCGAAATAAAAAAAGGTAGGATGCCAATTTCTGCTGAGACCTAGACAGACCCAAAAATTGGGCAATGCAGGAGGGCCACCTTTGCATCCCTACGGACTGTAATATGAAATAGCGTTTGTAGCAAACCAAAAAACCCTAGACCAGAAGCCTATCAATCGCGGGCACGACCACCAAATGTGCAGGACGTCCCCGCATAGACCACAGTTCCAGAAACACCTATCTCCACCAGTTGGATTAAAGTGAGCAGTCCGAGCCGGGACCCAGTACCACCGCAGGAGAACTTTATAGGCTGCCTCAAGAGTGACTGTATTGAATGAACATTTCACCACCATCCCTCAGGCCCTATGCCACTCCTCCGTCGCAATCGAGACACCTAGATCTCGCTCCTCATAAGACAGGGGTGATGAGAACCTACTGTTAAGAGAGGCATAAATTACAGAAATGAGACCAGGGGACCCTGGGGAATGCTGACAGACGTGTTCAAAGGGCGTTTTGCGGTAAGCATATGTAGAGGTACGACGGAGGGAGTTACTACTTGTTTCACACTTTGTTTTACTTTTTCAGTTTCTTCCTGGTTTCCAGCCTAAGCCAAAATGATGTCATACACCCCAGCAATCTTCATTGGCATTTTTTTTTGCTTTCATCTGGAGGTGGGGAGGAATGGATTTCTCAGGTAAGCACACCCTCCTGCCTACATGCCTGAGGTAAGGACAGATGGATTCCATGATGTAATTGCTACATGAATAATCTGCTCTTACTCAAGATGACCATTGCTAAAAATATAGGGGGTGTTTTTCAAATTAATTTCTCCCAAAAAAGAAAATAAAGCATGGAAACATGGATGGATGGGTGAGTTTGCTTTGCATATTACAAATGAATGAAATAGCCTTTTCAGTTTGTGGTGCTCAGATACCATTATCTTTATGTATATTTTACAAACAGCTTGTATAAGTATTTGGATATGTCATAATATTGGTTTTCTGTAATCCTCTGCACAGCATGACTGTATTGAGATTGGCTAAGTGCCTTGAGCAAATCAGTGCTCTCTAGCCTTGCTCTGTACAGTCAGTAAGAAACTGTGAACATACTCACAGGAAAGAAGGATGCAGTAGACTGGATCAGCTGTACTTATTGCCGGTACTAGAAGTACGCTAATGCACCTTTTGATGGTTAAAAAGTGTCTGTCTTGATAAGCAGGACCACTAATATTCTTCACGCACAGAAAAGTATATGTAAAGGGAAAATTAATAGGTTCTTAATAAATAAAATTAATAAAAGAATATAATATATACTATGCACATTAAAAGATTTCAATTTAATGTGAAAAGTGCTTTCCAAATACTCCCCCATTATACAACATACCTGTTGATCCTGACAGTTTCAATCTGCTGTAGGGTGACAATACTGTAACAGTAATTGCAACCAGTGGAGTCACCTGGTCCCCAGCGGTGTCACTGCTAGACTACAAGACTGCATGCTGATGAAGCTTCATCCCTATAGGTAGTTGCATTGCCACCCTGTGAAGCAGAAGCTGGCTCATTTTTCCAGGTCCCAGTCAGCAACTCCTGCCTGTTGCCATACACAAGTAGTGACCAACAGCACCAATTTCACCCTCACTCCACCCACAGCAAAAGAATATCATGCAGGGGCTGCTTGAAGTTGAAGTCCAGCAGCCATTGTGATGTGGGCTGGTTAAAAAACAGAGCAGCTGATACTGACCATCCACTGCCCACAGTCTTTACACAAAAGACAGGGCCACAAATGTTCTTTGCATACTGTATGTCAAAGTGTATTTAAAAGGCAAAAATAATAAACGGTCTTGATTTAAACTAGAAAGAATTTTAACTTTGATGTGTATAGTGCCTTCCAAAATCTTCCCTTGTCATACAATGTAGTTGTTGACCCTGCCAGTTTCAATCTGCTAAGAACGTTCCTTGTTGCAGGGTGACAATGCTATAACAGTACTTATAGATTTCAGCCAGATAGTGATTGCCATCATGTGACCACAGCTAGAAGTACAAAAAAATAAAAAGTATTAAGAGGTGTAGGGAAGTGCAGAATCACTGTCAGTGCAATTCCTCTTGTTCCCACTAGGTGTCACTGTATAATAGTGTGAGATGCCTGCAGTTGTAAAGAAACAGCTCTTTATTAATTTATTCCACCCCCAAGTTGATGGGCATTCTGCCTACCAGCCATTAATGTTGCAGGAGGAATATAAAAGGCTATGAGGATGAAGACTGGCCAGTCCATTCAAAGGAAAGAGCTAGCCTGTAGCAAGGAGAGAGATGCAACCTACAGAGATACATGGTTGACCTTCCTAGGGGAGGCCTGGAGGCTTCTGTTTGGAAATTAAGACAAAGGGCATACCCCATGCACAGGAATGCCTGAACTTTATCCCAGTAAGACAGGGCACAGGTCTCTCTCAGCAGCCCCTCTCTGTAAAGATTTTGTTTTGTGATTTGATACCAAGCTATTGTGCTGACACCCTGGGAATGGAATTTCTTGGACTATTTAGTAAAGCAATATAAAAGGTATGCACCAATGTAGACATAGTCTTTAGGGGCTTTCAGAGGGTTAAGAGCTAGTGTAGGGGGTCATCCAAGAAGTCAATTCAGAATGCTCCATGTGGGCCATTGAGCACCACCCACTGCTGGGTTCCAGAGGGAGCGAGTACCTATTTCTGATAGGTACCTGCTCCCACTTTTCTTACCTAAGCAGGAATAACAGAAGTTGACCCCCCCCTACCTGCAACCTCCTGGGACACGTCACACATTCTACAGCTAAAATGGTGTTACCATGAACCTGAAGATTGGTGAAGAACAGGGGGAAGACAGCACTTGACTGCTAGAGTGGTAAGTAAGTGCCTATAATTTAAAATTTAACAGCTACAGTATTAGCTGCTGAATTTTCATTGTATTCTATATAAGTGAAGTTCCTCTTTAATTTTCATAATGGCCAACACAACAATTCTTTCAGCAGCAAACAAACTTAGCTTTTCTTCAGCTCAGCAACATAAAAGCCTGCATTTCCCAGAATATATTAATAAAACAGGGTATCACAAACAACAGGCTTGTACCCAAAAGTGGGGTGTCACAGTCCCAGAGCTTTTAGAGGAGCTCCAGCAGGGCCCAGAAACACACAAACTCCTACTACTCCTTCACCATGTGGTCTATTGTTACCTGCGCATAAATTCCTCTTGCAGGAAAATAAATCCTCTATTGCCCTTAAATTAAGTATAACCAAATAAGGGAAAGATATATATTTCCTAGACCTCTCAGTTTTCTGTGTGAAGTGAGCATACAACAATAGCCCTTATTTTGGTAGCATCCCCAAAATAAGTCTAATAAAAAATTTTTATTTCCCCTGAGAACCTGCTCCACAAAATGAAGTGAGCTCCCAGAAAAAATTGTGCCAAAAAAAAAAAAAAGAAGAAGGAGATCCAACAAGTCACAGTATCAAAAATGAGGAGATTTTATTCATTACACAAAATAATAATAGTAAAATTAAATTTTCATTAAGCATTCTAGATACAAAGCCATCCCATATTTATCACATCTTGAACATATAATATTGTGTAAGCTTATAGGATCGACGCATTTGGCATAACTCGCTTCTTCAGGATCAACTTTTGAGTTTAGATTGAGCAGATGGTTGAAACAATAACAATATGCTGTGTATATACAGTGGGGATCGAAAGTTTGGGCACCCCAGCTAAAAATTTGTATTAATGTGCACAAAGAAGCCAAGGAAAGATGGAAAAATCTCCAAAGGGCATCAAATTACAGATTAGACATTCTTAGAATATGTCAACAAAAGTTAGATTTTATTTCCATCATTTACACTTTCAAAATAACAGAAAACAAAAAAATGGTGTGTCTGCACCCTGAATTTATAGCATGCACTGCCCCCTTTGCAAAGCTGAGACCTGCCAGTGTCATGGATTGTTCTCAGTCATCGTCTGGGAAGACCAGGTGATGTCAATCTCAAAGGTTTTAAATGCCCAGACTCATCTGACCTTGCCCCAACAATCAGCACCATGGGTTCTTCTAAGCAGTTGCCTAGAAAACTGAAACTGAAAATAGTTGACGCTCACAAAGCTGGAGAAGGCTATAAGAAGATAGCAAAGTGTTTTCAGATGTCAATATCCTCTGTTCGGAATGTAATTAAGAAATGGCAGTCATCAGGAACAGTGGAAGTTAAAGCAAGATCAGGAAGACCAAGAAAAATATCAGACAGAACAGCTCGCAGGATTGTGAGAAAAAAAACAATTCAAAACCCACGTTTGACTGCACGATCCCTCCAGAAAGATCTTGCAGACACTGGAATTGTGGTACACTATTCCACTATAAAGAGATACTTGTACAAATATGGTCTTCATGGAAGAGTCATCAGAAGAAAACCTCTTCTACGTCCTCACCACAAAAATCATCGTTTGAACTTTGCAAATGAAACATATAGACAAGCCTGATGCATTTTGGAAACAAGTTCTGTGGACGATGAGGTTAAAATTGAACTTTTTGGCCGGAATAAGCAAAGGTACGTTTGGAGAAGAAGGGGCACAGAATTTAATGAAAAGAACCTCTGCCCAACTGTTAAGCATGAGGTTGGATCAATCATGCTTTGGGGTTGTGTTGCAGCCAGTGGCACAGGGAACATCTCACAAGTAGAAGGAAAAATGGATTCAATAAAATTTCAGCAAATTTTGGATGGTAACTTGATGCCATCTGTGAAAAAGCTGAAGTTAAAGAGAGGATGGCTTCTACAAATGGATAATGATCCTAAACACACCTCGAAATCCACGGGGGATTACATCAAGAGGCGTAAACTGAAGGTTTTGCCATGGCCTTCACAATCTCCTGACCTCAACATAATTGAAAATCTATGGATAGACCTTAAAAGAGCAGTGTGTGACAGACAGCCCAGAAATCTCAAAGAACTGGAAGACTTTTGTAAGGAAGAATGGGCAAAGATACCTCAAAGAAGAATTGAAAGACTCTTGGCTGGCTACAAAAAGCGTTTACAAGCTGTGATACTTGCCAAAGGGGACAGTACAAGATATTAACTCTGCAGGGTGCCCAAACTTTTGCAGACGCCATTTTTTTGTTTTCTGTTATTTTGAAAGTGTAAATGATGGAAATAAAATCTAACTTTTGTTGACATATTATAAGAATGTCCAATCTGTAATTTGATGCCTTTTGGAGATTTTTCCATCTTTCCTTGGCTTCTTTATGCACATTAATACAAATTTTTAGCTGGGGTGCCCAAACTTTCGATCCCCACTGTATATATATATTGCAAAAAAATACAAAAATCATATCAAATAAACATAACTATGACACACCATAATATAAACACCTCCAAGTTTGAGAAAGCAGTCTGAGGATAAACAGAAAGACAAAAGGGGTGAAGAAAGGAGAGAAAAAACACCACAACAAACCCTACAGCCTAGAGATTCTCCCATCCCTGCTCTCACCCAAATAGGCTAGACATAAAGCGCAGGGGGGAGAAAGGCATATAATATATATATGTTAGGTCCATATATATTTGGACACTGGTACTGTTAGAAATCAAATTTATGATTCGGCACTTATACTGATGGCAAGCTTGCAAAATATTTGGTTTTTTATGATTAATCATAATTAATATTAAAATGTGTGAATTGTCGCCTTAAACCGATGATATTTAATTCTTCAGTAAAATAGCTGAGATATTAGCTATAGCTGAGACAGTAAAATAAGACAGGAGTTAGCTGAGACCAGCTAAACCAGCTGAAGACTATATTTAGGCATAGCTGGTTAAAAGTCTCTGGTAGTAATATGTCAAGAGTACTAGGAGACTCATTATAGACTTACTATTACATAATGTATTTTAATAGTATCTGTGTGTTTTTAGTATATATATATAGTTTCTAATATTGATACATATATAGATTAGTGATTATATATTGATATGTTGTTAAGATATGTTCTTAAGTTATATTGTCATTTAAATATGAATAGCTGAGGTTACATCATTAGCTTATAGTATTATGTACATCAGCATACATATGTTCCTGTCCATCAAAAACATTATGTGAGTGTCGTCTCCTCCCTTCTATGCCATACAAGGTATTAAGAATCTCTCGTTATGACACACTCATTCTGCATAAAAGGTCCATAAGGGCCAGAGGACGGGAGCTCGCACACGCTAACACTGACACTCTTTGATATTTAGCACACACATACATACACGACTGAGAAGCTGCAACAGGTGCATGCTGCAATATCGTCACTTCCGTCTACTTCCGGCTTTTTCACAAAGTCTCGAAAGGACAAGGAGAACATGAAAGACAGAACAGCACATGGCTGGACTTCAATAACTAAAAATGGTGACTTTTTCTTAAACTTCTACTTGATATTTCTAGTTTTATCTACATGGAACTGTTCATGATACGCTTTACATTGTTATTTTAAGCCATTGTGTGATAGAATAAAATCACACTTCATTTTTTTATTTCAACGGCTCTTCATTTATAATCGCCTCAAGACACTAAAGAAGTATTATATGTGTCTGAAATCCAACAGGTACAATTTTTATACTTTTGGCTCTGTAATATGCCACCAAAATAAATTAAAACAAAACAATCCAAAAGAATATGAAGTGCAGAATTTCAGCTTTAATTCAAGGGGTTGAACATAAATATCAAGTACAAATTTTAGGAACTGAAACCATTTTTATACACAGTCTCTCCATTTTCAGGGGCTCAGATGTAATTGGACAAATGAATATAATCATAAATAAAATGTCATTTTTAATATTTTGTTGAGAATCATTTACTGGTAATGACTGCCTGAAGTCTGCAACTCATGGACATTACCAAAGACTGGGTTTTCTCCTTTCTGATGCTTTGCCAGGCTCTAACTGCAGCTGTCTTCAGTTGTTCTTTGTTTGTGGGTCTTTCTGCCTTTAGTTTTGCCTTCAGCAAGTGAAATGCAATCTCAGTTGGGTTAAGATCAGGTGATTTACTCTGCCATTGCAGAATATTCCACTTCTTTTCCTTCAAAAGCTCCTGGGTTGCTTTTGCAGTGTGTTTTGGATCATTGTCTGTCTGTACTATGAAGAACCGTCCAATAAACTTTGCTGCATTTGACTGAATCTGGGCTGACAGTATATCTCTAAACACTGCAGAATTCATCCGGCTGTTTCTGTCTTCTGTCACACCATCAATAAACACCAATAACCCAGTGCCACTGGAAGCCATGCATGCCCATGCGATCACACTGCCTCCACCATGTTTTACAGATCACGTTGTGTCCTTTGGATCATGAGCTGTTCCATGCCTTCTCCACACTTTTTTCTTCCTGTCATTCTGGTACAGATTAATCTTAGTTTAATCCTTCCAAAGAATGCTTTCCCAGAACTGGTCTGGCTTTTTTTATTTTATGTTTTTTGGCAAAGTCTAATCTGGCTTTTCTATTCTTCAGCCTTATGAATGGTGGTGAACCCTCTGTATTTGCTCTCATGAAGTCTTCTCTTGATTATAGACTTTGACAATGATACGCCCACCTCCTGGAGAGTGTCTTTCACTTGTCTGGATGTTGTGAATGGGTTTTTCTTTACCATAGAGAGGATCCTGCAATCCACCACTGTTATCTGCTGTGGATGTCCATGCCTTTTTATGTTGCTGAGCTCACCAGTGCATTCTTCTTTCCTCAAAATGTTCCACACTGTTGATTTGGCCACTCCTAATGTTGCTGCTATCTCTCTGATGGATTTGTTTGTTTTTGAAGCCTTACAATGGCCTGTTTCACTTGCATGGACAGCTCCTTTGAACACATGATGTAGGTTCACAGCCAGATTCCAAATGCAAATGCCACACTTAGAATCAACTCCAAACCTTTTACCTGCTTAATTGATGAAGAAATAACGAAGGAGTAGCCCACACCTGGCCATGAAACAGCTTTTGATTAAATTTCCAATTTCTTTTGGTCCCATGAAAAAGGGGTGGTGGATACTCTTAAGAGCTGTAATTCCTAAACCCTTCCTCCAATTTGGATGTACATACCCTCAAATTAAACCTGAGAGTGTGCACCTTCAGCCCATATCCATTTATTTTAACTATAGCTTGAATATGTTTTGGTAAATACCTGAAAAAAAACTAAAATTGTGCCTGTGTCCAAATATATATGGACCTAACTGGGTGAGTATATATATATATATATATATATATATTTCATATCCAGGATCCATCCTGAGTCTTCTGTACCAAGAATAGGATCTAGGTTAGATTTGACTTTTTGCCATAAGACTTTACATCCGCTTTAATTAAATTAGTCTAACTAGGGCATCTTCATTTACACATCAGGCTTGAACGATAGCTGTTGAAAGCTGTCATTAAATTATTCCAACACTCTTGCGATGTGTGATATCCATTTCATTAATATATGACACATTCAGGCAGTGGTCTCTATGATTATAAACATAAGGGAGGCTGATTAGTATACCATGAATTATAGATTGTTTTCTGTTTGTTATTGCACTCATTTTTACCTTCTTGGGGAAAAATGAGTCAGTTTCTCCCTATGGTTTCTGTTGAACATCAAGGTTACTAGAATATAAAATAGGTAACAGAGGGATGCTGGCTATCTTCTATCCAACCAACAGAAAATGTAAGCACTGAGCCATTAATTCTATGTCTATCATAGCTAAAAAATAAACAATCAACTCCTGTCAGTCAGAATCAAGAGGGTGCTTTTGTCTGCTATCACTCTGTCTTATAATCAATTGTGTTAGTTTTACTAGGATGAGGGGCAAAACGTGTGTTAAAGAGAACCAGTGTCAGTAACCAGTGCAATACAGACTGGTAAGAGGGAGTTATACAAGACCCTAATGGTGCATGCCACTGCCTTGGGCATGAACAATGTAGCACTACCCCTTTAGGAGTCACTGAAGTTTGGGTCCCCCTGTAGTCGTGCAAAGCTAGGCAATATACATTTCCTGCACGCAGACGTGCATCAGGAGATAGTAACCAGTCATTGAGCTTTGTTTGAAAGTTTTATTAGTGGAATTGAACTTGGATGGGGTAAGGGGTGTATGGGATGCCCATGGGTAATGGCAGCAGAAGACAAACTCCTTAGCAACTATGTACAAGCCTTTACAGGAAAAAAAGAGAAAGTCTGTTCTAGAGAACTAGCCAGTATCTCCTGTAGTACTACCCCAGACAAATCTTCTCCTCATCCAGCTGTACTGGGTGAATCCCAGGGCAGGGGATCCAGTGCCTGACACTACAGTGTGAACTGTCCCGTGTGAAAAGCTAATCAGGTTTCCCACCAAAGTGCCTCTTTCCCCTTAATGGCACAGGGGGTGCAGGTTTACTCACTCAGTCCTTCTCCAGTGCTGCTGGTGGGTTGGTTGCTGCTACCAGGCCTTCTAGCTGGGCCGCTCTTTCCCTGCCACACAGATGGTCCTCACTCTAGGGGCCGGTGAAGTCCTGAGCTTTCCTTCTTTCAAGTGCCACTGACTGTAGGCGAGCCCCTCTTCATCTGGGTCCCCTCCCTAGCTACTGCTCTCCAGCTTAACTTTCTCATCTTCCACCCAAACTTTTTTCTGGCCATGCAGGCTGCACCTGGATAAAGATCTGGATATAATTTTAACAACTTGCCCTTGGAAGATTTATCCCTTCATGACCAGGCCATTTTTTGCAATACGAAGCTGTGTTACTTTTAACTGACAATTTGGCGGTCATGGTACGCTGTACATAAAAATTAAATGTATGTAATTTTTTTCCCATGACTAGAGCTTTCTTTTGGTGCTATTTGATCACCTCTGCATTTTTTACCCTATAAAAAAAGTCTGACAATTTAAAAAAAAATATATTTTTGACTTTTTACTATAAAACATATCCAATAAAAAATAAGTAAATAAAAATTTAGGCTAAAATGTATTCTGCTACATGTCTTTTGTAAAAAAGAAATCCCATTAAGTGTATATTAGCTGGTTTACATGAAAGTTATTGCATCTACAAATGGCAGTATATTTACTGGAATTTGTATTTATAATACAGTAGTAATGGCAGTGATCAGCAACTTTTAATGGGGCTGCGGCAGGCATTCTGACACTAAGGGGTTTATTTACTAAAGCTGGAGAGTCCAAAATCAGACTCCCTTCTGCATAGAAACCAATCAGCTTCTAACCTCAGCTTGTTCAATGAAGCTTTGGCAATGAAACCTGGAAGCTGATTGGTTTTCTATGCAGAAGTGAGTCTGATTTTGCACTCTCCAGCTTTAGTAAATAAACCCCTAACTGACACTGGGTGGGAACTGACTGACTGCCACTGACACTCCAGTAACACTAATACAGTGGTACAGACCAAGCCAATCATAGCCCATCATACCATGTGATGAGCTTTGGCAAATCACAACAAAAGACACTGAATGAATCAGTTTCATTCAGTAAAAATGGTTGCTAATATCAATGAAATATATTGGTATAAGCAATCATAATGTCTGGAAAAAAATCATGTTACTATGGTAGCATTGTATTGCTCTGGTCACAGTGTGTTAATAAATAGTAAAAAAAAAAAAAAAAAAGTAAAAAAAATTTAATTGAAAAAAAGAAAAAACAAATAGAAAAAAAAATTTTTTTTTTTACATATTGTTACCAGTCAGTGTCCCTGATTACTGCCACACCAGTTATATGATAACACTGTACTGGACTGGTGTCAATATGAAAAAAAAAAAAAAAAATTTGTGACAAAACAATTACAGCTTAAAAAAAAAAACTCAACATGTTTCTGGCGTGCAGATCATGTACCATAGATTAATATTTCCATACATATCTATTTGCGGCACCAGATTGTAGTTTTCCATAAAGGCAAGACAGGGTAAAGGAGCCTAAATTACATGGGCAAAAAAGATGTCTATCCACCAGGAGCAGGTCCTCCCTGACCCAACAAAGAAACATTCCTTCTCCCAAGACAATCAAAAATCCATATTAAACTAAAAACATATGCAAGCAATACTTTGTTTGTCAAATATTTCCTTAGGAATAGAGACATGCAATGGTCAAACACTTATTATGTTGTTGTCAAATTCAAACACAATCCACAAAGAGCTAATTATAATCAAAATGTGCATACTATTTGCTGGAATACAGTGTTCATGTATTTTGTACAACAACTACATCAGTGTCAGTGTTCAGAGATACTGTATATTCTTCAACCAGTTGATTGCAATGTTTATAAGTTTGTAGCTGCATCTATGATAAACCCTATGTATTTTCTTTATAATAACAGTTCCTGTTTCCTGTTTGCAGTGAAGCAGCAGAATAACACAAGTTGACTGTCTGTTCTGTAGGGCTATATACAGAATCTCTAACAAGTGCGATGCATACTAGCACATTATGCTCTTAACTTCCAGGTTTTTTCGTTGTATTTTTTGTGGTTTACTAGCGCTTTAATAGTGACGATATTTCTATCGCAGAGTCTGCTGTAAAGACGAAAAATAGGAATAAAAACAGTAACATGCAACAAGAAACATGAATGTTTTGTGTACAAGAAACAAGGCCATTTAAAACCAGATTGCAGAATATGGAAAGCTAGAATGCAAAAACAAACTAAACTACAAAAGGCCAAAAGTGTGAAGGAAGAAACTGATTTTTCTTCACCTCATCTTTGCAGGCATGGTGTGTTGATTCAGGCACTACAAGTCACATGGCAAATGACAGAAATGTCTTTATTCACCTTGACCAGAGTAAAACAGAAAAAAAAAATCACCACAGCTAATGGGCAATAGCCTCATTGTTGAACAATAAAAAAAAAAAAAAATTGCAGGGGAGGCAGTTACTAAACTGGCATAGATATAGGCTATGAATCTTCTCCAAAGGGAAAGCCCCTTATACAGAACATGAGAGACCTGGGCGAGGTCTGTCTGCAGACTGTATTAACCATTTCAAAGCCTCCAACGTCCACAGCCAAAAGAAGCGGGTAAAGCCGGAACAACTATGCTTGCAGCAAAGAAGGCAGGGGTGGCACCCTCAGACCCATAAGGCACAAGAGAATCATACAGGAGTAGGAGCTCATGTCTCTAGGCTCTGCACTAGGGTAGGCAAAGTGGACAAAGACTGCACCATCACCTCTGATGGAGCCTAAGGAGTCAGTAACTAACAGGGCCACAAAAAGTATAGCATATAAAAATATAGAGAAAACAGAGAGGGCCCAGGAGTGCCACAGTCATTTGTAGCTAAAGCATATGGCCTGACTAGTAGTAATAATAGCTTAAAACAAAGGCATCAACATGAACAAAGTTACCTAACTTAAGGGTCCCAATAAGAGAGCCATGAGATCAGATCTTACAATAATAGTCCATACATGGAAAACATGTTAGGTCAGTCCTCAGAGGTAGTCACCTTGGATCTGGGGGCCTCTTGACTAGAGGCTCAAGATTTGGGTCGCTGAATCAAATGGGGTCTTGGTACAAGTGGGCCAGAGGCCTCTGGGTAAAGCAAGTAGTTGAACCAATTAGGCGCTTCGACAACAGCCCTATCCAGGAAGAAGAACAGTTCAGGAAGCTGGTCCGGGGAGCTAAGATAGAATTCAGTTCCTTGCTTACACACAATGAGATGAAAGGGATAGCCCCAATGATAAGTCACCTCTGTCACCTGATCACTTCAAGAAAAGAGAGCAGCATCCCCCACATGGCCCATGTTTGCCTGGAAAAATCAGGATAGTTCCAAATAAGTGCACTGTCAAAGTCAACAGGGCCCTGAGACCAGGCATGGCACAAAATCTCCTCTTCGACTGTATAAAAATGGATTCTCCAGAGGAGGTCCCATGGCGTAACTGAAGAGGTGGAGGCCAACTGTGATGGAGGTACCCGAGTGCCTTGTACCCGATGGACTCAATCAAGATCCAGCTCAGCTATATGTGACTTCCCCAAGAGTTGGTTGAGTACTGCCACCACTGTAGTGCGTAAATCCGGGCCCATGATGGCTTCCAGAATGCCTCAGAGACGTGAATTTTTCCACAGGTTGTGGTTTTCTCCATCCTACCAGAGGTGGATTTCTATGAGGTGGAGGCAGAATTCCCACTGATCAGCCTCCAGGGCAGTGAGTTGTATCTGTAGAGGTGTCACTCTCTCCTCAACAGTGTCCACCTGTTTACACAGGTCATGTAGTTCCTGGGAGAGAGCATTAACTATAGAGGTTGCCATAGCTTGGAGGTCTTGCTTGGTTGGGAAGTCCACCATAAGCTCCCGGAGAGAACCTTCTGTGCAGCTGTCAGCCACCTGGCACAGTCCAGACCCCTTCAGTGAGTCTGCCCATGGGAAAGCAGGAGATAATATAGGGGAGTCCAGATAGTGGGATGTCAAGGTTACCTGTTACCTTTTTTACTATTACTGGGTGCGGGGCCAGCCATGCTGGTTCTTGGTGGAGCCATCTTGGAAGAGGTGACTGAGCGTTGTGCTACCAGAGAAAATGAGTGATTTCAGATCCCTTCAGTTCTCCAGCAGTCGTTTTTGGTCCTCAGGCATGTGAAAGTGGCATGTTTGTATGGCCTGACTGTTGGATCTCTGCTCCGGTCCATACAGAGCTCCCAAAGAAACATCCTCACGTCGCAATAACATGTCTTCTGTATTAGAGTGCCGCAACTCTGGATAAAGGAGCACAGGGGACACAGTTAACAGCAGCAATGTCAGTCTGGGTGAAGACTGGAGTGTTAAAATGTATTAACAAGTTTAAATACACTAATAGAAGCCAAACTCCAGCTCACACTTTATAACCATTTACAGGCAACTGTTTTTTTTTTTCTTTTGGCATAAAGGTTTTACATAAATAAAAGCTGATCATGTTAACCACCCCTGCAAGTGTTAAATGGTTTGTCTCATCCATAAAAACTAATACACTTTGCTGGAAAGCTTGTGCTTTTGAAAAAACAGAATACTGGCTGGATCACCAGATGAAAACAGAATAAAAGAAAGCCTAAAAAGAAAATTTAATGTAGCCATCACATCTAAGAATTGGTAAGCTCCAGAATAATAAATGTTTGCTTTGCGTTTAATACTGTTTTTAGCCACATTGCACATTATAGCTTAACACAACCTAGTTGTAACTGGCAGATCTTTGTAAGCCTCAGCCATGCTCCAAAAGACCATTTTGAATTTGGTTTTACAACACTGACTTGCTCTAGTGGCTTAGCCACAGCCTTCCATAGCTTCATAAATCACAGGTAGCTTCTATTTTAGCTTTTACAAATTAGCAAGTCACTGGTGCATTTGTGTTATCTATAGTAGATCACTCTCACACACTGACACTAATGATGGGGCACCATCATTGGTGTCAGTGGGAGGAATAGTGCTCCGTCATTGGTGTCAGTGGGAGGAATAGTGCCCCATCATTGGTATCAGTGGGAAGAATAGTGCCCCTGGTCACTGGTGCATTTGTGTTATCTATAGTAGATCACTCTCATGGTGTTTAAAGTCTCTTTAGATAACCTTGAGGGCTTAAGAAATTTCCATAGGAAATAAAGAAGAGTTTAGCACAGGTTATTACTACTTCTTTGGTGTGAAGCCTGGAGGTATAATGGTCACTGTGGGGTACATTACCTGACATGGGGACGTGACCCCTCAAGGGAGTTTATCATCAGCCAGAGAGGTTGTTGGTCTGTAGGCAGGTGCAGTCCTTCCTCCACTCTAGGTGGAACTCAACTGGAGCCATACCGCAGCGATAGGGGAAATTTGGCTACACCGCATTCAGGTGACTATTGGCAGCCATATTGGGTCAGCAGCGTCATTTTAAGTCTCTGTCCCCAGGTTTTGGTGCACATTTTGTGAAGTGGATAGGCAAGAAAAAGACCACCCGCCTGTCAGGGAAAGTGATAGCAGTAGGTAAAGGTTCCTGACTAGAAGGGACGGGTTAGGGACATACCATCCTACTTTGGAAGCTTCCCTATTGGAACTGGACTGGCCAGGCTGCAGTCCGCCCTCTCAGACAGATGCTGTCAGTGCATCTGAACCTGCTGTGTATTCAAGTCACTTGGAACTTGAGTTTCCCTGGCATGGTACTGTCCCACCGGGCTGTCTGTTTAGTTGAGTCTTTTCCTTAATTCCTTAATGGAGCACTAAAAAAAAAAAAAAGAAAAAAAAAAAAAAAAAAAAAAAACATTCCTCACACACTGACACTAATGATGGGGCACCATCATTGGTGTCAGTGGGAGGAATAGTGCTCCGTCATTGGTGTCAGTGGGAGGAATAGTACCCCATCATTGGTATCAGTGGGAAGAATAGTGCCCCATCATTGGTATCAGTGGGAGGAATAGTGCCCCATCATTGGTATCAGTGGGAGGAATAGTGCCCCATCACTGTCAGTGGGCGGAGCTCTAATAGGAAGAGGTGGCACCTAAAGAGGAAGGGGTGGGGTTTGCAGATGAAAGGGTGGGACAAATTTAAATGCGGGGGAGGGGAGGGTGCCCGATTTTAGTCTTGCCTAGGGCCACAAAACCAGAATACAGCACTGACTGCGAGACACCTCCCAAGTCTTCTATACCCTTCAGCACTAAAAGAGTAGATTTGTGTGGATAAAAAAAAAAGAAAAAATATATATATACAATACACACCAATGGTGCATTTATTCACAATATAAAGATAGATTTCATACCTTTGTGGCTGTTCTTGAAATGTCCAAACTATACACGACTCTCTCCATACAGGCCTTACTTTGGTTTCGCCATAAATTGCGCTCCTCTACTTTGAGCTCCTTAATGTTATATAGTTTGAAAGTGTGGGATCCTGTTCAGTACTCTGGCAACTTTATGTCTTCATTTTGTATTTCAGTAATTTTTATTAGTTTAAAAACATTTAAAAAAAACACGAACAAGAAGACATGGGGTCATCAATTGCACAAAAAAAAAAAAATAAAAAAATAAACAGTGCTCTAACACCAACAGAGCAAAAAGTGCGCTTCCAAGCCTGAGCAATTGTTCTAGTGGCCGACAAAAACAAATAGGAAGCCAACTTCCGCTGGTGAGCCAAGAGGCCTGTTATGGGACAATGAAGCAAAGCGTACCGAGCATCCCGGCGTATGGAGAGATGGAACAAGGTGAAGAGGAGGCCAAACACACAAGACTAAAAGCCAATCAGTCTCAGGCATGACCACCAGATGTGCAATACATCACCACAATGGCCACAAACCCAAAAGCATCGATCACTGCAGGCAGGGTTTGTGTCAGGAATGGACTCGCCAATAGTGGTGGGACTCACCTGCCTTGTGGGTTACAGTACCAGGGCTGGCCAGCAGTTGCTCTCAGCAACCAGAGGCTCATTCCTGCAATCAGCCAAAAAACCTGAGGCTGATTGCAGGAGGTGCATATAAGGAATGGCCAGACCTGTAATCAGGGCCTTGGTGTATGTTGCCCATGAGCCCCTGTATCTTGTTCCTGATTCCTGTTACCTGTGTTCCTGTAGTGCGTTCCTTGTTGCCAACCCTGCCTGTTCTGATCCATGCTGACATTCTCCTGCTCTGACCCCCGGCTCGTCCCTGACCATCCTTCTGCCTGATCCTCTGTACCGTGCTGCCCGTGAGTTACTGAACCCGGCGTGTGACCTGACTACTCTTGTCTGCTGCTTGTACCGTGCCTGTCCCCATCATTACTGACCCGGCTAGTCTGACCACGCTCGCTCCTTACTGTCATCCATCCATCCCACTTGGACCTGGACCTGCCAGCACTCTCTACCACAGCCGGCCACACTCAGGGGTCGCGACCTGGTTCCAGTCTGCACCAAGTCCATCCCCACCATCAGGGGCCCTGGTGAATAGCAGGCTGGGACTTAGACCCCGCGCCCTGAGGAAATCCATGCTGTGGGCTTGGCCTGCCTGACCACTCCACCTCTCCAGCCCTGACTGCACTGTGTACCTATTGATTTGTTTTGTTTGCACTGTGTACCTATTGGTTTGTTTTGTTAGCACTGTGTTACCTATTAGCTTAAGGTTAGTTTTGTTTGCACTGTGTTTGTTTATTTGTGCAGCTAATAATAAATAATATTATACCATATCTGAAGCCTGCGTTTCCCTGTGTCAGTCCACACACCTCTGGTTATACCTGGAGTCCTGACAGTTTGCCTGGACCAAACGAGGCGGAACCAAATACCAGCAAAACAATACTTTGTATGCCACCTCCAGCGTGGTCGTATTAAAGGAACATTTAGCTATAAACGACCAGGCCCCATTCCAGTCCTCCAGATCCATGACTGCTCCCAGGTCACACTCCCATTGAGCGACATATGAGAGAGAAGTATGCGTCGAGCGTCTGTTCAAAGCTGCATAAAGAAGGGAAACAAGGCCAGGGGCACCCGGACTCTGTTGGCAAAACTGTTCAAAGGCAGATTTCTGATACGGGAAAGTAGAGGTGCCCCGCAGTGAGGTAAGCCAATGCTGCAATTGAAGGTAATGAAAAAATTCCGCCGGAAGGAACATCCCGTGGCTCCCGAAGAGAATTCCAGGTGGGGGAAGGACTGAGAAGTCAAAAAAATGGCTCACCTGTGAAAAACCATTGGCCACCCACCAAGAAAATGTCCTTGGTTGATCTAAACCTGGTGGGAAAAGAGGGTTGTTAACAATTGGGTGCAAAGGTAGGAAAGGTGACATCAGGCCACTGGAGTAATGTACCGAGTCCCACACTTGTAGACCATGGAGCAAAATCGGACTGAGTGTCATAGGGTGTAGGGCAGGGGGAAGCCATAGAAACGTTGCTGTCGCAATAGGGGCACAATTAGGTAGTTCCAACAGGACCCAGAGAGGAACATCAGAGGAAGCGTGCAACATAGACAGTGGGGCAATCTGGCTTGCCTGATAAATAGTTACATTAGGCACCCCATGTCAGGAAGGGACTCAGCACTGGTGGTGGGACTCACCTGCCATGTGGGCTGCAGTACCAGGGCTGGCCAGTGGGTGCTCTCAGCAATCAGAAGCTCACTCCTGCAGGCAGCCATCACCTGAGGCTGATTGCAGGAGGTATATTTAAGGAATGGCCAGACCTGCAGTCAGGTCCTTGGTGTTGTTTCCCATGAGCCCCTGTACCTTGTATCCTGTGTTCCTGTTCCTCTGCCTATCTGATTTGTTGCCGACTCTGCATTGTTCCTGACCCTGCTGACCGTGACCGTCTCCTGTTTAACCCCCTGGCTTGCCTGACCATCCTTCTGCCTGATCCTCTGTACCGTGCTGCCCATGAGTTACTGAACCCGGCTTGTGACCCTGACTATTCTCTGCCTGCTCCTCCGATACCTCACTGCCCGCACGTTGCTGACCAGGCCTGCCTGACGCTACCCAGACGATCCATCCATCCTGCACGGATCCAGTCACTACTGTCCAAACCTGCCAGCCCCTTCACATCAGGCTTTCCCCCAGTACATACCCTCGGCGGACCCCTCTACCACAGTTGGGTGCACTCAGGGGCCGCGACCTGGTCTCAGTCCTGTGCCAAGTCCATCCCCACCATCAGGGGCTCTGGTGAAAAGGCAGACTGGGGCTTAGACTCCGCGCCCTGGGGAATCCTGTTCTGTGGGTCACTAGAGATCCCGCCGGGCGGTGCCTGACAGTACCTTACGGCCCGCCTGACCATTCCACCTCTCCAGCCCTGACTACGCCTGTGTTCCTGAAGCCTGCTACTTCCCTGTGTGTCAATTCACACATCTCTGGTCATACCTGGATCCCTGACACCCCAACACCACCTTGGAGTCTATGAACAATAAGCGTATTTCTGGAGACTCTGGGGCGCTTATCGGCCCAGATAAAATGCATCATCTTCGCCTGAATTAACCAAAAAAAAAAGGAAATGGGGGAGGAACCCGCACTGGGAGGGTGCGAAAATAGTATAACAATTTTGGCAAGATAGTCATTTTCACTGAATTAACCCGTCCTATCCAAGACAGGTGCGGTAATTGCCAGGAGTGCATAAGAGAGGACACAGAGCGAAGCAATGGATAATAATTTGCAGCAAACAGGGAGTCATAGGTGGGGGTCAAGCAAATGCCTAGGTATTCAAGAGAAGAAGAAGCCCATTTGTAAGGGAAGTGGGATTGTAGGTGCGAAACCAAATCTGATGCCAAAGTAATATTGAGAGTAACAGTCTTATCCAAATTAATACGGAGACCTGAAATCGAAGCGAAGCACTCAAGAACCTGTTGCAAATTTGGAAGCGTCATCAGGGGATTAGTGAGAGTCAAGAGGGCATCGTCCGCAAAATGGTTCACCTAAAACTCCTGCCCCGCGTATGGAACACCCGATATATTACAATCGACCTGGAGCGCTAAAGCCAGCGGCTCAAGCGCCTGACAAAGAGGGGTGCCGTACCGACCCAGAGAGGCCAAGGAGGAGTACCAGGGGATCGTGGTCAGACCAGGACGAGGAGGGAATAGATATCCGCCTGACCAAAGGAAGCTGCTGGACATGCATGAATATATGGTCAATTCTACAAAAACTGTCATGAGGATTGGAATAGAATGTAAAGTCGTGCTCAGTTGGGTGAAGTTCCCTCCAAACATCCACCATCCCTGCCGTCTGAAAGAGAGTGCATACGTTCCTCTAGCACCAAGTCATGAGAAGGGGCCGCCTATGTTTCCATTTTTAGCCCTCTTGCTCTTGTTCCCTCTAGGAATGGAACAGCGTCCTTTGTTCTCTCTTTGGCTTCACATAGATGAAACACTTCCACCCACTCCTTTCTGATGTGGGCTTCCATCCAGGAGACACACACAAGGTCCCATCATTGAAATTCTTCCAGTATTTGCAACTTCAGTACTGGATACCATCTGTCTGTCACACCGCAGCATACCCTTTCTATAAAACAAGCTTTGTCAACACACCCTGGGGTCCCTGGCCTTATTCCAACCCTCTACAACCCTTAAAACCACCAAGCACCCTCAGCCCCCCTCTTTTATGTAACTTAGTGGGAGTGATACCTGATGATTTCCATTAAACCAGAGGACTGAGGTAGGGCCTGGTTATCAATGGCAAAATGTTCCTTTAACACTGCCAGCCTCGAGGCTGCCTATAAAGTTCCCCTATGGTGGTAATGGTTTTCTGCATGGATAGCCCACGCAAATCCCAGATGTAGTGATAGATGCTTCAGGAATGGTGGCCAACACAGGGATGTCCGACACATTTGGTGGTCATGTCCATGGCTGATAGGTTTCTGGTCCAGAGTCTTCGGTCGTTTGCATACTTTATTTCACTTGACAATTTGCAAGGAGGCAAAATTAGCTTTATTGCATTGCCATATCCCAGGTCTTTTCACCTATCAACAGAATTTGGCATCCTATCTATTTTTGTTAGCCAAATGGACTTTTGCTCAGGCCTGGAAGAAACCAACTGCTTCTTTTCAAGGTAGCAAAATTGCTAGGGAGCTTGGATGGCCTTTACCCTTGTAAAAGCAATTCAAAAGAAAATGTGTAGCTTGTATAAAAGATGTCTATACAGAAAATCCAGTGAAAACTTGATCATATTAAGGTTATCACTAAGTATATACTTTAGTGGTAACCTTACTTTGAACAAGTTTTCACTGTGTATGGCTAACCCCACTGTATAGAAATCTTTGGCATGTGGGAGCTAATCCTCTTTTTCTCTATCTATAAGGAGTGCCCTTATATAAGGGCACTCCTTGTAGCTAGAGAACAGGAGGATTAGCTTCCACATACCAAAGGCTTCTCTACAGTAGGATTAGCCATACACATGTAGATTTATCTCATGTAGCAAGAGAAACTTATTTATTTAATACAGGTAGTTATATAGCACTGTCAATTTACACATCACTTTACATATGCAATGCATTCATAAAGTATTCAGATCCCTTCACTTTTTTCAATTTTGTTATGCAAAAAGATTTGCAAACTGCAAGCTGGCTTTCATGTGTTTTGTACTGGGGAGAGGTTTCTGCCTAGCCATTCTGCCATAAAGCCCAGATTCGTGGAGGGCTGCAGTTGATGGTTGTCTTGGAACTTCTTCCCATCTCCAAACAGTATCTCTGAAGCTCAGTCAGAGTTACCAGTAGGTTCTCTTTCCTCTAGTAAGTCCCTTCTCCCCTGATTGCTCAGTTTGGCCAGGTGACCAGCTCTTGGAAGAGTCCTGTTGGTACCAAACATCTTCCATTTGAAAATTATGGAGGCCACTGATCTTGGGAACCTTCAGTGCAGCAGCAGAATTTTTTTTAGCTTTCGCCACATCTGTGCCTTGCAATAATCCTGTCTTTGAGTGCTGTAGGCAGTTCCTTTGACCTCATGGCTTTTGTTCTGACAACAGTATGCATTGTCAGCCATGATGCCTTTTATAGAGGAGGTGTGTACCTTTCCAAATCATGTCCAATTAATTTAATTTACCACAGGTGGACTCCAATTAAGGTGTAGAAACATCTCAGCAATGATCAAGAGGAGGTACCCAAGCTAAATTTCAAGGGTTGTTTCAAAGGGTCTGAATACTTATGCCAGTTTGATATTTCAGTTTTTCCCTTTTCATTAATTCACAGACATTTCTAAAATTCGGTTTTCATTTTGTCGTTATGGGTTACTGAGTGTAGATTAATGAGATAAAAAATGAAGTTGAACAACTGTAGTATTAGGCTGCAACATAACAAAATTGAAACAAAGTGAAGGGGATCTGAATACTGTATGAATGCACTGTATAGTGTACATTCACATCAGTCTGTGCCCTCAAGGAGCTTACAATCTAAGGTCTCTAACTTACTTTATATTCATACACTAGGGCCAAATTTTTAGACAGGAGCCAATTAACCTACCAGCATGTCTTATCAATCAGTTCCTCTATCCACACTAAACAGCATGGATGGAGGAATCTCTCAAGCCAGCTATTATATTCTGAAATCTGCAGCACCCATAGCTGAATACCCGAATATAGTTTCAGCAGATAATTTTCACCCAGTTTAGCTGATTTTCCATTTGACATTTGTTGATCTGGGTGGTGCTTAATGTGTAAACCCAACTTCAAATATCGTAGATAAATACATAAAGTACAATAGTGCTGTAAATTGACTGAAAGTTAATGTTATCCACAATTCCAAAAATAAGTACTTCAATGAAGATCTTCAAAGTATCAACCAAAGCAACACAATTCACATTCCACACCAGTGCCCAAAGTCCCCTAGGTGATCTCTTGCCAGTGCCTTCTACCAATCCAAGAAACACTCACCAGATTGCAATGACCCTTACGAGAATAAATAGGTCAGCAAGCATTTTCTCAATCCCTTTCAGAGTGTCCAGGTTATCTCTGTAATATTTCTCTCCCCACTGTTTCATGAGCATGCAAATGACAAGGGAAAACTTTCATTACTTATAATGGAACAAATTAAAAATTGGCAGACAGGCAGAAATTTTAATGCAGAAAAGATATACTTTGTCTCTTCTGCATTAAAGTTACTTACCTGCCACCCATGTAAAGTGAGCTGCACACACACAGCTTATTGTACAAGTTCAGCAATGCTGAGCTGACCGAACTCCTGTGTATGTGCAGGAGTTACATCATCTTGGCTCAGCCAATGAAAGCAGTTTACGATTGATACCTGGAAGATGTCAGCGGCCGCCAATGAGCTCTGGGATGCCACATTGATGGACTGAAGGTGAGTTTAGTTCTGCTTTAACACCACATTATTAAAACATTCAAACAGTTAAAATCATTACACACAAATGTTTTTGGCCTTCCCGCATCTAAAATTACAAATCTCTGTTTTATCAGAGAGCTGTTCCACCCACTGTCACTGAGCAGAAGTGACGTACAGACCAATGTAATGCATTTAATCATCCAGGATGTTCAACGAAAGGGATGTTACTTACTATCAACATGATGTGTCCCTTGGACTGCTGTCTCCTGGATTAGTAGTAATCTTCCTCCTCCAGTTCCCCCACCTCTGCTGATGTAATACTCGCTTCTATGAATAAAATAAAAAAAAAAAAAAAACAAACAAACAAAAGACACAATATTTATGGAGGAGTAGGAGAACCTTTCAATCATCCATCCTCCGTTCATAGATAGTTTTTAATTCATAGAAGTGATAGTATGGCTTCTATGAATGGAAGAGGGGAGTGAAAAGGGCAGGCATAGTCAGACACTCTTGATGAGTGCATATAAACAGGCCCAGACTGGCCATAGGGCACACCAGGCATTTGCCTGGTGGGTCGGGACTGTGTATCCTAGGAAGAGCGGCCTGTGGATGACTGGGCCGCACAGCGGGAGGTAAGTGGCGACCACAGTCTGGACAGGGTTAACACAGAACACGGACACCGCTCACATGCCACTATGTGGCCATGCCTAGAGTAGGGCTGGTGCAGAAGAGGACCTGCTAGCAAAAAGGGACATACCTCCCAGGTCGGCCACTGGAAATACACTGCACTGACCATGGCAGGATATCACTTAACCAGAGGAGTGCAGTGCAGCCACACATCCCGCTCTGTAGCAGTGGTGTGTGTGTGTGGGAGGTGGATTTGGCTGTATCTTTGCTGGATTGGGCCATCTTCTTGCTATATGGAGCTGTCTCTTTGCTGGATGGAGCTGTCTTTTAGATCAACGGGGCTGTCTCCTTGGTATATGGGGATTTCTCTTTGCTATGTCTCTCTGCTGGATTGGGCTCTTTGCTATATGGGGCTCCCTCTTTGGTGGATGGGGCTCTTTGTTGGATTGGGATGTCTCCTTGCTCTATGGGGATGTCTCGTTGCTGAATTGGGCTGTCTCTGCTATATGGGGATGTCTCTTTGCTGGACCGGAATGTCTCTTTGCTGGATTAGGATGTTCCTTTGCTGTATATATGAGGATGTCTCTTTGCCAAAGGTAGGACTGTGCAGGGGAGGCAGAGAGTAAAAGGGGGCACTCTAATTAGAGAGAAAAGGGGGGCATAACAGCAAGGGGCACTGTGATGGGGGGGCTGTGATTCTGTGATTGCTAGGGGCACTGTAATGTAAGGAGGATTGCACTGTAAAGGGGCATTGTAAGCAAAACAGTGCCCCTTTACAGTGCAGTCTTCTCTTATATCACAGTGCCCGTTTACATCACATTGCAAAGTACCCAGACTCCAAGAGCATCCAACCGCCTCCACGAACGCTCACTCGCCATCCCATTTTATCCCCCCCGGTCCTTTGGCTGCTCAGTTTAAAATACCCAGGCCTATTTTGTGAGAGGTTGTTCTGACCACCACCACACTTGTAGACTACAGATTTCTACTAAACCAGGAGATAGCAGCACAAGGGACACATCATGCTGATAGTATGTAACATCCCTTGTGATTATTATTTTGAAACCTTAGGCTGCAAAAAAAAAAAAAAAAAAGAGCTGTGATGAGAAGAGGCTGCCTTGCTGATAGCCTTATAAAAAGCTAAAATGTCATTGTACAAAGTGCACATTTGCTAAATCAAACTCTTAGAACAAATGGGGTCTGAACTCTGCTCTGCAAACTTGTTCCTGGTCAATGACTCAGGAATTTTATAAAATATTCATAGCACAGAAACCAGGGTGTATGTTAATGAAATCTTGTATAGACTAGTATTATACAATATATTCGGAAATTTTTTAACATGGAGGTGAAACTGCAAAATGTGAGAAACTCTTTCAAATACGTTGTACATTTTCTAAACATGGAAGTACTAGTAACATTTACCTCCTGCAGTTTCCCAAGGGAAAATGCGATTGAGAGCACTGTGCAAATCATTTTCCACTGGTCAGCCTTTGGGGGGACTTGTTAAAAATGAATTCAGTTTGCCATTAGGGCCAAAATTCTGCATTGAAGAAACAGTCACCTTAAACAAGATGTGTATTTTCTCGAAAGTCTTGTACTGCTGAGATACCTTATCTACCTGAAAATTGCTATGGGGCAGGTTCACCTAGTTTTCATTAATATCACGGTTGATAACATTTTCAAGAAAAGTTTTCAGATCAAATCTTTTGAACATAAAACTTATTTCTGCCATCTGCCATCACATCACGCATTAAAAAATAAACTTAGAACAAAAATCGTATATGTACAGTGAGGAACAGAAGTATTTGAACACCCTGCGATTTTGCAAGTTCTCCCACTTAGAAATCATGGAGGGGGTCTGAAATTCACATTGTAGGTGCATTCCCACTCAGACAGAATTAAAAAAAAAAAAAAAAATTCAGGAAATCACATTGTATGCTTTTTAAAGAATTTATTTGTCTTGCACTGCTGAACATAAGTATTTGAACACCTGAGAAAATCAGTGTTAATATTTGGTACAGAAGCCTTTGTTTGCAATTACAGAGGTCAAACGTTTCCTGTAGTTCTTGACCAGGTTTGCACACACTGCAACAGGGATTTTGGCCTACTCCTCCACACAGATCTCCTCTAGATCTGTCAGGTTTCGGGGCTGTCGTTGAGCAACACGGAGTTTCAGCTCCCTATAAAGATGTTCTATTGGATTTAGGTCTGGAGACTGGCTAGGCCACTCCAGAACCTTGATATGCTGAGTGGGAATGCACCTACAATGTGAATTTCAGACCCCTCCATGATTTCTAAGTGGGAGAACTTGCAAAATTGCAGGGTGTTTAAATACTTCTGTTCCTCAATGTATTTTTTTTTTATCACATATAAAAACATGAGCATTATTACCTTTTTAACTCGTGAGCTGACAAGGAAATAGACCCAAGTCCATTTAGTGGAAAATTAACTTAATGTATTATGGCCAGAGCTGGTGATTCCACTAGGCAACTGCCTGGGGTGCACTGACACCTTTAGAGTCCCCCAATCCTCATACACAGGGAATGACTCTGCACAATCTCCTCACAGTCTGCCCACACAAATGACCATTTAGTAATTATACACACACACACACACACTATATTGCCAAAAGTATTGGGACGCCTGCCTTTACACATACATGAACTTTAATGGCATCCCAGTCTTAGGGTTCAGTATTGAGTTGGCTCACTCTTTGCAGCTATAACAGCTTCAACTCTTCTGGGAAGGCTGTCCACAAGGTTTAGAAGTGTATCTATGGGAGGGTTTGACCATTGTTCCAGAAGTGCATTTGTGAGGTCAGGCACTGATGTCGGACGAGAAGGCCTGGCTTACAGTCTCCGCTCTCATTCATCCCAAAGGTGTTCTATCGGGTTGAGGTCAGGACTCTATGCAGTCCAGTCAAGTTCCTCCACCCCAAACTTGCTCACCCATGTCTTTATGGACCTTGTTTTGTGCACTGGTGCACAGTCATGTTGGAACAGGAAGGGACCATCCCCAAACTGTTCCCACAAAGTTGGGAGCATGAAATTGTCCAAAATGTCTTAATATGCTGACTCCTTAAGAGTTCCCTTCACCAGAACCAAGGGGCCAAGCCCAACATTTGAAAAACAATTCCACACCATAATCCCCCACTTGGCTCAATGCAATCAGGCAAGTACAGTTCTCCTGGCAACCGCCAAACCCAGACACGTTCATCAGATTGCCAGACAGAAGCGCGATTCATCACTCCAGAGAACACGTCTCTACTGCTCTAGAGTCCGGTGGCAGCGTGCTTTACACCACTGCATCTGACACTTTGCATTGCACTTGGTGATGTAAGGCTTGCATGCTGCTGCTCGCCATGGAAACCCATTCCATGAACTTCTCTACACACTGTTGTAGTGCTAAGCTAAAGGCCACACAGTTTGGAGGTCTTTAGCTACTGACTCTGCAGACAGTTGGTGACTTCTGCACACTGTGCGCTTCAACATGTGCTGACCTCGCTCTGTCATTTTATTATGCAGGATTTATATAGCGCCAAGAGTTTGCGCAGCGCTTTACATATTACAGTTACAGTACAATTTGGTACAAGAGGAAACAGAGGACCCTGCTCATTAGAGCTTACAATCTAGGAAGAAGGGTTGAGTGATACAAAAAGGTAATAGCTATGGGAAGATGAGCTGATGGAGGAAATAAATGTCAGTTTACTAGTTAGAAGCAGGATAGGCTTCTTTAAAGAGAAAGGTTTTCAGGAATCGTCTAAAGGTTGATAGATTAGGAGATAGCTGGACAAATTGGGGTAGGGAGCTCCATAGGATGGGAGAAGCTCGTGAGAAGCTCAGGAGTAGTCCTGGAGGTGAGCATGGGAGGAGGTGACACGAGAACTAGAGAGCAGAAGGTCTTGGGAGGATCGAAGAGAGCGGTTTGGTTGATATTTTGAGATCAGGTTGGTGATGTAGCTGGGGGCAGAGTTGTAGATGGCTTTGTAAATTGTTAATATTTAGAATTTTATTAGTTGGGTAAGTGGAAGCCAGTGGAGGGAATGGCAGAGAGGGGTAGCAGACACTGAACGGTTGGTAAGGTGGATGAGCCTGGAAGCAGTATTCATGATGAACTGGAGGGGGGATAGACTATGTAAAAGGTAAACCAATGAGGAGGGAGTTGCAGTAGTCAAGGTGAGAGAGAACCAGGGAGTGAATTAGGAGCTTTGTGGTATCATTGGTTTAAAAGGGGCTTATTCTGGAGATGTTGCGGAGATTGACGTGGCATGATTTGGACAGGGATTGGATGTGGGCCTGAAAGGATAGTTCAGAATCCAGGGTTACCCCTAGCACTCTGGCGAGCTGAGGAGTAGAGTGATAGATTTGTGTGTCATCAGCATAGAAATGGTATTGGAAACCATGGGAAGCTATCAGCTGACCCAAGGAAGAAGTGTAGATTGAGAATAGGAGAGGTCCAAGGAGAGAACCTTGGGAGTAGGAGAGGAAGAAGTAGAGTTGTAAGTGACACTGAAGGTGTGGCGAGATAGGTAAGATTCGAACCAACAGAGTGTACAGTCACAGAGACCAAGTAAATAGAGTTTATTGAGGAGGAGGGGGTGGTCAACTTGTCAAAGGCAGCGGAGAGGTCCAAGAGTAAGAGTACGGAATAGTGACCATAGGTTTTAGTGGTTAGTAAGTTGTTTGTGAGTTTTAGGAGAGCAATTTCTGTGGAGTGTTGTGGGCAAAATCCAGACTGAAGGGGCTCAAGAAGGTTATTCTCAATAAGGTGGCAGCTCAGCGACTGTAGACCAGATGTTCAAGAAGTTTGGAAGCAAAAGTAAGTAAGGAAATGGGTGTTAGGTTGCTAAGATTGGTGGGGTCCAGTGAGTCCTTTTTAAGCATGGGGGTGACTAGCGCATGTTTTAGAGAATTGGGGAAGATGCCAGTAGAAAGGGATAGATTGAAGAGTTAAGAGTTAAAGAATGAAGGATAGAACCAGAGGGTGACCGCAGTATTTGCAAGGGAACAGGGTCCAGGGGACAGGTGGTTAGGTGGGCTTTAGAAAAAAAAGTTTACTAACCTCCTCTATAGTACCTGGGTTAAACAAGGGAAGTATAGATTGTGCAGGTGGACAAGGAGTGTAGGGTGAGGGAGATATCTGTACAGTGGAGATCTCATCACAAATTGTATCAATCTTATTTTTGACCTGATTAGCGATCTCCTGGGCAGTGAGTGAGTTAGTGGGTGGAGGTAAGGAAGGACGAAGTAGAGAGTTAAGGTAGAAAAGAGTTGATGGGGATTGCGTGAGTGGGTGTTAATGAGAGTGATAAAATAGGTCTGTTTGGCAGTGTGGAGACAAGAATTGTATTTTTGAAGGGCAGATTTATATTGGTTGAAGTCTCTGGGTCTTAGCTTTATGCCATAAATGCTCAAGTGCATGGCTGCATTTGAGGCATCTGGTGTTGTCTATTTGCCAGGGTTGTAGCGGTTGGTGCCTAATTCTGTATGTAGTGAGGGGGGCCAATGTGTCCAGGGTTGATGACAGTGAACTGTTGACAGAAGTGGCCAGGTTGGGGCAGGACAAGGCTGAGATTTTGTCAGAGACAATCTGTTGCTGGAAAAAAAGAGAAGGGTTAAGATAGCAAAGGTTTATTTGGGTAACTGTTTGGAAGTTGGAAGAAAAGGAGGAGGAAGCCAGGGAGAGAGTGAAGGTAGTAAGGGAGTGATCAGAGAGGAAAAGGAAAGTTGGTGAGGTTGCAAGGAGTGCATAGGTAGGAGAATACAAGGTCAGGGCAGTTACCATTAAAAGCATGTGTCCATTGTTTTAGGTCAAAAGAAGTGGCTCAGAAGTTTAGAGGTAGCAGAAGTGTTAAGATTAACAGGGATGTTGAAGTCACTAAGAATGATTGTGGGAAAGTCAGAAGAGAGAAAGTAAGGCAGCCAGGCAGAGAAGTTATCAAGGAAGCTTGATACCAGTCCAGGAGGCCGATAGATCACAGCAATTCTTAAAGAAACTGGAGAGAATAGACGAATAGAGTGAACTTCAAATGAGGATAGGGACAGAGAGGGAGGTGAATGAAGGACCTGAAAAGTGCTTTGAGGGGATAGGATTCCAACTCCACCTCCTTTCCGTCCACTAGGCCTGAGAGAGTGAGTCCAGAGGAGACCACCATGGGAGAGGGTAGCAGGAGAGGGAAAGTAAGATTCATGAAGCCATCTGACTTTCCCTCTCCTGCGTAATTGCAAGCGAGTTAAAGGAGTTTGTGATAAAAAGGTCATTGACATAGGTGAGTTTGTTACAGATAGAGCGAGCATTCCAGAGGGCACAGAAAAAGGGGAGGTTGGTTCTAGGAAGAAGAGGAATAGTAACTAGATTGTGTGGATTGTGGCTGCTGTTAGAGGATAGGGGGTGTCAGGTGTGCTGGTCAAAGGAAAAAAGATGGTGGCCCAGGATTTGGGGAAATGTCTCCAGATGTTAGGAGAAGCAGAAGTGTGAGAGGTAATATGGGAGTATGACTTATATGGAGGGACAGGTTCCAATGTCCTGTAGGTTTTATTATGTGGCCTGTTCCCAGTTGCTTCCACTTTGTTATAATACCACTAACAGTTGACCGTGGAATATTTAGTAGCAAGGAAATTTCACAGATGGACTTGTTGCACAGGTGGTGACCTATCACGGT
The DNA here is from genome assembly GCA_951230385.1 of Staurois parvus. Classification (NCBI taxonomy): domain Eukaryota; kingdom Metazoa; phylum Chordata; class Amphibia; order Anura; family Ranidae; genus Staurois; species Staurois parvus. Next base: position 4,769 of record CATNWA010000795.1, on the reverse strand, counting down.
ACCATGCTTAAATTCACTGAGCTCCTGAGAGTGACCCATTCTTTCAAAAATGTTTGTAAAAGCAGTCTGCATGCCTAGGTGCTTGATTTTATACACCTGTGGCCATGGAGGTGATTGGAACACCTGCATCCAATGATTTGGAGGGGGTGTCCCAATACTTTTGGCAATATAGTGTATATACATGACAGTATTCCATGTACCAGTGAAGTGTTAGCTCCCCCTAGGATGGAAAGTAATGACATTAGCTCAGGACCCCGGGCAGTCAGCAGTGCCTGATCGGAGGATTGATCTGTACATCTCTGGTACACACAATATTCCAGCTGTAGCAGAGAACTGGCTAGTAACTGAATGGGGTGTGTCCAGTGCTGGATGCGCATTCTTCTACAGAGCAGGGGCCAATCAATAGACACGAGTGTGCTCTGGTTGCAGGGTTAACCCTATGTGAGTAGGATGATCGGGGCCTGATGTCCCTCAAGGCTCCGTCCTCGGGCCCCTTCTCTTCTCCATCTACACCTCCTCCCTTGGCCAACTCATACACTCTCACGGCTTCAACTACCACCTATATGCCTACGACACACAAATCTCTCTCTCAACCCCCCACCTCAGTCTCTGCCCAAATCACACACCTACTGAGCGACATATCTGGATGTCGCTCCACTTCCTTAAACTGAACCTCTCCAAGACCGAGTTTCTTGTCTTCCCCCAAGCCCAGACACCACCCCCCATTGACTTCTCCATCATGTCCAACAACGCCACCATCAAACTCGCCCCGCAGGCCAGAGTACTTGGTGTCATTCTGGACTCCAACCTATCCTTCCAGCCCCAAGTCCAATCTTTAACAAACTCGTGCAGACTCCACCTCCGCAACATCGCCAAAATACGCACGTTCCTAACCACAGAAACCACTAAACAGCTCATCCACTCCCTCATCATATCACGACTCGATTACTGCAACTCCCTCCTCACTGGCCTGCCTCGCCGCTGGCTATACCCGCTTCAGTCGATCCTGAATACGGCAGCTAGACTCATTCACCTTTCCAACCGCTCCATCTCCGCCACCCCCCTCTGCCAATCCCTCCACTGGCTTCTGATGGATCAAATTCAAAATCCTAACACTGACATACAAAGCCGTCCACCACACTGCCCCGAACTACATCACTGACCTAATATCCAAGTACCACCCAGCACGCACACTCCGCTCCTCACAAGACCTCCTTCTCTCTAGTTCCCTGGTCTCCTCCTCCCATGCCCGCCTCCAGGACTTCTCCAGGGTGTCACCCATCCTTTGGAACTCCCTGCCCCAACCCATCAGATTATCACCTACTCTCCTCTCCTTTAAGCGCACCCTGAAAACCCATCTCTTCAGGGAAACCTACCCCACCCCCTGCTAACTTGCCGACCTCCTCCACTCTTCCTACCACTCCATCCCCCACAGCTATCTCCTCCTGTGCCACCATCCCCTCCCTCCTAGATTGTAAGCTCGAAAGAGCAGGGCCCTTGATCCCCTCATGTTTTGCATTGTATTGTTATTGTTCTGTCACATGTTCTGTCCCCCTTTGTAATGTACAGCGCTGAGCGTACTATTGGCGCTTTATAAATACTGTATAATAATAATAATAATAATAATATGTATAAGGGGAAACTGTATAATAATAATAAGTATAAGGGGAAACTGTAGTGCTGGGAGGCCCCCTTTCCTCACTGAGAGGAGCAGCCTGGACTCCGCACCCTGGCAGCAGGATCCATCAGAGGAAAGCTGAGCCTAGGAGGATGGTGGGTCATGGAGGTAACAGAAGGGGGGGTAAGAATGGTCAGGGTGAGGGGAGCGGATGCTGATTGATCATGTGGGACCCCCGCAACATCATTAATGATCCTTCAGCTGAGGAGAGGGGCGACAGAGGAGGAGGAAGAAAGGACAGTGGAAGATGTCAGGTGTCTGAGGCTAGTGTAGCAGTTGAGGTGCCACTCCTTCCAGTGTTCCTCTTAGACTCAGTCCCTTACTGCAAGTTGGCTGGCTGCTGCTGTTCACTGTGGATTTTTTTTAACTTCCTTTTTTTGTTTCTGTCTGATTAGTTAATACAGTTAATTTATATTTGGTTAATATCTATTTTGTCTTTAATATTGGTGCTGGTGGCATCTTATGGCACTTATTTTTGCAAATTAAAAGAAAATTTAGCAGTTTTGTGTTTTGTTGACTTAATATTTTCTACTGTTTTTAAAATGTTTTATTTTTATTTTTTTTTGGGGGGGGGGGGGGGGGCGGCGAGTAGCTGGTCTTGCCTAGGGAGTAAAATAGTCTAGCATGTGCCCTGACTATAGCCCAGGTCTACTGCAGAGCTTCCTCTTCTACAGGCAATTCCAGGAGTCTTTGTAGGGCAGCTTATCCGAATAGACAGTCCTACACCTTAAATGAATAAATAAATAGTGTTGCGCTACTCATTAAACCTGACTATAAAGCAAAAAGTAAATGCCTGACAGAGCCCCTAACTAAGGTGATATAGGTGCATACCTAGAAAATTACCAAACACAAGTGAATGAAAATATCCAAAAAGACTAGATGCCCTGCTAGGCAAGACCAAATATAAACAAGTAAGTGAAACTTCAACATATGTGCAGATAGATATGCTGAGTAATATATATACAAAGCACACAAAATAAAAAATTAAATATTAAACTAGAAAAGCTACAATTTCTAGGGAAATTGTGTGAAGTGTTCTTGCCTCCACCAGTAGTCTACAACTGGAGTGGGCGGACTAACTCGGTGGAGTGGCTTGAGATGGGTGGCGTGAGTTGCAAACAAATGGTCATATTGTGAAAACTATCAGGACTATGGCTTAGCCATGGACATTTTTAGTGGCAGCAGGGATAGCTGAACGTTTTGATATAAGATTTGTGTAGGTGGACTTGAAAATGAGGGAGTGATGGCAGTTTAGAAATCATGTCCTGATTTTTCAGCTCCCACTCTAGTTTTGAACATTCATTCCTATGGGACCAATTTCACCACAAAAAACGCCAATATTTCGTGAACCATTCGCCGAAACGTTCCACAAAGTAACAGCACACCAATCGGGAACAATCCGCACGTTTGCGCGTTTCGGTATATTACTGTCTATGTAGTGTAAAAACTGTGGGAGGAGTTAGGGTGGTAAATTTGGCTATAATAAGAATATATATGTGAGATAACAGTAACTGGTCTTGCCATGCAAGAACACTTAATAATAAACACCCCTTTGAGCCCTCAACCCAGTGACAGCCTGTGAATAAATGTCTGTAAATGTACTAAAAATCAAGATCTGTAATGCAAAAAAAAAAAAAAAAAACCCTTCAAATCAGCATATATTCCACACGTGACTTGAAAAGTGATCACTCTTAAAAATCCTCCACCAGCTAGCATGCACACTCACCTCCCATTTTAACCTATAGGGAATATAGGTCAAATGAGCTTTAATATCCAACCAGCTCACCTCTGTAAGCGTACTTTCTTGGCTCCTTCTCCAATTCCTCATCAGAAATCCATGTTCAAAAAACATCAAAGAACATCTCATAGTGCAATACGTCCATGTTTAATGTATAAAAACCAGGTATATAATACTCAACTTTGAAAATCAGGCCAGCAGACCCATATAAGCACTGGTAATAAAATACATGGGAACAGGTGTACCAAGATGGCAGCTGCCGTCCGACCAAAAATTATGTCCGGAAAGGACATCAAAACTTTTTGAAGAACCCTCATACTTCCTCTTTTCCTCTTCGTTTCTCCATTGGGGTCCCCCAAAGTTCTGCTCTTGGATCTCTCTTATTCTCGATCTACATTTCTTCCCTAGGTCAGCTGATCGCCTCCCATGGCTTTAAATATCATTTCTATGCTGTGCAGCGCTATACAAATAAAACACACTATCTAAAGTATGGCAAAATATGACAGAAATGGAAAAGTCCTATAAACTGAATGTTAAACAGTCCAAGGTGGTAAAATATCAGTCCAAAAGGTATACTCCAGTGATGGAGTATAAATAACTTCAATCCAAATGGGTATATTCCAGCATCCTAACATGAAGGTGTAGAAAAATTGCCCACTCACCGGAAGTGCAATTTAATGTGCACATAGAAATTCCATGAAGCCGGAGGTCCCATGAAGGAATAGCTTGATGATAAAGGTGCCCTCTGGTGGTAGATGGGGTGACGGCTGCCAGAGAAGTTGATCTGGACCAATATCCCAAATTGTCCTGCCTGGGTGGACTCCTAGAATGCTGGGCTGAGATGTGGAGGCTCAGTGCCAGGTGATAGAGATGAAAACGCTCATGGTGTAGTATTATAAAAAGTATTTAATGAGTATATATCATTATGATAAAACAGTAAAACGTACAGGGTTAGAGTACCAGTATAGGTATAGTGTAAACGAGCTCTTTAAATGCACTGACCAGTGAATACAAATGATGGCCACCGGACCTCCTGATCCGGTGGCGTAACGTCAAGGCGTGCAGAGGCTCCTCCTAGACGCGCTTCGTGTAATAACACGTCTCCTGTAGGGGTGATGCCATGCATGCCTGACGTCTCCTTACTGCTATTTTATAAGCTAAAATTGCGCCAAAAAGTGTCCTGGCGCCGTTCTGCCGTTTTTTTTTTCGGCCTATTGCGCATGCGCGGGGCGCCATTTTGCCGGCTATTTGGCCTCATGCGCATGCGCGGGCGCCATGTTATCGGTGATATTGAAAACGTCTAAAAATGGTCGGCGCGCGGTACACTGCGCATGCGCGAGAGTTCCGGCGGCC
>CATNWA010000794.1:0-60027 GCA_951230385.1 Staurois parvus | reverse complement strand
GGTAAGGAGGACATTGGTGCTCAGGATTATTGAGTGAAAATGGGTGGTTTTTCCACTCAGCGGACAGGAGTGGAGGAGCAGGAGCATCTGGTAGAGGAGGAGGAAGAGGAGACAGAGGACCCAGACGCACCGTGGCAGTATGCTGTGATGATGGAGGCAGGGAAGTCCCTCGCATTCCTTGGCACAAATGGCCCATAGCATGCTCGCATTGCTTGCGTTAGCGACAGCCGAATAATAACCATCAGACAGAGGGATGACTTTTGGCTGTCCACCTTTGTTGGACCCTCGCTACCGTTCCAAAATGGTGGCCTTTTTCACACCTGCTGAGAGGGAGGCCAAAATAACGTACTATAAAAACCACCTATGTAGTCAGCTGGTCTCTGCCTGTCTGCGCACAACGTCCATCCTCAGACACTGTGGGCCCTGTGCGCTCGCGTTACGCTGCCATGGCAGCAGGGGAGGGGTGGGGTGGTAGGAGCAGTGGCAGCTCCACCAGCAGCAGCTGCCTCAGTCTGCAGTCGATGATGAGTAGCTTTCTTCACCAGCGCAGTGAGGAAACTAATAACCAGCCGCAGCAGCAGCAGCAGCAGCATCAGGTGGACCTGGAGCAGGACCTCAAACAACAGGCTTAGGCCTACTTGGACAGCACCCTGCCAACCGAGGTAGACAATCCCCTTGACTACTGGGCAACGAAACTTGACCTTTGGCCCAACTAGCTGAATTTGCCCTTGAAAGGCTGTCATGCCCGGCCAGTAGCGTTGCATCGGAGCGCGTGTTTAGTGCGGCAGGAGGTATTGTAACTCCGCGGAGGACACGACTGTCCACCCAAAGTGTGGAGAGACTCACGTTTGTGAAAATGAATCAGGGCGTGGATTAGTCTGGATTTCAAACCACCAGTTCCTGACACAACTGACTAAATCCGCCATGAATCATGCCCCAAACATGTGCCACTTTCAGGTCTCCTCACACTGCTGGTGTGTTCCATTTTTTGTCATAGGGTGCTGGCAGATTACGGCCTCCCATAGCTGCTGCCAGGCCCCTAATCTGCATGGGCCCCTATACCGCCTCCTCATGCTGCTTGCCAAGTCCAGAGTCTGTCATGGGTCCCTGTACGGCCCTCCCATTGCTGCTGTCTCCATCGCCACACTCTGCCATTTTCCACTTTCGGGTCCCCTCACACTGCTGGGTTTTTGAATTTTTTGCATAGGGTGCGGGCAGTTTTACGGGCCCCTTTATGCGCTGCCAGGCCCCTAATCGCCAGGGGCCCCCCCAAATACCGCCTCCTCATGCTGCTGCCAGGTCCAGATCTCTCATGGGCCCTGTCGGCCTCCCATTCTGCTGTCTCCATCGCCACACTCGCCAGGGTGCCCTGTCAGGGCCCCCAGGGGGGCCCAAGATGTGTGCTGACGAAGGGAAACGGCAGACCCAATAGGGGTTAAAAAACAATATAATTTTTAAAACACAAAAAATACAAACAAAAATGCGTGCATACTAAAACATAATACATGCAACCAAACCAAACCACCCACAGATAACAGTACAACAAGCAAGCGTCGTCAGGCAGGGGGGGGTCAAGATCATGGGGCGGGTGGTACAGGGGGAGCAAGCGGAGATTGTCAGGGTCACAACCAGGGATCAGAAAAAAGGTAGCAAGCAGCGGGGGTACAGGGGGTCAGACAGGGGGAAAATGGTCAGGACGACCGGGACAGAGCAGGAGAAGCAGCAGTGGTTCGAAACAGGATGCAGGACAAAAACAGGATGAGGAAGAAACAGGATACAGGCCCAGGACAAACACACACCAAGGGCAAGTCTGGGGGGTCGGCCACCCCTTTAAAATACCCCAATAATCATTTTTCCAGGTGTTACGGCGAAAATTTGATCTTGATTGCGGGAACACCCCCGGGGCCACCCTGGTACTGCAGAAAAAAGGCAGGGATCCCCAAGCTGGCCAGCCCACCCGACAAAACCCCCCCCCCAAAGGGAGCGGCCCGGGCCGCCCCCAAACAGCCCTAGCGGGGGAAAAATTTTTCCACCCCCCCGGGTCGGGTACGGGCGGGATTCAAAGATGGCAACCCGGGCGGGCTCCGGGCAGCGTACACCGGGAAAGGGGGCACATGGGGCTGGACCCGGGCAGAGGCACACGGGCGGGATTGGGGGCAGAGGCACATCGGGCGGACCCCGGGGCAGAGGCACTGGGGCGGACTCCGGGCAGAGGGCAATCGGGTGGACTGGGCGAGGCACACCGGGAAGGCACCCCGGGGCTGGACTGGGAGAGGCACATGGGCTGGCCCCCGGGGCAGAGGCACATCGGGCAAGGCACCGGGGGGAAGGGGGCAGAGGCACATCGGGGGGACTCCGGGCAGGGGCAAGGGGCAGGACTCCAGCAAGGCAAAAGGGGAGTACTCCGGGCAGAGCCCCTCGGCAGGCCCCCGGGGCAGGGGCACAGGGGCTACCAGGCGAAGCAGCGGCGCGGGCCAGCAGGCGGAGTGGCAGGCACCGGCCCCCCCGGGCGGGGCGACAGGCACCGGGCCCCCCCGGGGGGGGGCGACGGCACCGGGCCCCCGGGCGGGGCGACGGGCCCCGGGCCCCCAGGGGGGGCACGGGCACCGGGCCCCCAGCGACGGCGGGCGCCGGACCCCCGGCAGAACTACAGGTCTGGGGCCCCTCAGGCGGAGGGGCGGGGCCGGACCCCCAAGGGGACGGGGCCTGGGCCCCCCCCGGTGGGGCACAGGCATCGGACCAACTGGGGAACAGCGGGCACCGATCGCGGGGCAAAACTGGGGGCACCGAGTCGTCTGGCAAGACTGGGGGCACCGAGTCGTCGGCAAGACTGCGGGCACCGAGTGTCTGGCAAGACGCGGGGCCCCCGGGGTTCGTCTGCAAACTGCGGGGCATGATCAACGGCGGAACACGGGGACCGAGTCTCTGGAAAGCCTGGGGGGCCCCGCGTCGTCTGGCAAGACCGGGGGGCACCACGTCGTCTGGCAAAAAAGCGGGCACCGAGTCGCTGGCGGAACACGGGCACCGGTCGACTGGGGGAAACCGGGGGGCCCCGAGTCGTCGGCAAACGCGGGCAGGGACCAAAATGGCGGAACAGCAGGCTTGAGTGGGGCAAGACTGCGGGCATGAGTCAACGGCGGAACAGCGGCACCGAGTTTTTGGCAAGACGCGGGCCCCGAGTCGTTCAATGCGGGCCCCGAGTCGCGGGCAAGATGGGGCACCGATCGTCTGGCAAGACTGCGGGCACCGAGCAACTGGCGGAACAGCGGGAACGAGTAAAAGGCGAACAGGGGGCATGAGTAAAACTGGGGGACTGCGGGCCCCCGAGCGCTGGAAAGGGCTGCGGGCATCGATTCCCTGGCAAGACTGGGGGCATCGAGTCTCGGGCAAGATGGGGGCACCGAGTCCTGGCAAGCTGGGGGCCCCCGAGTCGTCTGGAAGACTGCGGGCACCGAGTCGCTGGCAAATGCGGGCCCCGAGTCGCGGCAAACTGCGGGCACCGGGGTCTCGGCAAGACAGTGGGCTCCGATTTCAACGGCACGACAGTGGGCACCGGGGTCTAGGTATGGGATTGTCGGGGGCTCAAAGCGGGCATCGGGTCACCAGGTATACAGCGGGCCACGGGGTCACCAGGCATCGGGTCATTTGGCTTCCAGCGGGCACCGCGTCTTGGGCAAGGCAGTGGGCACCGGGTCACCGGGAAAGACAGCGGGCCTGAGCAATTGGCACGACAGGGGCACTGGATCAGGTACCGGATACTGGATCAACAGGGGATCAAAAGTAACTGCCCTAAAGGACCCGGGGGCGGGATCAGTTCATCATGCGAGTAGCGGCATCGGGTGAAGCAGGCTTCAGGCTGAGGAGAGGCTTAGGCTGAGGAGGGCTTCAGGGAAGAGGCTTCGGCTGAGGAAGGCATCGGCTGAGGAGAGGCATAGGCGAGGAGGGGGAACCCGGCAAAAGAAGGCATCCGGCGAGTAGGGGCTTCAGCTGGCCCGGGGAAGCGGGTTAAACCCGGGTTTGGATACTGGCAGGTGGTATTGGTTGGAAAAAATTTTTTCGCATTTTTCTGGTTTAAATACGGAGCACTGCAAGTAAACGCAGGTCTGCAAACGAATGGAGCACTGGGGACAGAGAAAAAAGGGAGGGGCAGGGGAGGGGGCAGTTGTACAGAGGGCTTTTTTACAGGGTTAAAGGGCAGGGTAGGGGGCAGCGAGGGGAAAAAGGGATACATGCGGTAGATAGCCAAGTATACTTTGGGGTGTAACTGGAGGGGCGGTGGGGAAACAGAGTAGAGTTTTTAAGCAGGACTGGTTTTTTTTAAGCTGACTGAAACGGGGCAAAAAGTTTTCCATGTCGCAGTAGGGGTTTAACAAAGCTGAGCTTACACAAAGCCTGTCTGGTCAATGACTGCACTGGTTTATACAACTCTTAGTGTCGTGGGAACGTGGAAAAACGCCCAGAAAGTAACCCACATCATCCTCTAATAACCCCGCCAGGGACTCAACCTGGTCCTGCACTAAATTGGAGGCAAAATTCATCCCTGCATTCTGGGGAACACCAGATGAAACCAACTCAACCCTAACCTGAATCAATGGCTGCAAGCACCATAGAGAAATCTGTGCCCGATCTACAAGAACATGAGTGGTAGCCGGATAAATTCTAGCAGTTCATCCCGGGGATACTCCTCAGAGAGTCCTGATAAGCATACTCTCAGTCATCAAGCACTAGCAGAGATGATATACTCAACCTGCATCCTTGATCCATCCTTCCCATCAACAAGCCACGATGGCTTCCCTGTGCAGGCCACTTGCTGGTCAGGATTGGCCTTGGTTGTAATGGTCTGGGTCTTCCAGGTGTGACCAGAGATGTGGTGAACTGTCGCAGGGAAACCGCAGACCTCAGATAATGTTTGATAAACAATATTATTTTTTATATAACACTAAACAATTACAAACATTAAACGCAGTGCTATACTAATAACATAAGTACAGTGCAAACAAACCAAACCAAACACCACCCACAGATAACAGTACATACAAGCAAGCGTCGTCAGGCAGGCCGGTGGGGTGAAGATCAATAGGGCAGGTAGGTACAGGGGGTAGCAATCGGAGATTGGTCAGGGTCACAAGCCAAGGGATCAGAACAGGTAGCAAGCAGCGTGGTACAGAGGGTCAGACAGAGGGATGGTCAGGAGCGAGCCGGGATCAGAGAGCAGGAGACGTCAGCAGTGGTTCAGGAAACAGGATGCAGGACAGAAACAGGATGCAGGACAGAAACAGGATGCAGGGCCCAGGACAAACACACACCAAGGCAGAGTCTGTGGGTCTGGCCATCCCTTAAATACCCCAGCATAATCAGTTCCAGGTGTTAGCTGGCTGCAAAGTTGAGTCTCTGATTGCTGGGAATACCCGCTGCCAGCCCTGGGTACTGCAGATCAAAAGGCAATTGAGTCCCACCATAGCTGGCCAGTCCATTTCTGACAGCCACTTTTCTGGTCTCCTAACACACTGCTGGTGTGTTGAATTTTTTGTTATAGGGTGCTGGCAGATTACGGGCCTCCTATAGCTGCTGCCAGGCCCCTAATCTGCCATGGGCCCCTATACCGCCTCCTCATGCTGCTGCCAGGTCCAGAGTCTCTCATGGGTCCCTGTACGGGCCTCCCATTGCTGCTGTCTCCATCGCCACACCTCTGCCATGTGCCACTTTCAGGTCCTCCTCCACTGCTGGTGTGTTGAATTTTTTGACATAGGGTGCTGGCAGATTACGGGCCTCCCCATAGCTGCTGCCCAGGCCCGTAATCTGCCATGGGCCCCTATACTCTGCCTCCTCATGCTGTGCTCCAAGTCCAGAGTCTGTCAATGGGTCCCTGTACGGGCCTCCCCATTGCTGCTGCTGTCTCCAATTGCCACACTCTGCCATGTGCCACTTTAGGTCTCTCACACACTGCTGGCGTGTTCCATTTTTTTGTCATAGGGTGCTGACAGATTACGGGCCTTCCAAGTGCTGCTGCCAGGCTGGTAATCTGCCAATGGGCCCCGTACAATCCTGGTCACGCTGCTGCCTGGGGTCCACAGTGTGACATGGTGTCCCTGTACCAGCCTCCCATTGCTCCCACTCTGCCATGTGCCACTTTCAGGTCGCTCCTCACACTTCCTGCTGGTTTCCATTTTGTCATAGGTTGCTGGCAGATTACAGGCCTCCCATAGGTGCATGCCAGGCCCCAAATCTGCCATCGGCCCCCGTACCGCCTCGTCACGCTGTGGCTGGGTCCACAGTGTGGACATGGGTCCTGTACCGCTCCCATTGCTCCCACTCTGCCATGTGCCACTTTGAGGTCTCCCTCACACTCTGCTGGTTTCATTTTGTATAGGTTGCTGTATGGCCTCCCATTGCTGCTGCCTCCACCGCCACACTGTGGCTCCAAACACTGGTTTTTGGCCCCGTTTAGACTGGCCCAAATGAGTGAAGTGTGCGGTGATTCTAAGATCGACGGCACTCATCTGCTGCATGTCATACTGACTGACCGTATTATTTCTCTTCCCCCAGCAGACTCCAAGGGCATTTTAATTAAAAGGTACAGTGTTTCTGCACTAATATTAAAGTTTTCTTCTCTGAAGCCTAGAAACACCCTTTTTTAAGTTAAATTCACAGCGAATATATTCGACTCGAATCAAATATTAGTCCACGAATTCGCCGAATCAGTCGAATCAAATTTTTGAAACTACTTCGATCATCACTAATAGTAAACTCAAAGTTAGTCATACATTTAGGCCAAAATGTATTCTGTTACATGTGTTTGGTAAACAAATCCCAATAAGTGTATATTTTTATTGCATTGTGTGAAGTTTATACGTCTACACACTATGGTATATCCCATAGCTACAATTTATACCATTTTTTGCTATACAGCGCTGCGCTAGTTTAAACTGACAAATGCGCAGTCATACAATGCTGTACATAAATTACAACTTCTGTCCTTTTTTTTAAAAAAGAAACATCAATTTATCTTATGAGTAGTATATGATCACCTGAGCGCATTTTTTTCCCATACAATAAACAAAAAACAGACAGAAAATTTAGAATTTTTTTTTCTCATTTCTGGAGGGGGTCATAAATAATATCCAAAAAAACTAAAATGTTGTCATAAATTAGGTCATAAATGTAATCCAAAATGTATAAAAACATTTTTTTTTTTTTTTTGGGGGGGGGGGTATGGGGGGGGGGGGGTATATTCCAAAGCAATTTCCCTTGGAAAGCTTTAATGTATCCAATCAGTTTATTCTTTGCAGTTATTTATCTTTTGTTCCACCAGCCCCTCTGTACTAGATTGTAAGCTCCCTGAAGCAGGGCCTCCTAACCCTCTTGTATTGAATTGCATTGTTGTATTTGTCTCCTTTATATTTTTTACAGCACTGCACAAATGTTGGCACTATATTAAGCATGGAATATTAACAATAATAATCATCATCAGATAATATTAATACTATTCCCCTTTCTTCTTGGTTTTTTTCTGAGCAAAAGAAGGGACCCCTGATCCACCACAGTGGCAGATAATTGTAGGATTTCCAGCAGCAATGTCTTTCATTACTGAAATGATCTCTGGGAGGAATCAATGTTCGATGGATTGCAACAATGTATCAAGCAGAGAAGAAAGATTAACATATTTAAAGTAACAACAAAATCCATGCCCTGTATCTTTGTGTAATTAGTGACACCTAATGGGAGTGTGTTGAGCATTGCAAAGCCAATCAATCCCAATCCCCCCAATATGCAGGTTAGTCTGTCCGGATAGAGGAGCCGTGCTTTGTGGATAGAGAGGAGCGGTGCTCTTGGGGGTGAGAGAGGAGCGTGCATGACAGCTGACATATTCATCAAAGGGGTGAAGTCTCCAGGTGATGTATTTAACTCTTTATGGTCATATTCTGGTGACAACTCAACATTTGGTTCTAGAACTCTCACCTCAGGAATGACTCCCATTAATGGACTTTCGCTGAATTATACCCCTAATTAAAGATATAATCTGTTACAGCCAGGCGATGCTAATTGATGTGATTGGTTTGGTTAATGCCTGTTTAATTCTAAACCTCATCCTCACCCCCCCCCTTTTTTTTTTTCTCTACCCCATCTTCCCTATTTGTCCTTCTATGTTCCCCCCCACCTCATTCTGATATTACATTGCATATTCTTCCGCACCTTTCCCACGCTCGTCTCTCTTTTCTTTTCTTTCTCTCTTCTTGCACCCCCTTTTCTCAATATTCTAACCTAGCTATACTTTGTCATAAGATACGGAGCACACTCATAAGATGTACAGGTGTAACAATAATCCACAAAACTAGCCCACACTTTACGGATTATGGAAACTTAGGACAGATATGCCTTGATGATGATACATTCTTTTGTCTTGCACTTCATGAGTCATGTTATTTGAGCTCTCCCTACATAGACTAGTGTTACACCGTTCTTTATCTAAATGAACATACTGTTATCAAGTACTGCTATGGTTATATACTTTCGCATCTGATCCTTACTGTGGGACCTCGTGAAAATGAACAAAATGTCGTGTGTGTGTGTTGTGTGTGTGGTGGGGGGGGGGGGGTACATGTCTTCCCTTATCTGGGGAGGGAATTGTATCCGGATTAGAATCATTGTAACAAGTGAATCCTGTCGGCGATACTTTGTTGTTTTTCAGGTCCATCGTTTGGTGTATTCCCTTCTTGTCGGTGCAATTCTTTCTCCTTGGACTGAGGAGAAGGGAACACCCTGGAGGCTTTTACATGTTAGTACAAAGAAAAGAAGTGTCAGGGTCAGTAGACATGTGTTGGTCTTAGAGGAACCCCACCGCTCATTCCCCTCCAAATAGCCGACATTTCCTCTCCACATTCCCCACAATGATAGACAAGAATGGGATTTGCAGCAAACTTCCTATTCCTGAAATGATCTCTCAGGGAATCCAAATGTGATGGATTGACTTCCATCACTGAAAGCATCAAATCCTATTGTAGATCCGAGGATTCCGAGCAAACCTCCCCCCCTGAGCAGTCTATGGAGCTGTGGAGTGAAATGCGGCAATCAAGTCATTGGCAGGATTTGCTGCCTCTCAATGTCCATTTGTGATGATGATCCATAATGCCCCCTAGGCCATGACACGTGACACCCTGTAATGGGCGGAGCCCTTTGTATGTCTCCCAATGTTGCCATGACAGGACACAAGGATCTCCTGTGATCGGCCGATGTGTTTTTGTTCCCGGCTCCTTGTAGTCAGCTAGAGATGAGCCGAGTTGTGTATTAGAGGGAAATGTTTGGCGATCCTCCCCTCTTCCCTCGTGTAATGTGAAGCGGATTGTAGTGGGGGATGGGAGCAGATTGTTTTGTGGGTAGAATGTGTCCCCCCAAGCAGGTAGAAGGCAAAATGGGCCCCCCACTCCGGAGGATGGTTGCGTTTTGCAGCCTCTGTGTTCAGCCTCGTGAGCAGCTCCTGACAGCTGGAAGTGACTCCCCCGATAAGTGACAGTCCAGGGAGCAGAACGGCTCCCCGGTGCACATCGGACATCGTTCTATTTCGAATAAAATCGGTTTTCTCTCTGCCCGGGAAACACAACGAGAGAGAGAAGAATCCCCGACTGTGGAGAGACATCCAGTGGGCGTGTGTGATGTGTAACCAATAGCAGGACAGAGCTGAGTTGTGTGTCAACCAATCGCAGGGTTAGAAGGTCCTGTATATAAGGCGAGCCGTGTGATTCGTAATGAAAAGGGGTATTGTAGAAACATTTCACGAGTCATGACGGAGACTGAGAGCGCCCCAGCCGCCGCTCCTCCAGCGGAGGCCGCCGCCAAGAAGAAGCCGGCTAAGAAGGCGTCAGCCGGAGGAGCCAAGAAAGGCATCAAAAAGGCGTCCGGTCCCGCCGTGTCCGAACTCCTTGTCCAAGCCGTGTCCGCTTCCAAGGAGCGCAGCGGGGTGTCCCTGGCCGCCCTGAAGAAGGTCCTGTCCGCCGGAGAAGATACGATGTGGACAAGAACAAGAGCCGCCATGAAGATCGCCCTCAAGGCACTGGTGACTAAGGGGAAGCCTTCGTCCAGGTCAAAGGCCATGGGGCTCCGGATCGTTCAAGATCAACAAGAAGCAGCCCGACGGCGCCAAGGCGAAGCCCAAGAAACGGCACCAAGAAGGCCACCAAGTCCCCCAAGAAGAAGGGGGCCAGCAAAGCCCCCACCACAGCCAAGAGTCCCAAGAAGGCCGCCAAGTCCCCCAAAGAAAGAAGGCGGCCAGCAAATCATCCACCGCAGCCAAGAGCCCCAAGAAGCCGGCCGCCAAGAGACCAGCAAAGGCTGCCGCCAAGAAGGTGACCAAGAAGCCCCAAGAAGAGCAAAGCTGCAGCCAAGCCGAAAAAAGGCGCCAAGAGTCCCGCTAAGGCCAAGCCGGCAGCTAAGAAGGCGCTAAGCCCAGAAGGCCGCTCCGAAGAAGAATAATGGGCGGCGACCTCCTTTATCTCCACCCCCCCAAAGGCTCATCTCAGAGAGCCCCCACCCGACATCCCCCCAACAGAGCTCTCCATTACATACACAGACATCGCTGAGTGCACACCTGCTCCGCATGTCCAATATAGAAGATCTGATAGAAATAAATCCGAACAATTCCCACACACTGGGGGATCTATGGGGAGGGGGGGTACGACTAAACATTCACATTTCTTCTTCTCGATCATTTCAGAATTTCATGCGGCCATTTTCTGAACGTTCTAATGAGAATCCTTCTAATGATCGGGAGACGCATCATCCTCTGGACAGGTGTTAGAATGATCAGCAACAAGCTGGTGAGCTCAGTTTTGGAAAGATTGAGTTTGAGGAAGTGGAGTGACATCCATGCCGATATGATCACTTAGTAGGTTAGTAATTCGAGAGGAGACTGAAAGGGTGAGTAGAAAGATAGATTTGTGTATCATCAGCATAGAGATGGTTACTTAAAGCCATGGGAGGTTTATCAAGTGACCAAGGGAGGAGGTGTAGATGGAGAAGAGAAGGGGTCCAAGGACAGAACCTTGAGGGAGGTGGAGGAGCCAGAGTTATAGGTAATGCTGACTGGAGCGCTGCAATAGGCAGGAAGAGAACCAGGAGAGAGCGGAGTCTCTGAGGCCAAGAGTGGAGGTTTTTTTTGAGGAGGGGATGGTCAACAGTATCAAAAGCCGCAGAGAGGTTCAATAGTTAAGAGTACGGAGTAGTGGCCATTGGTTGGGAACTGAGTACGTAGTAGTGGCCATTGGTTGGGATACGAGAGTAAACGGAGTAGTGGCCATTGGGTTGGGATGAGTATGTGAGTAGTGGCCATTGGTTTTAGCAGTTAGTAAATCATTGAGTTTTATAGTAGGGCAGTTTCATTGGAGTGTACTGAGCGAAAGCCAGACTTAAGGGTCAAGAAGGTTGTTGTCAGTCTACAATCGCCTGAGCTCCTACCTGTCACTAAGCGTTCTAAGAGTTTAGAGGGATAGGGGAGCAGGGTGATGGGTCTTAAGTTGTCCAGATTGGTGGGGTCCAGGGAGGGCTTTTTTTTTTTTTTTTTTTTAAGTATAAGAGTGATGTGCGCATGCTTTAGAGAGGGAAGGGAAGGCACCGTTAGAGAGGGAGAGATTGAAGATGTGAGTGAGGGAGCATAGGATGGAAGAGGAGGGGGACCATAATAGTTGTGAGGGGACAGGATCCAGGGGGCAGGTGGTGAGACGGGCTTCTGAGAAAACTTTAGTGACCTCTTCAGTAGTAGCAAGGTCAAAAGAGGAAAGTGTTGAGGGAGGTTTAATATAAGGTATGCTAAGTGGGATAGATGTCTATGTAATGGAGATGCCCCTACAAATTGCATCAATCTTGTTTTTGAAATGATTTGCAATCTCTTAAGCAGTGAGTGAGGTACTGGGTGGAGAAAGTAGAGAGATAAGAGACGAGACCAGGAGGACTGGATGACAAGGTGTTAATAAAAGTGACAAAGTATTCTTGATTGGAAGGAGGAATTGTATGTTAGGAAAGCAGATTTATATCAAGTGAAAGCTTGCTGAGATTTGGTTTTACGCCACAATCACTCCAGTGCACGACTATATCGCTTAAGATTTGGGGGCATCGTCAGTCTGCCACGGTTGTAATGGTCGGGGCCTGATACTTCGTGTAGTTAGGGGGAGCAGGCAGTGAGTTTAATGCGGATGATGAAAGCTAACTGTTGTGGCAGGACAGGGGGGAGATTATTTCAGAGTCGGTCAGATGCAGAATGGAAAAGAGAAGGGTTTTTAAGTTGTGAAGGTTTTTGGTGGGTAATTGTTTGCTGTTCAGAGGGATAGGTGTTGATCACAATCTCATCACCTTCAGTGTCTCATCTTCAGAGAGAGGAAAGGGGTTTTGTTTCCTCCCATCTTGGCACTCCCTACAACCTCAAGGTCTAATGTATTCCCATGAGAGTCAATGGAGGACTGTGTCCATTGTGTTAAGGTAAAAGATGAGGTTAGGTTGAAGAGTTGGGATGTAGCAAGGTTGTTCACATATAATAGGGATTTTAAAATCTCCAAGATTGATAGTGGGTATTTCAGAGGGAAGAAAGGGTAACCAGGCAGAGAAGTCATCAAGAAAGTGTGACACACCGGTCCAGGAGGCTGATAGACCACTGCAATCCTCGGAGAAAAATAGGAGAAAAAAAAGCTGAAAGCAGAGAGTCTGGAAAGAAAAGGATAGAGAGGGAGGTTAGCGAGGACTTGAAAAGGTGCTCAGTGGGGATAGAAGCAAACCAACTCCACCTCCTTTCCTACCACTGGGTCTGGGTGAGTAAGCCCAGAGAAGGCCTCCATAGGAAAGTGCTGCAAGAGAAACAGAATTTGCTGCTTGAAGTCAGTTTCTGTAATTGCTTGTAGGTTAAGGGAGTGGGAGACACAAAGGTCATGGGACAGAGGTGAGCTTATTACAGACAGAGAGGGCATTCCAGAGTGCACATGGAAAAGGGAGGGGGTAGGTTTTTAGGAGAATGGAGATTGAGATGAAATTGAGTGGATCACAGCTATTCCTGGAGGAAGGAGGGTGCCTGGTGTTGGGGGTGAGATACTGGAGGACCAGGGTTTGGGGAGATATCCCCAGAGGCTAGGAGAAGCATGGTGAAGAAAGTATCATGGGAGCAGGATGTATGAGTGCACACATGCCTTCCTATCCTGGTGTTGGGTCAGCTGGTGAGTAAAGTAAAGCAGGAGATGAGAGCAGTAGTAGGGAGATGGTAGAAGGGTGTGATGTATAAATTAACGTGGAGCAGAGGGATAAAGAAAGGAGATTTTGAGAGCAAATAGTAATACGAGTAGAGGTGGCATATTAAAAAGGTACATGGAGTGGGAATCAGACTTGTAAACGTTTCTCAGGGTGTTTGCCCGCACTCCATCCAGCGTGCAGTAGAGTTCTTCCTGCTGCTTGAGTTATCCTGCTGTGTTCAACTACTTCACACTCCAGAGAAAATGCCCTCACAGGACAGAGCCATCTGTGACTTCCCCCCCATAAACTGGTCTACATTTATAGGGAGCTGATCAAATGTGCAGCTCTCCTTACTGCCAGATGAGAAAACATTGATAAGAAAGATGTTTATAATTATATATTCAAACGTCTTATCAATGTAAGAATTGCAATCTCCGAGAGAGGACTATTTCTGTCCATAATTCAGTAAATTAGATGACGTAAAGTAAAGGGGGAGGGAAATAAATAGTCCCAATGCATCTACACCCTCCCCCACCTTCCCATTCATGATAACCGTATTACAATTTATAACCTCCACTTTCCATTCTGTGTATTAATCTGATGCACCTGAAATTCAACGAATGCTCAAATGAAAAAGAAAGAGGAAGAAAAAAAAGATACATACATATACACTATATTGACAAAAGTATTGGTCGGCCGGCCTTTACACACAAATGAATTTTTGAGATCCCAGTCTTAGTCCGTAGGGTTCAACATTGAGTTGGCCCCGCCCTTTGCAGCTATAACAGCTTCAACTCTTCTGGAAAGCCGTCCACAAGGTTTAGGAGGGTGTCTATTGTAACTTTTGACCATTCTTCCAGAAGTGCATTTGTGAGGTCAGACACTGATGTCAGATAAGGCCTGGCTCACAGTCCCCCCTCCTAATTCATCCTGAAGGTATTCTATGGGGTTGAGGTCAGGACTCTGTGCAGGCCAGTCAAGTTCCTCCACCCCAAACTGGCTCATCCATGTTTTTTTTACCAGACAGAGAAGCATGATTGGTCACTCCAGAGAACACGTCTCCACTACTCTAGAGTTCAGTGGTGGCGTGCTTTACACCACTGCATCTGATGCTTTATATTTGCACTTGGTGATGTAAGGCTTGGATGCAACTGTTCGGCCATGGAAACCCATTCCATGAAGCTCTCTATTCATGATGTTGTGCTAATCTGAAGGCCACACCAAGTTTGAAGGTCTTTAGCTAATGACTCTGCAGACAGTTGGCAACTTTTTGTGCACTGTGCTCTTCAGCATGCGCTGACCACGCTCTGTCATTTTACGTGGCCCTATCACTTGGTGGCTGAGTTGCTTGTTTTTTTTTCCAGTTGCTTCCACTTTGTTATAATCCCACTAGCAGTGTACGTGGAATATTTAGTTGCCAGGAAATGTCACGGATGGACTTATTGCACAGGTGGCAACCTATCACAGTACCACGCTTGAATTGAATTTACTGAGCTCCTTAGAGTGACCCATTCTTTCACAAATCTCTTAGATTGTAAGCTCTAAGGAGCAGGGCCCTGCTAACCCTACAGTATTGAACTGTCACATTGCTGTATTGTCTCCCTTTATATTTTAAAGCGCTAAGGAAACTGTCTGCTCTATATATAAATCCTGTATAATAATAATTCACAAATGTTTGTAGAAGCAGTCTGCATGCCTAGGTGTTTGATTATATACACCTGTGGGCCATGGAGGTGATTGAATCCAATGATTTGGAGGGGTGTTCCAATACTTTTGGCAATATAGTGTGTGCGTGTATAATTTATATACACTGTTCAAAACAAGGAAAACTTTTTTAACCAGAGTATAGCCTCAAGTCATTTAAACTTCTGCAATATTGATCCTGTCTGTTAAGTAGCCGAGGGGATTGTTAATCAGTTTCATCTGTTTTTATTTGTAATAATGAAATAAACAGGTGCACTAGATGGACAACAATAAGACAATCCCCTAAACAGAAATGGATTTACAGGTGGTGGCTACTGACATCTTTTCTGTTTGTCACTAGTTTTGCATTTGGCTCGGGTCAGTGTCACTACTGACATGAGGACATGGCATGAAGTGATACCTGGAGCCTACAGAGGTTGCACAGGCAGTCCAACTCCTCCAGGATGGAACATCAATATGTGTCAATGAAGAAAAGCTTGCATTTTTTCTCACAAATTCTCCATCAGCACTAGGACTCAAGAAACCTCCTACAAATTTTTAACAAGATTGTTATGCTACACCGGATAGGTTAAGGAGGGGGTTCCCCCAGATGCCAGGCCTATGTTGGTGCTGTGAATCAGCCGAGGGCCCCCTGTTACATATTTGGTGGCAATGCCCAAGGCTTATGCCATTGTGGGATTACGTTCTCGGTTGACATACTCTATTACTGAGACTGCATTACCCTTAACCCCCGAATGTTGTCTCCTCCGTATCTTTGAGTGCTCTTTTAAGTCGTACAAGCAATCTTTGGTATGGCACCTTTTGAATGCGGCCAAGTCCCGAATCTCCAGGCATTGGAAGACCTCTCATGACCCCTCGATTCTGATTGGATAAGAGAGGTTAATGTCATTCAGGAGTTGGAAAGGATATTGACTATGACCGATGGCATGGTTGCCAGATTCCATAAACTATGGTCCAATTGGTATGCTTTCACTTTCTCAGAAACATATAGAGGGCCAATGGGTGATTAACACTTTTCTACTTTTCAATGTGCATATCATGCTGGTGGATACTTGACTACACTTGCGGAATTAGATCTGTTCTTATGACTGCTGCTCTCTTTCTTTCTCTGCCAAATCTCCTTTTATTTATGCACTTTGTCATATTTGATGTTTGTACTTGCAATTTATAAACGTTTAAATCTGTGCGTGCCTAATGTAGAACAATGATCTGATTGTACTATCTAGTTTTTTCAGAAGCCAACATTTGTTGCTGTGTACTACATGACTTCAAAATAAGCAAGTTAATTGATGTTTATATGTTCTGTTTTCTATTAATAAAAAATTATTTGTTAGAAATTAATAAAATACTCCACCCATAATCCCAATGTAGAAAACAATATATTTGCTTATTCTTATCAGAAAGGGGTCAAATGTGTTCCTAGGCATGTATAGCCATAATACCAGTTTGTGATATAAAAAAATAAGAGAATAGTTATTTTCTACATGGAGATTATTGGTGCATTGTGGATACACATGGCAAGAACCATATTTAACCCATTTCTGAAAAGATTATGGGCATAATTATTTTTCTACATGGAGATTATGGGTGGATGGTTGCAGATACACATGTCAACAACCATATTTGACATGTTTTCCTTAGAATATGGGTATAATTATTTCTCTATATGGGGATTATGGGTGGAATCACACATCTGGCTATAGACGTCTCACCCTCTTACCCATGAGCCAGTTTTTAAATTCTACGATGTGAGTTACTACTTATCTTTCTATTAAATACCTTCACAGTACACACTTAGAGGTGCAGTGTTCCTTTGTTTCCCTTCTGCAGAGTTATGCTTCGCTCCAACACAGCTTGTCCTTAGTGCCTACTAGACTACCCCTTACCCATTTAGAACTCATCATACATACATGGACTGCCACACACCATATGCCTGTTATCCCTTTTGCAAATGTGTTCTTAGGCATGTTTACCATGATATTTCACCCATAATCCTCATATAGAAAAATAATTATGCTCATATTTTTGACAGAAAGAGGTCAAATATGTCCCAAGGCATGTAAAAAAAAAAAACAATATTCCACCCATAATCCTCATGTTGAGAAAAAAAAATATTCTTATCGGAATGGGGTCAAATATGTTCCTAGGCATGTTTAACCATGACATTCCACCCATAGTTCACATATAGAAAAGTAACTATACCCATACTCTTTGAAAAAACAATTCAAATATGGTCCTTGACATGTGTATCTGCAATCATCCACCCATCCCAATGCTGGAAAAAATGCTATTCTCAGATTATCATAAACAGGCATGTTTAACCATATTCCACACATAATCCCCATGTTGAAAAATAACAATATCCATAGTCTTTTCAGAAATAGATGAAATATGATCCTTGGCATGTGTATCCACAAAAATGCACCCATAATTCTAATGTAGAAAAATTATATGCATTTGCTTATCCAAAATATGTTGAGTTACCATGATATTCCCCCCAAAAAGCAATGTTACCCATATATTTTAAAAGGTGAAATTTAATTTGTATGGAATATGTAACCATTATATTTTCTCCCACAATCGCCAAGCAGATCCATCATAACCACATTGTTATCAGAAATGCATAAACTCGGCGACCTCCGTCCTGCTCTGTAGATCTCGGATTAGTAAAGGACGTTCTGGGATGGAAGCTGTCACGTGTTTGTAATGACAATTCGAAAAGGTGGAAATCCTTCCCGCCGTCCGGACAGTAAGTCTCCTCTACATCCGGGTGTCATCTCTGCTTCTCCATAGGAAGAGGTTTGGACGCCGGGAAGGATTTCTATGTTGAACTTTCTGGGGAGAAAGTGATATCTCGGCGCCCCGGGATTGGGCGGGTTATTTGTAGCCGATAACCGGTTTACACATCCGAATTCTAAAAGGTAAAAATAGAAAAGGATTTCAGTGAGATTATCACATTTCCTGATCAGATCATTTCCTCCCCACATTTTTTTTTTGTCTTATTTGAATAATAAACTGTCATTTCTTCAATTGTCTAATACATTCCAATTTCCCGCCGGAGTTCTATGGACCGTTACCGACAATCTGCATCCATTTACCGTTTTATCTGCGAAGATCGATCAATCCTTCCATTCATTCCGAGCATTGCAGATATTCATGTGAAATGTTTTATTTGTACTCAAAACCCGACAAGATGGAGAAATTCCTGCACTAGGAATAGAGATCTCCGAATACTTGTGTTTTTTTACATCTCGTAAGAAATGCATTACTGGCTGATGGAGACAACGCCCACAGCTGTGATTGGCTCAGATTTCAAATTCTCCCCGCCGAAATTGTATACATCGTTCCAGAGAAATATTCCGCCCGATTATACCGCCAAATCCGAGCCGGAAAACAAAGGAGATCATCAGATGAAACATCCGAGAAATATCACCGCTTTAATTCCAGACAGTTGTATTGATTAGTCAGGGATGTCGGTGATTACTGAGTCATGTCAATCCTTGTTCTGTTATCTCTGTCCCCAGGATTTGCGGACTAAATCATCTAAATATGTTTGATGATAAAATCACATATATTAGTCTTGTATCCATACTCCAGGTTTCCCCAGGATCCCCCAACATACAGAACATCAGTGAGATAGATGTCATAGATCTCTACCTTTCTATATGATGGGAATAAAGTATTGTACGATTCTTATCAGATCTGTATACGATCATGTCACTGACCGATATATGTATTTGTCCTTCCGTCAGACTTTTAAGCAATTACAATTTCTCCCCCCCCCCCCATATCATCCAGAATCTCAGTAATCATGACCCTGTACATATGTACAATGAATCGATAGAGGAAATTACATATCTGAAGAATCAAATGTGTTTCTCTTTGTAAAGCATCCATTAACCCTTTCATTATTCGGGCTCAGATTGGCCACAATCGTTACAAGCGCATTGCGATCACCGACATGTTTATGTCACTCAGACCTTAGAATGCAAAATCCGGCATTCCGAACCAGATCCATCCCGATTACTGATCACACACTATGCAATCAGGTGATTGGACAGATTCATTAGTGGAATTGCCGAACTATATCTATACATGACGTCATCCTTATATAGAATAACTAACGGATAGTTCCATCACCCCCCCCCCCCCCCCCATTACTGGAATGAGCGGCGATCCTTCTCCCCCCGGAGGAGCAAATAGAACCCTGGAGATTATCAATCAATAGCCCTTTGTATGAGAAGGTGGGCGGCCCTGAGAAGGACCTTTGTGACGATGAAGGGGAAGGGGCGGTTGTGAGGATTTATCCTCCGAATCCGTAGAGAGTGCGTCCCTGTCGTTTGAGAGCATAGACGACATCCATGGCGGTGACGGTCTTCCTCTTGGCGTGCTCGGTGTAGGTGACGGCATCGCGGATGACATTCTCCAGGAAGACTTTCAGCACTCCGCGGGTCTCCTCATAGATGAGGCCGGAGATGCGCTTGACTCCCCCTCTGCGGGCCAAACGTCGGATGGCGGGTTTGGTGATGCCCTGGATGTTGTCCCGGAGCACCTTCCTGTGGCGCTTGGCGCCGCCTTTCCCCAGACCCTTCCCTCCTTTACCGCGACCAGACATGACGATTCTTCTCTGCTGCAAACACACGACTGAGCTCTGGGCTGGGCCCGCCTTCCTTTTATAGAGCATGAGCGGACCTGATGGGAACCTTCCTGGGAAGAGGCGGAGTCACACCCATTCTTTACACAAAATACAATTGGATTCATTTGGAAGCTTTCCATCCACGTTCCGCCCTTTTCAGATCCCTTAATGAAATATATAAATCCATCTCCAGGAGAGAAATCTCTTCATTCTTCTCAATGGTTTTCTATTTCTTCCTCGGAGATTACACAGAAACATTCATCTTTCACATTTCAGAACACAAACCATCATCACCAGTTACTATTGTTAGCAGCAATTTAATATTGTTTATTGAAATATGACTTGGAAATAAAAACACAAACATTTATACCGATGCCCCACGTTCCTGTTTATAATTCCTTGCGGACCTGAAGGGAGACTGATGGAAAGGGGCGGGGTCACAGCCATTCATTCCTCTGCAGAGAATTTCATTGATTTAGACCCTTGTAAACATTTGGATGATTTTTAGTGACTGATTTGGAGGAGGAAACCGATTTGGTTCCTCAGACATGGTCATGTCATATGTTCTCTCTGGATACATTGTCCGTATTCTCTGGCAGTCTCCTTATTTCTACCAGTCATTTCACATTTGTTTTTATGAATATTCTGGATGTGATATGGGGGGGGGGGGGGGGGGGGATCTGTAACTGCTACATGTTCTGAAGGAGGGACACATAAATATCGGTCAGTGACATGATCGTATATACAGATGTGATCATGGAATCTACAATACTTGTATTCACAATGTTTTACATGATTCGGTAAATATGGAAATCCATCTCCAGACTCATCAATACATCTACTTGGGATGAAAGCGATGATAATACTTCTCGGATAAATGTCTCATCTGATCAGTTCTCAGGTCGGATTTGGCGGTATAATCGGGCGGAATATTTGTCTGGAACGATCTACACAATCCCGGCGGGCAGAATGTGATGATACAATTTGAAATCTGAGCCAATCACAGATGTGGGCGTTGTCTCCATCAGCCAGTAATGTTTGTCTGACGAGAAGTCCATAGAAATGTATCCGGAGATCTCGGTGTCGATGTTTCTAGTGCAGGAAGTGTTTTCTTGTTCTGTAGACTTTTCATTGATCTCTTCTCTACAACTAAATCAACAGACTAATAACTAGATCTTGTCGGGTTTTGTATTCTGAGGGATTGGAGGGAAAACAAAAATCTTAATAAACGATCTTTATATGAATATTTGCAATGTCCTTATAATGATGTTTGGCTGATCGCAGAGCCTGGAATGAATGGAAGGGTTGATCGATCTTCCCAGATAAACCGGTAAATGGATGCGGTCGGTTCTCCGTATCGGATTTGGCGGTAAGAGGGCGGATTGTCTGTGACGTCACATAGAATTCCGGCGGGAGATTTGAATGAAGCAATTAGAAAGTTGATCCAATGACAGTTATAGACGTTTCCTTCAGATAGTAAAACATCTTTTTTTTCTACGTGGAGTGTGAAGGAGGTGATGAGATCTGTTCCCTCAGTCGGGAGGATCGTTGTTCGGTATATATTGAACGATCTCTGATCTTCAGGAGAAACTCATCACAACTAAAGGAAGGCGGATAAGATCAGTCCCTGGAATAAGATGTCATTTCCCCAGAGTCTCACACTGAAAGCATTTTCTATTATGAATGTATAATTGTCATCATAATTAAAATATATAATATGGTATTATAAAATTAATTATAACATGTAAATTATAAAAAAAATTTTTTTTAAAAAAGTCAGTTATTTTAGATTTTGTAACAACATATCTTGAGGATAATTGACATGGGGGAAGACACACGCCGCAGGACTTTAAAAAACCGAAGTGTGGTTCAGCTCCGCCCTATAGCAGAATTACTACTACAGGGCGGGCTCCCTGCACACAATCATATGTATATATACATGACTTGTGCTCCCGCCTTGATCGCAGTCCATGGGTGTGCACGCCCTGCCAACCCAGGGGTGCCGTGGTTCCGTGCCCACCTGATCAATCAGCAGATTCAGGCCAGTGATGTTCAGGATGGATTTGCTGATTGCTCCCTGCCCTATCAGTGATCTTCCTGTACCTTTGGTTACACTTACCAGGTACAGGAAATGATGCAATCTTCTCTCCCTGGGCACATTCCATTCCAGAGAGAGAAGAAAGCAGATCCACGTGGGTCAAAAGCATTACACTTTTACAGTAAAAGCACAGCTAGGTCACATTTATCCCCCTGATCTCCCCCATGTTAATCCCTTCACTCCCCTGTCAGTATCTTTAGTACAGTGTACAGATTTTTTTACTGATCACTGTATTAGTGTCTCCGGCGACTTCATCTAGCATTAGCGTCCCACAATGCTGTTGAAGATGAGCTGTAACTGGTCTCAGGGAGCGCCTCTTGGCCAAAGTTCGAGGGGATAAATTGCTGAAGATCTGGAGTTGTCCCCTTTGAATTCAAGGGAAGTTTTTTTTACAGGTGGAGTTTAGCAGGGCCTCTTTACTGGTCACCCCAAGGAATTTTGCTAAGAAGCATGGTGAGTATTTTGCAGATCTCGATCGTTGCCACAAGTTTTTTGAAAATGAAGAAAGAAAATAAGGGAAGGCATGGCCCGCTGCGGAGGGAAATGGCAGCTCTGTAGGAGAGCTCCGGGAGCCACCGAGATCCGCAGCCTAGCACAGCGAAGTGTGTCAGCGGGGACACCCACCAACCTCACAGTAAGCCCTCGGAAAGAGGGGGGCATCAAGGAGGCACAATGGGGAAGAGGAAAAATAAGGAGGGGCCCCACAAATTAACAGAGTTTTTTACTCCGGCGGGAGGCCCCTCCCCTCAATATGGCGCTGGTCACTGTCCCTCTCCTGAGCTACAGGGACACGTGAGGAGGGATGGCCAAATCTCTCCCCTGCACACATCCAGCCCAGCAGCGACTGCAGGCTCTGCATGGTCCTCTCCCACAAATAGCCCGCAGAAACACAGGCAACACTGCTCTCCAGATGTACAGCCTGGGGGAGAACAACAGTAGAATTCATTCTTACATAATTCCACTGCTGAGTTTGTAGAACATCTGGAGGACTACCCTGCAGAGTCCCTACCCCTTACTGCAGCAGTATTGAAAGATATGTTAATTACACTTAAAGGCTCCTTGCATAAAGATATGATGGGCTTTTTATCGTAAGTTAACAAGGATGTTGAATGTCTAGGAGACCAGGTAACGCACGTGGAAACTAAAATGGATGAATTCGCTAAAGCTCACAACGAACTAGTTGATGCACATAATGAAGCAAAAGAAGACTTGACAGCTTTAAAAGCAAAATTGGTGGACCTGGAAGACCGTTCCCGCAGGAATAATGTAAAATTCAGGTGTATTGGCAAAAACGTTCCTGCTGCGGATCTACGCAAATATATTTAACAAATGATCTCTGCGCTGTTATCTCACACTCCGAATAGAGAAGTAGTAGTGGACAGGGCCCATAGACTGCCAAAACCCTCATTTCTTCCTGATCACATTCCAAGAGATACTATAGCGAGAATTCACTTTTACCACTTTAAGGAGGAGCTATTTGCTCGGAAAAATAACCCGCTCCCAGACCCTTACACTGGGATCTCCCTATTCACTGACCTTTCCCAACATACCATACTAGCCCATAAGAAACTGCTCTCCTTTACAAAATTGCTATGAAACCATGATATCAAATATCAGTGGGGCTTCCCTACTAAACTGCTTATCACTAAAGACAACCGTGTGATAACGGTCAGATCTGAAGCGGAAGGTTTCAAACTAGCTAGACAGTGGGGCCTCCTGCCAGCAGATGACGGTCCAGTGCCTACCAAAGCTTCTCCCAGGAAATTACCCCCTGATTGGGAACAAGTAGCGGGATGATGTACAACGCCAATCACTCTCCCATGCCTCCTAGCTCTTTGTTGCCTACCTGCTGTGCGCTTGGACAGACACTCATTAAGCTGCGCCTCTCGGCATTGAACCCCCACACCCGTTATAGTGATTAAGTTCACACAAAGTTACTTGTTGACTGCTATCTTTGTTCTCTTCTATTTTTTTCTTCCCTTTTTTCAACCTTTTTCTCACAGAGCATCGGTACTAGCAAAGTATGGGAACATAACATATCGTTATGAAGAAACAACTTTTTACTCCTCGCTGGTTCTCTACGGACACTGTAAGCCTATCCACCTGGAACACCAATTTCATTATGCAATTTTTACTTACACCACTTGAGGGCACGCCTTCATCATTTATCTTACATCCGCCATGGTCCTGAAAACAGTTTCTATGAAAGCTCATGGCCTTAACAGCCCGTTTAAACGTCATTCTATGTGGAGAGAGGCACAACAGCTGCCGGTGATGTGATTTGCATCCATGAAACATACTTTGCCTCTACTAAAAGCTCCACTCTGTTCACATCGTTCATTCCCACACGTATAAATGTCCATTGGCCCGGATAAGAAATGTGGTGTCCTTATAGCCATTCGTAAGTCTGTTGCATTTTCGTTGCTATCCCAAGAATCTGATCGCAAGGGTAGACACCTAATTATTGTCTGTGAAATTCATAATATTACTTATACTTTTGTCAATCTATACACCCCCAATGTTCATCAGATCTACTTTCTAAATTCCTTTTGGAAAAAAGTGTCAAAAATCCAGAAGGGCTTCCTACTTTTCTGTGGAGACTTTAACGGTATCATAAATAACTCCTTGGATGTTTCACACTCTTCTCGCAGTCTGAGACATTCTCTTGCTAATGTGCTTTCCGAGGCTAATTTGTATGACCCCTGGAGATGTCTACATGCTTCTGAAAGGGACTATACGCACTATTCTGCACCCCCACAACTCCTACTCAAGAATAGATTTCTTTTTGACGAATATTCAACTTTTACAAAATGTCTCACGTGCAGAAATTCATCCAATGATATGGTCAGATCACACACCTATCCCTCTGAGTATTGAGGAATCTTTAACATTTTCTCCAGTGTTCTTGTGGCGTAATAATGTTTCTATGTATTATAACCCTGCTTTTTGTTCCACTCTTACTACTGCTTTACAGGAATTCTTTGATATCAATTCTTCTCCTACTACAAATGTATTCAGTACGTGGTGGTGCGCCATAAAAGCATACTGCAGAGGTCTTCTTTTGAAATTGGCATAAAGCATACTGCAGAGGTCTTCTTTTGAAATTGGCTTCACAGGCAAGGCGAGATAGGAACACAACCTTTTCAGAAACAGGATAGCTAGACTAGAACATCTCCATAAACAATCCTTATCTCCCAGTGTTCCGCAGGACCTCCAAAAAGCTAGACTTGAACTTAGGACCCTTATGTCATGGCGTCATGCTATGAACTTGAAAAAAAAAAACTACTTTTTACACCCAAGGGAATAAAGCGGGTAAGATGCTTGCAAGATATCTTGCCATTAGACAGTCTAAATCTAAATTAGCGTCAATTGTGGATCCTATATCGGCTAAACCTACGTATCATTCCAATAAAATAGCGGCTGTGTTCTGCTTTTATTATTCCCAACTATATAACCTTAAGGAGGACCCTACCACTCCTCAATCTACCCCAGAGCCTATACATACATTTTTAGACAAATTATCATTGCCTAGTTTATCAAGTCAAAAATTGGAAGGGCTCAATCAACCCATCTTGGAAAGCGAGATAAGTAGGCTATTAAGGCCTTACATAAAGGGAAATCCCCAGGGGCGGGATGGTTTCACAGCGGAATACTATCAAGAGTTTCAATCCATTTTAGTACCCCACCTCAAAAGAACTTACGATGAAGTAGTGCTTAAATCCACATTCCCATCTGAAATGTTAAAGGCTATTATAGTTACTCTGCGCAAACCAGGGAAAGCTCCTGATCGCCCTCAAATTTTAGGCCAATCTCACTTTTAAACACAGATCTTAAAATATATGCTAAAATCTTAGTAATCGTCTATTAAATATTACTCCCCTTCTTATTCGGGCTGACCAAGTAGGGTTTGTAAAAGGCCGACAGGCCGAAGATGGCACCCATAGGATACTCAACCTGATGCATTTAGTTGAATCCAAGGGACTCCAGGCTGTGTTCTTGGCATTGGATGCCGAGAAGGCATTTGACAGGGTTCACTGGCAATATTTGGATGCTACCCTAACCAAATTTGGTCACTGGCTTCATAAAGTCAGCCATCATGGCATTATATACTGTTCCCTCCGCCCAGGTGTTCACCTCTAATGCCCTATCTGCTCCTTTTTTTTTTTTGTATTAACAATTTTTATTGATTTTCATGAATATACAAATAGTAGGTTTAAAAAAAAAAAAGGATAAGAAAAGAAAACAAGCAAAACAGAAAGGTACATTGATGGCAAAACTGCGTAAGGACAGGACCAACAAAAACATAAAATAACAGTGTGAAGGTTATCAGGACCTTACATTTTGGGCCGGCATAGAGGAAATGAAGGTATCCCATGGGAGCCAAATCATCTCAAACACAGCAAACAAACAATTTTGTAGTGCAGTCAAGTATTTCATCTATCTAACATCAGCAATAAGTTTGTACAGATAACCAACACATAGGAATGCTTCTCCTAGTCGCGGTCAGAACATGTACAGCAAGTTTTCCGGATGGTTTAGTTAGACCCGGAAATGGTAGACTGTCAGGTATGGACTTGCCAATAGTGGTGGGACTCACCTGCCTTGTGGGCTGCAGTATCAGGGCTGGCCAGCGGGTGCTCTCAACAACCAGAGGTTCACTTTGGCAATTAGTCATCACCTGGGGCTGATTGCAGGTCGTGTATTTAAGGGATGGCCAGACCTGCAGTCTGTGCCTTGGTGTGTGTTTTTCCATGGGCCCCTGTATCTTGTAATCTGCATTCCTGTTACTTTTTCTGCCTGACTTGTTGCCGACCCTGCCTGATCCTGACCTCTGCTGACTTCTCCTGTTTGATCTCTGGCTTGTGACCCTGACCATTCTCTGCCTGACCCCCTGTACCTACCTGTCCGTTAGTTGCTGTACCCGGCTAGTGACCTGACTACTCTCCACCTGCTCCTCCTGTACCTACCTGCCCGACAGTTATCGACCCGGCCTGCCTGACTACGTTGTGCTCTATATGTGTATGTACCTGTGTATCTATATCAGTTCAGGTTTGGGTTTGTTTCACCTTGTTGTATGTATTTGTGCTAGCTTGGGGTTTGGTGCACTGCGTTTATGTTTGTATTGTCAGTCTTAGTAAATTGTCTTATTTATTACCATATCTGAAGCCTGCGTTTCCCTGTGTCAGTACACACACCTCTGGTCACACCCGCATCCCTGACATAGACCTAGCAAAAAAGGTAGTGGATCAAGTGGGAGAGAGGTACGCATTAGTGATTGTAAAAGGGAGAGAACATCTTCCCAAAAAAAGAGTAATGGAGCTGCATGTCCAAAAGATATGATAGAGAAAACCCAGGTCTCCACCACAGTGCCAGCAGGCAGGAGAAGCATTTGGATTATAAGCATGAAGAACTTCAGGCGTTTTGTACCATAACATCATGAGCTTGTATATATTTTCC
Source organism: Staurois parvus (assembly GCA_951230385.1). Taxonomy (NCBI): domain Eukaryota; kingdom Metazoa; phylum Chordata; class Amphibia; order Anura; family Ranidae; genus Staurois; species Staurois parvus. Next base: position 32,929 of record CATNWA010000794.1, on the reverse strand, counting down.
TTAAAAACCACACAAACAGAAGATCTAGATGCATTTTCCCAAATTTTCTTCCACGTTAATAGGTCAATATCACATTGTACGAATTGAGACCACCTACGCATGTAAAGGTGAGTGTCATTGGATAAAGAGGAGGCATCCAAAAGTAGTTATAAGTATTAGAAATAATACCCCTTCGATGGGGACCCTGCATGCATAAACGTTGGAAGGAAGTAGGCTTCCCCAGGGTTAATGAGGGTGATAAGGTGGAAAAGAAGTGGCGTATTTGAAGGTAAATATATAGGTGTTGAGAAGGTAGAAGAGCTTTTTTTCTGGAGATCTGGGAATGAGTGTAACTTACGAGTCACCGGGTGTACCAAGTGACCCAATTGAAAAAGGTTAGCTACTACCCAAAGAGACATCCGGGACATGGCCATATTATCTGGAAGATTAGGGTTATAGAGGATATTTGTCAGTGGGGAGCAATCAGAGGCCAGTGTAAATTTAGCCTTACATTTCTACCAAACAGTCAGAGAAAAGTGCATGGGACCAAGGAATAGGTGGTGAAAAGAAGAGACATCCACTGCTGAGGTCGACCAAAGGAGGGAGCATGGATGAGCCGGAGACAGTTGTAAAGATTTGATCTCAGCCCATGTGTTGGGAGGATAGTGAGTAGACCATGACATGAGAAAACGAAGGTGAGTTGCATAGTAGTATGTTATTATATCCGGTGCCCCCCCTAGAACGCGGAGAAAGCAAAACAGAACGTGCAATCCTGTGCCGCTTGTTGTGCCAAATAAAATGCAGGAAAGATTTCTGGAGGGAGTGAAGTTTGGACATAGGAACGGGAACGGGGAGGGTCGCAAACAGGTATAACAGTTTGGGTAACACGGTCATTTTTAGTACGTTTATCTGCTCCTTTTAATATTACCAACAGTACGAGACAGGGCTGCCCTTTATCTCCCATCATTTTTTCGTTGGTGATGGAACCCCTAGCGACCGAGATCAGAACCAACCCACGGATATCAGGTATCCAAGTAGCATTTACCTCTCATAAAATTGGACTGTTTGCAGACCATGTAATCCTTACTGTCACTGACCAGATGCAGTCTCTCACAGAAATGTCTGCTTCCTTGCAGTCTTTTAGCGAAGTATCTTACTATAAACTCAACATCATCAAATCTTGTGGCCTCCCAATTGCAATAATGAAAGGTCCCCTGTGTTCTCTTAAGGATAACTTTCCTTATCAATGGACCAATAAGAAATTAGACTACCTTGGTATTTGCATATCTGCCCCGTCCTCCCATACTTTCAAAAATAACTTTGAAAAACTGTACCAATCCACCTTGATGGAAATGCAAAGGCTTGACAAATTTGAAACATTGTGGATAGGTAGAATAGCAGCATTTAGATGTTAATCTTTCCCAAGATATTGTATTATTTAGAACGATCCCAATTCTCATTCCCCACGCCTATTTCCATAAATTAGAGGTGGCCATAAAAAGATTTATCTGGAAGGGGAAAAAAACGCGGATCCCGTTCCTGGCCCTCACCAAACACAAATCAAAAGGAGAAATGGGCTTGCCTGTTTTATTTATGTATTATTATGCTACAATCTTAGACCAACTTCCAGCGTGGTTGTCCCTACAGACAAATTATGGGTGCAAATAGAACATAATGTGATCCCTAATAAAAACCTACGGGCCCTACTTCTAGCTAGATCGGTATCAAATAAAATTTTAACTACATTTTTACCATCTATTACCGCAACATTGGAAGCTTGGATAATAGGCTTGAACTCACTGCCCTATTCCTCTCCCAAACTTCAAATTAATATCCCACTCTCTGCTTATGAACACCTGATCCCAAACCTTAATACTAACCATTAAGGGACCTAGGGTATAATACATTTTGTTAGGGATTCCGAGGTTTTGCCGCTGCGCACGGGTCTGCGCATGCACAGAATCCCGATGCGGACAAGCGTGTGGGCGCTAGGACATTGGTGCCCGCGGCAACAACTGCGCCCGCGCATGCGCACTCGTGCACGCAGAGGCGTGCCTGGCACCAATGACAGCGCAGGCGCACTATTTAAACCGGCTCTGGCAATGCTCAATTTGCCATATGGACTTGTTCCTTGTTGTTCCTGTTCCTGTGAGAGTTTTCCGTTGTTGCCGAACCCTGCTTGATCCTGATTATTGCTGACCTTCTCCTGCCCTGACCTCTGGCTCGTTTGACCATTCTTCTGCCTGTTCCCAATTATCTGCTGAACCTGGCCTGTGACCCGACGACCCTCTACCTGATGCTCTGTACCGCTCTGCCTCCACCGTTACCGACCCAGCCTGTCTGACTCTGCTATTGTTCCAGTGTGTTCCGTCCATCCATCCTGCACGGACCGCTCTGCCTCTTCACATCAGGCTCTCATCCTGCTACGTGCCACTGGCGGTTCGCTCTACAACAGCTGGGTGTACCCAGGGGCCACGATCGGGTCTCAGTCTGCTCCAAGTCCATCCCCACCATCAGGGGCTCTGGTCAAAAAGCAGATTGGGGCTTAGACTCCACGCCCTGGGGAAATCCGGTCTGTGGAGCACTAGAGCTACCGTAGGTAGGTACCTGACAGTATCATACGGCCATGTCTGAGCCTGGAAGAGGACCATCCCACCTCTGGATGAGATGTGCCAACATCTGGCATCACTCACCCAAGCAGTCAAGACGCTACAGGAGGGATATACGCATTTTGAAAGACATATTCAGACCCTAGTCTCACCGGCATCCATACCTCCGGATCCGGCTTCTCCGCCTCCAGCCAGGAACTCCGCGGAACCCTCCACCGGAGCGGTGGTCACATTCCCTCCTACCTGAACCCTGCGTGCCGATGCCGGAGCGTTTCAATGGGGATCGAGGGGGGTTCAGGGCTTTTTGGGAACTCATGCCAGTTATACTTCACCTGCAGCTGCGGACATTTTCCTCAGAATCTGTGAAAGTTGGGTTCATCATATCCCTACTGCAAGATGAACCCCAGGACTGGGCCCACCGTCTACTGGAAGCCCACCATCCGCAACTAAATTTGGTATCTACGTTCTTCGAGGCAATGGCGCAGTTATACAACGATCCGCAGCAGGCAGCTTCTGCTGAGGCGGCCCTGCACTCGCTCCGACACAAGGTCGCCGAGCGCGGAAGACTACACCTCTGAATTCAGACGTTGGAGTGGCGACACCAAATGGAATGACGCAGCCTTGCGCCATCAGTTTTGCTTGGGCCTGTCTGAACTGCTTAAGGATGAGCTAGCCAGAGTGGGCATACCCGACTCCTTGGAAGATCTGATAACCCTGGCCATTCAGATCGACCGCAAGCTGCAGGGAACGTAGGCTAGAAAGGTCAAGCCAAGGTCAGACCGACATGGGTGTTACCTCGGTTCCCGGGCCAGTCAAATTCCCTTGTTAATAACCAGAATCCTGAGACTACCAACATACTGAGCCAATGCAACTGGGACAGATTGGACCTTCACTGACATTTGAGGAATGCCAAAGACGTCGAACAAATAACCTCTGCCTTTACTGTGGGGAAGCAGGCACTTTGTGCGTTCCTGTCCGGCGAAGCTGAGTAAGTGTGCCTCTATCTCTTCTGCTGTGTCTCCAGCTTGTCTCCACAACTCAAATCATCTAGCTGTGCCTATCTCAAGTTCCAGCTCCCCAGAAGAACCGTGTCAGTGATGGCAGGTTATTGATTCAGCTTGCAGCTGTTTTATAGATCTGAACTTTGCAACCCAGCAGCAGATCCCCCTACAGATGAAGGAGCAGGGTCTAAACATTTTCCTGGCTGATGGGTCCCGTATCAAATCCAGGTTGGTAGACCATGAGAACTCACCGATCTGTACTACGGTTGCCGGCCACCATCAGGAACTCCTTTGCTTGGATGCCATCACGTCCCCCTTATTCCCAGTCATTTTGGGGCTTCCCTGGCGCATGAACCCCAAATCAATTGGAAGACAGGGGAGATCCAATTCTGTTTATCTTACTGTCAAGAACATTGTTGTCCCAAGACGCCTTCGGTCCCACGGATCCTATTATGTGTGTACGCTGACGCTGAGCTAACTCAAGCCATTCCTTTGGTTTACCATGGCTACCTCAATGTGTTCAGCAAACGGGGAGCAGACTTTCTTCTTCCACATCGAACGTATGATTGCCCGATCGACCTCCTCCCGAGGTCTGAGATTCCCTTCGGGGGAATCTTTCCTTTATCGTAGCGGGAGTTGGGGGTATTGAAGGACCACATAGATGAGAATCTCCGAAAAGGTTTTATCCGTCCTTCCACTCACCAGCTGGAGCTGGAATCTTCTTTGTGGAGAAGAAATACAAGTCCCTGAGACCCTGTGTGGACTATCGGGAGTTGAATAAGGTAACTTTGAAAAACCGCTATCCCCTTCCCTTAGTCCCCGAGCTGTTCCAGAGGCTGAAGACGGCATCTGTCTTCACCAAGCTGGATCTGAAAGGTGCCTATAACTTGGTCCGCATACGAGAAGGGGATGAGTGGAAGACGACATTCTGCACCCAATTTGGCCACTTCGAGTATCTAGTCATGCCGTTCGAGTTGTGCAACGCACCCGCCACATTTCAGCATTTCATTAATGATGTATTCAAGGACTATTTTGATGTATTTGTTGCCATTTACTTAGATGACATTTTGATTTTTTCTCCATCCCTGGAGGCGCATCGGGGTCATGTCAGGAGCGTGCTGGAGCGACTTTGCCAGCACGGGCTCTATGCCAAGGCAGATAAGAGCAGTTTTGAGCAGCACAGCATCCCGTTCCTGGGATTAATCATCTCCACCACAGGAATTGCCATGGACCCTCAGAAGATTTCTGAAATCCTAGAATGGCTGGTACCCTCTGATAAGAAGGGTATACAGCGGTTCATTGGCTTCGGCAATTTTTATCAAAAGTTTATCAAGAACTTCTCAGGCCTTGTGTCTCCCATCACCCAACTCACGAAGATAGGGGTTTGGTTCCAGTGGACTCCCGAGGCGCAGGTGGCTTTTGAGACCCTGAAAAAGCTGTTTACAGCAGCTCCCATCTTAAGTCACCCGGATTCCTCCTTGCCCTACATACTGGAGGTAGATGCGTCGGAAAACGCAGTAGGGGCAGTCCTGTCACAAAGGAAGGGCCTTAAGGAGCTTATGCACCCCATAGCCTTCTTTTCCAGAAAACTCACACCAGCGGAGAGAAATTATGACATTGGAGACCGAGAGCTCTTGGCCATCAAGACGGCACTGGAGGAATGGAGGTACCTGCTGGAGGGGGTCATGCATCCGATCTTAATCTACACAGACCATAAGAATTTGGAATATTTGAGAACAGCTAAGCACCTGACACCACGCCAGGGCAGATGGGCGCTGTTCTTTTTGAGATTTGTTTTTCACATAACCTATAGGCCGGGGTCTAACAACACAAAGCCCGATGCTCTCTCTCGCATGTTCGAGGACCCAGAGGAAATCTCTAAACCTGACACTATCCTGCCTGCAGGGAATTTTTATTGCTGCAGTCTGAACTCCTGTCCAAGTTGCAAGCAGCATGATCACACCAGGATCACACTGCGATCTTCGTGGTAGTGGATCGTCTGTCCAAGATGGCCCACTTCCTACCATTAAAGAATACACCTTCGGCACCAGAAACTGCACAGATCTTTATCAAGGAAGTTGTAAGGCTCCATGGGGTGCCTAGGGATATTGCTTCGAACCGAGGGGTTCAGTTAACCTCAAAGTTTTGGAGAGCCCAGTGTGAAATCTTAGAAATCAAGCTATCCTTTTCTTCCGCATACCATCCACAGACAAATGGGCAGACCGAACGGACCAACCAAACCTTCGAGCAATACCTCAGGTGTTACATTTCTTTCCTCCAGGAAAACTGGCTGGCAACTCCTGCCTTTAGCAGAATTTGCCTACAATAATGCGAGTCACTCCGCCACTAAGCAATCCCCGTTCTTTGCCAATTATGGGTTCTGTCAGGGATCCAGGTATGACCAGAAATGTGTGGACTGACACAGGGAAGTAGCAGGTTTCAGGAATGATGTAATAATAATATAATTTATTATTAGCCGCCAAATATACAAAACGCACAGTAAACAAAACCAACCTTACACTAATATCAATATGTGCAGGAATACAGGTGTAGTCAGGGCTGGAGAGGTGGAATGTCAGGCAGGCCTTATGGTTCTGTCACGAGCCGACTGACGGTAGCCTCTAGCGACCCACAGGCCAGAGTCCCTCAGGGCGCGGAGTCTAAGCCTCAGTCTGCTGGTTCACCAGAGCCCCTGATGGTGGGGATGGACTTGAAGCAGCCCGAGACCAGGTTGCGACCCACGAGTAACACCAGCTGTGGTAAAGGTAGCCGTCAATGGGGTATAGAAGGTAAGAGCCAGATGTGAAGAGGTATAACGTGGTCAGACAGGCCGTGTTGGTAACAGCGGAGCTGACAGTACAGAACGGCAGGCAAAGAATAATTAGGTCACAGGCCGGGTTCAGCAACAGGAGGTCAGGCAATAGGATCAGGCAGAGAACGGTCAGGACGAGCCAAGGGTCAGAGCAGGAGAAGACAACAGTATCAGGATCAGGCTGGGTCGGCAACAAGGCAGTCAGAAGTACAGGACAATCAGGAACACAGGAACAAGATACAGGGGTTCATGGGGGGGGAAAACACCAAGGCGCTGATTGCAGGCCTGGTCCTACTTAAATATACCTCCTGCAATCAGCCTCAAGTGATGGCTTGATTGCAGGAGTGATATCCTGGCTGCTAAAAGCACCCGCTGGCAAGCACCGGTACTGCAGACCACACGGCAAGTGAGCCACAGCACAACCTGTGGTGAGTCCATTCCTGAGAGAGGTTGTGTGGACGGCTGCTCTGTGAGTTCCAGGAAGGTTGGAAAGCTTGGGGCTTGCCTGCCCCAACCCAGCCCATGTGGGATGTCGGTCCCTGGGTCTGGTTCTACTGGCCTGAAAGCCCCAAAGCCTGGGACCTCAGGTGATTTATCCGGCCTGGACAGGATGGAAGGCCCTGGGCCTAGTCCTGGAGAGAAGAAGGCCCCAAAGCCTGGGACCCCAAGTGCCCTGCCTGGCCCAGGCAGGAAGGAGGGACCTGGGTCTGGGTCCAGCGAGGTTAGTACCCCAGAGGGACCTAGTACCAGCCTCTGAATCCCAGCAGTGGAGGACCTGGGAACAGCCCCAAAGAAGGGGGAAACCTATGCCGCTTATTGGGACCGTGTGTGTTGCTCGGGCCCGGCTGATCGAGAGGGAAGAAGCTAAGTTGCAAAAGCTCTCATTAGAGCTAAAAAAGTTCCAGGCCTCTTATGCCCGGGTCTGGTCTAACAAAAGGCAGGCCATGAAGCCTGGCCTGGAGGCCCTGGAGCTCCAGGTCTCCCAGCAGGGACGTTACGTTGCTGCACTGCAGCGGAAGAGTGGGGCCTTGTCAGAGAAATACCTACACAAGGCTATATTTAAGGCCGCAAGAGGCCACAGTGTGGCGGCATTGCGGGGGCCAGTAGAATGGGTCTCCTCAGTAGAAGACCTATCGGAGGAGCAGCTGGTGGAAGGAGAGAAGGAGCAAAGGCAGGATGCATCTGCTCTGATGGAAGGAAACATGGCGTCTGCTAATGTGCAGGATTGCATGGGCGCGGGATCGCAGGAGTCCCTCCCGCCAGGGCAGCAACCCGTGGATTGGGGGACCCAAGTGGAGGAGGCGGAGTAAGCAGGAAAGCTCCAGTTTGTGTCAAGGGAAGAACCAGAGCTCCTGAATCGGACTTCTGGTTCACGTTGGAAAACTCAGAGGAGGAAAGAGGAAGTGACGTCATTCCCAAGAAGCCGGCCAAGATGGCGGGGCGGGACCGCGCCGCGTACGTGAGGCTTGAGCGCATCCCTAAGGATGTGTTTGACCAAGGCTGGTGAACTGCCTGGTGATAATGTACCAGACTCTGCTATTCATGCGGGTGAGGTGACTTTGGGCGCTGGGGCAGCGGGCAGCGCACCTGAGGGTGGGATGGTGGCGCAGGTTGACCCAGTGGCCTGGGTGGATGAGATTTCTTCCCCGGAGGTAGTCCCGTGGCGCTCCACCACCTTGGTGATTGGGCAAGCCCCTGCTAGGGGATTTGTTGGGCAAGTTCCTGTGTTGGGGTCTCCGATCATCTTCAGGGTCAGGCCCCATAAGGCCGAGTTCATGAGGTTTCTGTCCCTCCGGTGGGGTCCACAGTCTCGGGGTCCCGTGCCCTCTGTTTCAGCTTCCCCTGCTCCTGGTGGTAGTGTGGGGTCCCTTCAGTTTTGGCTCCCCCTGCAAGTGCCCCTGGTCTGGTGCTGCTATAAGTTACTCAGCAGCGGTTAGGGGTACTGTGGGACCAATGGGGTCTGCCAGGGTGAGGGCGGGTAACTTACCCACCTCTGCGGCTCGCCGCAACGTGGTCCAGATAAAATGGACAGGGAAGGAGGGCCCCCCCCCCTTGGGGAGGAGGGAAGTGGTAGACAGAATCCTGGAAATGGGTTTCAAAGCGAGGGAAATCTTTGCTTTTATAGCCCTGTGGGAACAGGGGAGTATGATGTCTCCTTTGTGAAGCCGGAACACCTGGATCTCTTTTGGCAGAGGTTTGAGGCTGCCTATACCTCTAGCCCCAGGTGGGCCGCTTATCCCCCAAGCTTATGTCCCACCAGTTATTGGTAAAGAAAATAACTATACTGGTTCGGAATGAATCTATCCCAGCAGCAGACATCCTGTGTGGTTAGGCCGGTTTGGGGAGGTGCTTGGGCTCTTGCATAAAGTGGTTGATGACAGGGGGATTTGGATGGGTGGGTGGACTACCACCATCCGCCTGAAGGTGGAGGGTAATTACTATACAGCACGTCCCTTCTTCCGCCTTCCTGGGTAAAGACCGGCTGGTCACATTTTACACGGGCCAACCCAGGCTATGCCACAGATGTGGGATGAAAGGGCACTTTGCGGCCACCTGCCCGGTACAGCACTGCTCATTGTGCCAAGAAATTGGGCACCTGGCGAAGGACTGCACAGTCATACAGTGCAATCTTTGTGGAAAGGTGGGCCACTACTACAACAGGTGCCTGGAGGCTTTGCACAATCTCCCTGAGAGGGAGCTGATTGAGGAGTTTGACAGGATGGATGCAGAGGAGGCGAGTGAAACGCTGGTTAAGAAGGCCACGGCGCTTGTGGCAACCCTTGCAGGGGAGGTCGGATCTGCTTAGGCTGCAGCTGCCTCTGCCCCATCTGGCTTGGTTGGATCTCCTGTCCCCTCCCCCCCTTAGGTGGGCCTATCCCCCCCCCCAGGGTTAAGAGAAACTTGCTTAAGGAAGCTGCTAAGGGGGCTGGGGAGAGGAAGGCTGTAAGCGAGTCTAGTTTAGCTATGACAGCTCCCCCTGTGCTCTTACCGCTGCAGAGGGAGAAGGCAGGTGTGGGGTCCCATGGGCCCAAGATCCCATCCCGGGAGGGGTGCAGGTGGAGGAGGGATGGTCCCTGGTGTCCGGTGGAAGGCACCGTAAGCCTGTTCTGTCTTCAGCGGGGTCAGTTTCCTCACTGGAGGTGGGGGAAGTGGCCTTGGAACATCGGAATTTGGGGCTCTATCGGGGGGAGGAGGAAATGTCCAGTGGTCATGCCACCCCGATGGAGGATGAGGATGCGGGGGGGGGGGGGGTCTCTCAAAAGAGGGAGGGATCCTGCCAAAAGGGTTAGGAGGAAGGTTTAAGAAACGTCCCTCTCAATTATCTTAATGGCAGTTCCCGCTCCGATAAAGGTGGCAACCATTAATGTTGCCAGCCTACTGTCTGTAAGAGCAAAGGAAACAGCCTTATTTTTGATCAGTGGGATGGAAGCTGATATTTTCTTTTTGCAGGAGACCAGGTTATCTAGCTTGGCTGATGTCCATCTGGCCAAGCGGGAGTGGAGGCGTTGGCCCTCCTACTGGTCTCTTGCGGATGAGTCTTACAGCAGAGTTGTGGTGCTTTTTACCGGCATGGTAACGTGTCGGCGGATAATTGAGGTAGAGATCAGAAGATGTATGATTCTGGATGTTCTCGTAAAGGGGCAAGAGCTCTGTCTCATTAATATCTATGGCCCACAGTCCAAGTGGGACAGGAAGAACCTCTTTGCGTGGATTAAACCTTACCTCTTTACATCTCGGCTGGTGGTCTTTGGAGGTGATTTTAACACCATCGCTAGGCCCAAGGACAGGAGAGGCTTCACTGACAGGCTGGGATATGACAGCATTTTTCTAAATGCTATAGTCAGGGAAGCAGGTCTGTTGATGCTTGGATTCAAAGTGTCCCAGACGGCACGGGTTTCACCTATAGGAGAGGTAACTGCCAGAATAGGATAGACAGGTTTTTTTTTGAAGGAGAACTCTGCCTTCTCAGCACCTGAGTGTCGGGCGGTGGAGTTTTCCGATCACCTTATGCTGTCTGTCACCTTGAATATTTCAGACACGCCGCTGAGAGTAAAGAGCATCTCGAGGATGAACTTGTCTCTGCTGGAGGACGAGGAGGTGAGACGATTTTTCGAGGAGTTCTTTCAAGCGCAGGAGACGGTGCTGGATTTTTGCGGCAGTAAGTCTGAGAGGTGGGAGCTCACCAAAGTGTGGATCAACAGGTTTTTCAAGGCCATTGGTAAGAGACGGCAGTTTAAACAGTATAACGCCTACCAGCGGTTACTGAAGAAGCTTGACCGCCTTGTATCTAGCGGTGGAGATTTGGGGGCAATCTCGGAGGTAAAGCTTCTCCTTAGGAAACTCCAGTATGATCGTCGTGCCTCTTTGGTTCTGGAGAGGGATTATGGGAAATACCACTCACCCGACCCTTTCCAGAATTGCAAACAGAGTGCAGCAGTTAAGACAATCTCTGCTCTGAGGGATAGTCCCTGACTAAATCCAGGTCGGGGATTCTGGAGGTCTCCAGGTCCTTTTATGCGGATTTACTGAGTGAGAGGCACCTTGACCGGACAGGGATGTCAAGCTTTTTGGAAACCACGCCTGGTCTGGACAGTGATATCCCTCTGGCAGGTTTGACTGGGGAGATTACTGCAGAAGAGGTGTCCAGAGCGATTGATAGTCTGGCCATTAAAAAGACTCCTGGGCCAGACGGTCTGACAACCAAATTCTTTAAGGCTTTTAAATCCTGCCTGGCACCTCGTCTCGCAGCAGTGTATAACAGCTGTCTGGATGAGGGATCTCTCCCTCCTTCCATGAGACAGTCTGCAGTTATCCTCCTGTCAAAGGGTAAGGATCCTTCAGCTATTGAGAATTGGTGCCCCATCAGCCTCCTCAATGTGGAAAGAAAGGTTCTGGTGAAGATCTTGTTCTGGCGCTTGTGGTCAGTGGCAGTTTGCTTTCTCGTCAGCAGCATTGCTCGGTTCAGGGCAGGAGTACCTTTACAGCGGTGTTATCTGTCCGGGAGGCTCTGGAGCGATGTAAGGCTGAAGGATGGGGAAAGTACTTGCTGGTGGTGGATCAGGCAAAGGCCTTTGATCGAGTTGATAACAAGTACCTCTGGCATTTCCTGGACCAGTATGGTTTGGAGGGAAGGTTCATTGGCTGGTTGAAGACATTGTACCAAGGGGCTGAAAGCTTCATGTTGGTGAATGGTTGGGTTGGGCAGCCCTTTAAGGTTGGATCTGGGGTGCGCTAGGGGTGCCCGCTAAGTCCCTTGCTCTATGCCTTTACCATCGACCCCTTCGTTAGGAGGCTAAATGGCGGGGCGGTGAGTGGGGTGCCGATGGGTGCCACTGGAGATCCGCCTTTGAGAGTTGTGGCTTATGCTGATGACATTTCTGTTTTCATTTCTGGACTAGAGAAGGCGCAGGAGGTGGTTTCAGTAATGGATCAGTATGCCGAGGCATCAGGTTCCAAGGTCAATAAGGACAAGTGTGAAGTTCTCTGGATGGGCAGGGAGGGTGAGAGCTTTTCACTCCCGGACGCCTTCCCAGTGCCTCAGCCGAACATCAAAGTGTTGGGCATCAATTTTGGCCCTGCTGATTACAGCAAGCAAAATTGGGAATCCAAGCTGTCGGATGCCGAGATCAAAGTGAGATGCTGGAAGGGGTGGCTGCTCTCCTTGAGGGAAAGGGTTGATTTGATCAAGACTTTCCTGCAATCGACTGAACCTCGTCAAGAGGGACGTGACATATTCATCCGGGCGGGAGGGTGGCCTAGGTATAGTCAACCCGGTGGTCTTTTTCTCTCTGATGTTCTTGAAACATATCTTTGGTAACATGTTGGCAGAGAGACCGCCTGCATAGGTGGGACTGTTCCTGATCTGGTTTGGACTCTTTTTGCGCAGTTGGGAGAGTGGCGGGCCAGTGAGAAGCCTGCGGGTCAAGCATGGTGAGCTCTCGGCTTATGTGGCCCCATGCCTGAAGTTACTCCAGCGGTAGCATGTGACTGCGGAGGAGGACTTGTCCCTCCCTAGGAGGCTCCTGGGTGAGAGGATTGTGGCATCTGCTTTCCATGCACCGTTGGCCTTGAGAGATTGCCCGGGCCATGTTATGAGGGAGGGTTTGCGGTTGATAAATCTGGGGCAGATCCCCCTGAATTTGCAGGACCAGGCCTGGCTCGCCTTCCACGGCAGTCTCTTTGTGAGGGGTAACCTGAAGTACCGTCCTCTGGATGACCGTGGTTGTCCCAGATCGGAGTGTGGGGGTGAAGTAGAGACTATGGACCACTTCTTGCTTCAGTGCCCCTTTAACGTGGAGGTGTATAAGCAGGTGGGGAGGGGCTCAGGTGTTCCTTTCCTCCATTGCATGTCGTATGCGGAGTAGGTGTACGGAGCATTCGAGCGTTGCATGAGTTTTGATTTGGACACCTTGTTTTTAGTCAGCTTAGTTGTCCGTTAATACACCTGGATGGCACGGTGTCAGGTCTCCATTCGGCAGAAGGTCCTCCCTGTCCAGGTGGTGATGAATGACATCCTTGGTGAGGTGGGGAAAATTTGGGGTCTTGAGAAAGACAGACAGGCTGCGACGCAGAGCTTGGATGGAGGCGTGGAGGAACATCAAGCCTGTTGCTGCGGTCTGTTGATCTTGGGTGGTGGGATCTGTCCCTAGTTTCTGCCTTCTGCACTCCCTAGATTTTGCGTTTGGATCCTTTTGGTAGCCTTTTGCATGGTAGGTTGTAGGGGTCAGACGTGGAAGGCCTGCGGGTTCCTTAGCCCTCCCCCGTAGTGTATAATAGTGTGGTTAGGTTTTGATTTTTTTTTTTGTATATAGTTTTAGGCCATATAGGCCGTAAGCCGCAGGTTTGAATATGGGAATTGCATATGGTTTATGGTTTTTGTTTATGTCTGAGCCATAAAGGCTCCTACTCATATGGTCTCGGCCATAAAGGCCTTGTAAATACTGTATATAGTTTTGGTTTTTCTTTTTTTCTAGGTTAGGGAATTTTATTTATGAGATGTTCAGGTTATGTTTGAGTTTTTTTTTTTCCCCCAGGGACTTGGGACTTCCTTAGTTTCTGGCCGTAAAGGCCGTTGTATATATGTATGCATGTATATATATTTCTGTGGTTTATTTACAGGAGCTGGACTTTACGTTTGCAAGGCTAAGGCTAAGCTTATTATTTGGTTGATTTTTTTTCCCCACAGGGACTGTTGGGACTTTTTGTTTCCTTTCTGTTGAGTTTTGTATTTATTTATTTAAATTTTACTTTTGATATATAAGTTTGCTGGATATGTATGACATCAATACATAATAAAAAAATATTCCATTCCTGACAGGTTCCATCCTACATTCCTGCCTGATCTGATTCCGGAAACTTCGGTCCCTGCCGCTCAGGATACACTGGATTTCTTTTTGTCCAATAACAAGGTGTTACAGGAGACAGTTGCAAAGTCTCAGGAAGACAATAAGAAAGCTTTGATTTGATCATCCTGGCCATCCAGATCGACCACAGGTTGTGGGAACGGTGGCAAGAAAGGTCCAGCCAAGGGCCAAAATCAACATGGATGCTGCCACGGGTGCCGGTCCTGCCGAATCCCGCAGTCAGTAATCGGAATCCAGAACCGTCAGACGGGACTGAACCCATGCAGCTTGGACTAATGCGGCCTTCTCTCACGGTGGAAGAACGCCAGAGACGCCTGATAAACAATCTGTGCCTCTACTGCGGATCAGTGGGTCATATGGTGCGCTCCTGTCCGGAGAAGTTATGTAAGTACTCTTGTTCTGTTTTTGCTATGTCTCCTGCTGGCCTAGATAACCCAACTCATTTAGCCGTGCCAATCTCATTCCAGCTCCCCGAAAGAATCGTACAAGTGACGGCCATTATTGACTCAGGGGCCTGCAGCTGCTTCATAGACCTTAGCTTTGCAGCCCAACAGCAGATTCTGTTACTGTCTAAAGAGCAGGGCCTGAACATCTTCCTGGCCGGCGGGTCTCGAATTAAGTCCGGGTTGGTAGATCGGGAGACCCCTCCTATACGCACCACAGTGGCCGGTCATCATCAAGAACTCCTCCCATTGGACGCCATTGCGTCCCCTTTATTTCCAGTCATTTTGGGGCTCCGCTGGCTACGAGCACACGATCCCCAAATTGACTGGAGAACAGGGTCTGTCCAGTTCCATTCACCCTACTGTCAGGAGCATTGCTTTCTAAGGCCACCACTAGACACCCCGACTCTGTTATGTGTGAATACCGACACTGAGCTAGCTCAAACTGTTCCTATTGCTTATCACCATTACCTTGACGTTTTTAGTCCACGTGGAGCAGACATTCTCCCTCCGCACGGGGCTTATGACTGTCCCATTGACCTTCTTTCGGATCTGAGATTCTCTTTGGCCGAATCTTTCCCTTGTCAGAGCAGGATTTGGGTGCTTTGAAGGAATATATTGATGAAAGCCTTTGAAAGGGATTAATCCGTCCTCCCACATCAACGGCTGGGGCCGGAATCTTTTTGTGGAAAAAAAGGACCAGTCCTTGAGGCCCTGTGTTGACTATAGGGATCTGAACAAAATTACAGTTAAGAACCGTTATCCCCTTCCCTTAGTCTCAGAATTGTTTCAAATGTTAAAGTCGGCATCTGTTTTTACTAAGCTAGATCTTAGGGGTGCTTACAATCTGGTCCGCATACGCGAAGGGGATGAGTGGAAAACCGCTTTCCGCACTCGGTTCGGGCACTTCAAATACTTAGTTATGCCATTCGGGTTATGTATCGCACCGGCCACCTTTCAGCATTTTGTGAACAATATTTTTAGAGATTGTTTGGATATCTTTGTGATCGTGTACTTGGACGATATCCTGATTTTTTCCTCATCTCTGGAGGAGCATCGAGGTCATGTCAGGAGCGTGCTGGGGCGTCTTCGCCAGAACGGGCTTGATGCCAAAGCCGAGAAGTGTATCTTCGAACAGCACAGTATCCCATTCCTGGGGCTGATCATTTCCACCACTGGAATTGCTATGGACCCCCAGAAGATCTCTGCAATCTTAGAATGGCCTGTCCCCACAGATAAGAAAGGGCTTCAGTGATTTATTGGCTTCGTCAATTTCTACAGAAGATTTGTTAAGAATTTCTCAGGCCTGGTATCTCCCATCACCCAACTTACAAAGACGGGGGTATGCTTTCAGTGGACCCCAGAGGAACAGGCCACCTTTGAGTCCTTGAAGAAGCTGTTCACGGCAGCTCCTATCCTAAGCCACCCCGATGCATCACTGCCTTATATCTCAGAGGTAGATACGTCATAAAACGCAGTGGGAGCAATACTGTTTCAAAGGGTAGATGTAAAGGAGCTTATGCACCCGGTGGCCTTCTTTTCTAAGAAGCTTACCCCGTCAGAAAGGAATGATGACATCGGAGATTGGGAGTTGTTGGCAATCAACACGGCGTTGGAGGAATGGAGATACTTGTTGGAGGGAGCCTCGCATCCCATTCTGGTCTACGCAGACCATAAAAACGTTGAATACCTGAGGACAGCTAAATGCCTCAGACCGCATCAGGCCAGATGGGCATTATTCTTTTCAAGATTCACCCTGCATATAACCTACTGACCTGGGTCTAAGAATACCAAGCCTGACGCTCTCTCCCGGATGTTTGAAGACCCTGAAGAAACGCCCAAGCCAGATACCATCTTGTCGGCAGGTAGTTTCTTATTGCTACAGTCTGAACTCCTGTCTAAGTTACAGGCTGCATCCACAAGGGCCCCCAACCTACCTGGAGTCTCTATACAGAGCAGAGAAGGTCTCTTGTGGAGGAGGGAGCAGATCCTGGTACCCAAAGAAGCTCGGACCCTGGTCCTGGGCTATTGCCACGACCATCCATCGGCGGGTCATTTTGGAACACACAAGACCTTAGAGTTAGTACGGCGTACATTTTGGTGGCCAAGTATGGCCAAAGACTGCGAGATGTACGTTAAGATCTGTGTTATCTGCAACCGGAACAAACCCACCAGGGACAAGGTTTGGGGTCGGTTGCGACCCTTGCCGGGACCCAACAGACTTTGGAGCATGATCTCTATAGATTTTATTGTGGAATTGCCACCATCGCAGAATCATACTGCGATTTTCGTAGTGGTGGACCGTCTCTCTAAGATGGCTCATTTCCTCCCATTGAAAAGTACACCGTCTGCTTCCGAAACGGCACAAGTATTCATTAAGGAAATAGTGAGACTCCATGGAGTGCCGAAGAATATAATTTCAGATCGGGGAGTCCAGTTCAATTCAAAGTTTTGGAAGGCCTTGTGCAAAGGTTTGGAAATCAAACTGTCCTTCTCTTCAGCATATTATCCGCAAACGAACAGACAGACTGAGAAAACTAACTAAACACTGGAACAATAGCTTAGGTGTTACACCTTGCTCGCGGACGCGAGCCTGGCACCAATGAGTGCACAGGGCACACTATTTAAACAGACTCTGGCAATACTCAAATTGCCGTATGGTCTTTCCTGCTTTTCCTGTTATCCTGTGTTATCTCCTGAGAGATTGCTAGTTGCTGACCCTGATCCGTTACCCTTCTCCTGCTCTGATCCCTGACTCGTCCCTGATTACTCTTCTGCCTACTCCTGACTTATTTGACCTCCTGTTGCCGAACCTTTGCTCATGACCCAGTTACTCTCTGCCTGCTGCCCTGTACCGTTCTGCCTCTGCTGTTACCGACCTGGTTTGTCTGACCCAGCTATACTCCATACTGTCATCCACCCATCCATCCATACCGCTTGGATCCAGTCACTACTGTCCAGGGCCTGCCAGCCTCTTCACATCAGGCTCTCCTCTTGTGCATACCTCCGGCAGTCCTCTATACCATGGTTGGGCGTACCCAGGGGCCGCGACCTGGTCTCAGTTCTGCTCCAAGTCCATCCCCACCATCAGGGGCACTGGTGAATAAGCAGACTGGGGCTTAGACTCCGCGCCCTGGGGAATCCCGTTCTGTGGTTCACTAGAGATACCGCCGGGCGGTACCTAACACAGCCCTTCCAGCAAAGAGACAGCCCATCCAGCAAAGAGACAGCTCCTCCAGAAAAGAGACAGTACATCCAGGAAAGAGACAGCCCCTCCAGCAAAGAGTCTCTCCAGCAAAGAGACAGCCCTTCCAGTAAAGAGACAGCTATCCAGCAAAGAGAAAGCTTCTCAAGCAAAGAGACAGCCCCTCCAGCAAAGAGACAGCAATCCAGCAAAGAGGCAGCCTGTCCAGCAAAGAGACAGCCCCCCCACAAAGAGCCAGCAATCCAGCAAAGAGGCAGCCTGTCCAGCAAAGAGACAGCCCCTCCCACAAAGAGACAGCTTGTACAGCAAAGATACTTCTCATCCAGCAAATAAACTGCTCATACAGCAAAGAGACAGCTTCTACAGCAAGTAGACAGCCAGTCCAGCAAAGAAACAGCTCCTACAAGAAAGAGACAGCCCGTCCAGCAAATAGACTGTTCATCCAGCATAGAGACAGCTCCTCCATCAAAGAGACAGCTCCTACAGCAAAGAGACAGTCCCTCCAGCAAAGAGACAGCCTGTCCAGCAAGGATAAAGTCCATCCAGCAAGGAGACAGCCCATCCAGGAAACAGAGAGCCCCTCTAGCAAAGATACAGCTTGTCTAGCAAGGTGACAATACCTCTCGCAAAGAGACAATTCGTACAGCAAAATGACAGCCCCTCCAACAAAGAGACAGCTTGTCCAGCAAAGAGACAGCACCTCTTGCAAAGAGACAACTTGTAAAGCAAAGAGACAGCCAATCTAGCAAATATACAGTCTGTCCAATAAAGAGACAACCCATCCAGCAAAGAGATAGCATCTCCAGCAAAGATACAGTCCGTCCTGCAAAGATACACCCCATCCAGCAAAGAGACTACTCTTCCAGCAAAGAGACAGCCCGTACAGCAAAGAGACAGCTCATCTATCAAAGAGACAGCCCGCCCAGGAAAGAGACAGCCCATCCATCAAAGAGACAGCCCATCTAGCAAAGAGACAGCCCCATCCAGCAAAGAGACAGCCCCATCCAGCAAATAGACAGCCCATACAGCAAAGAGACAACTCCTCCAGGAAAGAGACATCCCATCCAGCAAAGAGACAGCTCCCCCAGCAAAGAGACAACTCCCCCAGCAAAGAGACAGCCCATCCAGCAAAGAGAAAGCCTATCCAGCAAGGATACAGCCCGTCCAGCAAAGAGACAGCCTGTCCAGCGAAGAGACAGCCCATCCAGCAAAGAGACCCCCCCCCCCACACAAAAAAAAAAAAATAAAGCAAAGAATGTCCAATAAAGAGACAACCCATCCAGCAAAGAGATAGCTGCTCCAGCAAAGATACAGCCCGTCCTGCAAAGATACACCCCATCCAGCAAAGAGACTACCCCTCCAGCAAAGAGACAGCCCGTCCAGCAAAGAGACAGCTCATCTATCAAAGAGACAGCCCGCCCAGGAAAGAGACAGCCCATCCATCAAAGAGACAGCCCATCCAGCAAAGAGACAGCCCCATCCAGCAAAGAGACAGCCCCATCCAGCAAAGAGACAGCCCCATCCAGCAAATAGACAGCCCATACAGCAAAGAGACAACTCCTCCAGGAAAGAGACATCCCATCCAGCAAAGAGACAGCTCCCCCAGCAAAGAGACAACTCCCCCAGCAAAGAGACAGCCCATCCAGCAAAGAGAAAGCCTATCCAGCAAGGATACAGCCCGTCCAGCAAAGAGACAGCCTGTCCAGCGAAGAGACAGCCCATCCAGCAAAGAGACCCCCCCCCACACAAAAAAAATAAATAAAGCAAAGAATGTCCAATAAAGAGACAACCCATCCAGCAAAGAGATAGCTGCTCCAGCAAAGATACAGCCCGTCCTGCAAAGATACACCCCATCCAGCAAAGAGACTACCCCTCCAGCAAAGAGACAGCCCGTCCAGCAAAGAGACAGCTCATCTATCAAAGAGACAGCCCGCCCAGGAAAGAGACAGCCCATCCATCAAAGAGACAGCCCATCTAGCAAAGAGACAGCCCCATCCAGCAAAGAGACAGCCCCATCCAGCAAAGAGACACCATCCAGCAAATAGACAGCCCATACAGCAAAGAGACAACTCCTCCAGGAAAGAGACATCCCATCCAGCAAAGAGACAGCTCCCCCAGCAAAGAGACAACTCCCCCAGCAAAGAGACAGCCCATCCAGCAAAGAGAAAGCCTATCCAGCAATGATACAGTCCATCCAGCAAAGAGACAGCCTGTCCAGCGAAGAGACAGCCCATCCAGCAAAGAGACCCCCCCCCCCCACAAAAAAAATAAATAAAGCAAAGGATGTGATGCTTCTGAAGTAGGAGATTAGACATGTCTCTTAGACAGTGTGATAGAGGACAAATCACTATAGACTTGAATTTTTTCCCCTCTAAAGTCAACCAAGACATTGTTAATTGTAGAATTAGCAGAGATTCCTTACTATAATAGTAATGAAACCAGACAATGAAGTCTCTAGGTCTCACACCCAATGGAGGTTTGGGGGCAAGAGAGCGGTGGGCCCTATCCATTCTCCAATCTATGTCCAGAACCGTCGGGGTCAATGCGATGAACAGCCCCTGTAAATAATCTTGCAGATCTGCGTCTCCTATTGATTCAGGAACACCACATTTACAGAGATTTTGTCTCCACTCCTTATTCTCCAAATCTTCTTGTAGGGATTGTAGCTGGGAAATCTGTTGTTTCAAAGTATGATTGTCTTCCTCCAGTACGTGTACATACTGCACCATGTCATCAAATTTGGTTTCTAGGTGATTTGTACGTTCTTGCACCAATGCTATCTCCCCTCTGAGTTCTTGAGCTATTTTCCCCACTGCCACAGAAATAGTATGGGGCAAACCCTGCAGAAGACCATGTAACTTATCATCCAGAATGTCTGCTGTAAGGTAGGGGATAGGAGAAGGGGGATATAGAGCAATGTGATGTGTTACCTCCGCCATCACGACCTGCCGGATCAGCCGATTCTGCCGCTGGGATTGTGTGGTCCCTCGAGGCCAGGGATGTGGCTCGTGACACTTCTTTATCCATATGTGTAGGCTGCAAATGCTTGGCGGGTGATGGAGGGTATTTGTGAAGGCCAATTTTGCCCATGGGGATCTGCAAGTGATACGGAGTCCGGTACCTGTGCTCCTCTGCTGTAATTAGCTAATGTTAGCTCTGGAGGAGCTGGAAGAGAGAGCGGAGAAGAAGAAGCAGAGTGAGGTCAATGTGCGACCGCAATCTTCAGCCTCTGACCATGTGCCACCTAGTTTTTTCTTTTAATAAAGGACTTGTCAAAGACGGTGTCCTGTCTTTTTTTCACACAACACTTTTTTTTTTTTTAATGAGTATCGGGACCATGTACTCCGTACTCAATCAATTTGGGGGGGGGGGGGGCTGGGATCTGGGGGCTCCTTGTTAAAGGGGACCTCCAGATTCTGATAAGCCCCCTACCCGCAGACCCCCACAACTACCTGCCAGGGTTGTTGAGAAGAGGCCCTTGTCCCCATCAACATGGGGACAAGGTGCTCTGGGGGGGCTGCCCCAAAGCGCCTTAACCCCATGTTGAGGGCATGTGGCCTTGTATGGTTGGGGGGGGGGGGGAGTGCGCTCACACCCCCGCCATTTCCTGACCTGCTGGGCTGCATGCTCAGATAAGGGTCTGGTATGGATTTTGGGGGTGACCCCCATGCCTTTTTTTATTTTTTTCATTTTGGCGTGGGAGTTCCCCTCAAAATCCATACCAGACCCAAGGGGTTTTGTATGGATGGAAGGGGGAACCCCACGCCGTTTTTTAAATTATTTTTTTAATTGCCCGCAATTCTTTTACATTCAGCTGTCATTGGGGAACCCCACTGAAAGCTGAAACATTAACACATGGTTGTCACTACTAAAATACCGCATGATTTAATAAAATAACTTATATGGTAGTTTAATAGCATTTACTTTTTTCTGACCTTCGGATAAGATTAATTGGTTTCAATGCTTTCCTATGGGAAACACTGTTTCGGTATACACATTTTTTGCTAAATTAAAGACTGTATATTCATTAGATGGGATCAAAATGCTTTATACTCACTGAACTCCCTCTCCCCCCTCCCCTTTGCTCCTGGTTTAAAAAAAAAAAAACAACTTAAACAACGAGACTAAAGCCGCATTCATTGATTTCATTGGCCAGAATAATAATTTGTTTATATGCCTGTACGGACCTGATGGAAGACTCATTAAAAGGGGCGGGTCACAGCAATGTAATATTCCGCAGAGAGATTCCCTTACTTTGAGCCTTGTAAACATTTTCTTGATTTCTAGTTACAAATAGGTGAACGATCTGGTATGTTTTGCTTTTCCAGACATGACATTTTCTGTATGAATCCATTGTATATATTTATCCGGGGTCGGATTTGGCGGTATAATAATTATGACTGTTTAATTGTAACGATCTATACCATTCTGACGGGCAAATCTGAAAGCAGAAATGTGAAATCTGAGCCAATCACAGTTGTGGGCGTTCCCTTCATCAGCCAATAATAACTTTCTAATTAGGAGTCCTGAGATCTGTCTCCGTCTTCAGCCCAGAAAATACTTGTTCCGTAGACTTTCCATTGATCTCTATAGCGGGGCGGATTCTGTATTCTGAATTACAAATCGAAGCCGGAACCGATCTGACATGAAGATGTCCAGCGGATTTCCTATTCTTGGTCCATTAAACTGCCCGAGATGAAGGGCCCCTTCATGATCGATGTTCTCCGGAAGAAGGGGGGTTAATGCCGGTATTTTCAGTGTTTGAATGTTGAATGTTGGGATCGGTCAGTGACTGGTTTCCTCCATTCCCTCCATATATATATGCTTCGTACACCAAGTCCTGTGGAGTGATGTCCCCCCTAAAGTCGGAGATCCTTTCCTTACGTTCTCGCAAGATCTAAAATAACGGATTTTATTTATAAATATAATTACGTTATAAAATTGTATGAATTTAATAGAAAGTATAATAGAAACAGTTTTCAGTGTGAGACTCTGGGGAAATGACATCTTATTCCAGGGACTGATCTTATCCGCCTTCCTTTAGTTGTGATGAGTTTCTCCTGAAGATCAGAAATCGTTCAATATATACCGAACAACGATCCTCCCGACTGAAAGGGAACAGATCTCATCGCCTCCTTCACACTCCACGTAGAAAAAAAAATGTTTTACTATCTGAAAGAAAACGTCTATAACAGTCATTGGATCAACCTTCTAATTGCTTCATTCAAATCTCCCGCCGGAATTCTATGTGACGTCACGGACAATCCGCCCTCTTACCGCCAAAACCGATACGGAGAACCGACCGCATCTATTTACCGTTTTATCTGGGAAGATCGATCAACCCTTCCATTCATTCCAGGCTCTGCGATCAGCCAAAAATCATTATAGGAGCATTACAAATACTCATATGAAATGTGTTATTGTCACTCCAATCCCTCAGAATACAAAAAAACCGACAAGATCTAGTTATTAGTCTGTTGATTTAGTTGTAGAGAAGAGATCAATGAAAAGTCTACAGAACAAGAAAACACTTCCTGCACTAGAAAACATCGACACCGAGATCTCCGGATACATTTATGGACTTCTCGTAAGACAAATATTACTGGCTGATGGAGACAACGCCCACAGCTGTAATTTTCCTTGCAGAGGACTGCATTGCTGTGGCCCCGCCTATTTATTTCAGTCTCCCATCAGGTCCGCTCGGAATTATAAACAGACACGTGGGTTATCAGAATATGGTTTCCTGTTCACGGTATTATTTTATACATTTGACATTATTATAAACAATAGTAACTGGTGATGGTTTGTGTTCTGAAATGAATGTTTCTGTGTAATCTCCGAGGAAGAAATAGAAAACCGTTGAGAAGAATGAAGAGATTTCTCTCCTGGAGGATGGATTTATATATTTGAAATGTGTATCATGGTTACAAATGAATCCAATTGTATTGTGTGTAAAGAATGGGTGTGACTCCTCCTCTTCCCAGGAAGGTTCCCATCAGGTCCGCTCAGGCTCTATAAAAGGAAGGCGGGCCCAGCCCAGAGCTCAGTCGGTGTTTATAGCAGAGAAGAATCGTCATGTCTGGTCGCGGTAAAGGAGGGAAGGGTCTGGGGAAAGGCGGCGCCAAGCGTCACAGGAAGGTGCTCCGGGACAACATCCAGGGCAATCACCAAACCCGCCATCCGACGTTTGGCCCGCAGAGGGGGAGTCAAGCGCATCTCCGGCCTCATCTATGAGGAGACCCGCGGATGTGCTGAAAGTCTTCCTGGAGAATGTCATCCGCGATGCCGTCACCTACACCGAGCACGCCAAGAGGAAGACCGTCACCGCCATGGATGTCGTCTATGCTCTCAAACGACAGGGACGCACTCTCTACGGATTCGGAGGATAAATCCTCACAACCGCCCCCCCCCCCTTCATCGTCACAAAGGCCCTTCTCAGGGCCGCCCACCTTCTCATACAAAGGGCTATTGATAGAAACCTCGAAATCATCAATCTCTCGGGAATATTTAGAAAACTCAAACCTTCTTTTCATTGTACATATTTATTTTTCAGTGTTAGGAGTTATTTCTAACAATCATTTCGTCAATATTCTAGATGTGAGACCTGTAACAGCTGCAAGTCTTTAATAGATCTGATATTGAAAGGATTCGGTAACCAGAATCCAGTTGCAGACTTTCATTCCAAGCAGATTTATCGATTAGTCAGGAAAGTGGTGTTTGTGCGCCAATAAATGTCATTGATGATCTTTGTTCTCCGGCTCGGATTTGGCGATATAATAAACTCGAAAGAGCAGGGCCCTCGAATCCTTCGTGTATCGCATTGTATTGGTATTGTTCTGTCGCGCTGAGTGAACTATCGGCGCTTTATAAATACTGTAATTTCTCTGGAACGATCTACACAATTCCGGCGGCAGAATTTGAAATCTGAGCCAATCACAGCTGTGGGCGTTGTCTCCATCAGCCAGTAAAGCATTTCTTACGAGAAAAAAAAAAATATAATGCTGGAAGTTCAACAAAATCAGTAAACTGAGAACTCCATCTTGTCGGGTTTCAGTACAAAAACATTTCACATGAATATCTGCAATGCTCGGAATGAATGGAAGGATTGATCGATCTTCCCGGACATAACTGTCAATGGATGCAGATTGTCGTAACGGGACGGCGGGAAGGATTTCTCACCTTTTCGAATTTGTCATTACTAAGACACGTGACAGCTTTCCACTCCCGAGAACGTCCTTTACTAATCCGATCATCTACAGAGCAGGGAGTCGGAGGGAATGAATGAAGTCGCCGGACTTTCCTCCTCCGACCCCCGAGAAATCCCAATAGCGAAGCGGGAGATAGAGAGGAGA
Source organism: Staurois parvus (assembly GCA_951230385.1). Lineage (NCBI taxonomy): Eukaryota > Metazoa > Chordata > Amphibia > Anura > Ranidae > Staurois > Staurois parvus. The sequence continues at coordinate 8,164 of CATNWA010000794.1, read as the reverse complement.
GTGTGGGATTTCTTGGTCCTTAGAAGGCCGATAGTGTCCTCCCTTTGTATGGAGATGTGGGGGGGGGGCTTTGAGAGAAGGAGCCGTTGTGTTGGCGGATAGAAGGGGATCCTGTGGGGGAATTACTTGCTCTTAGGCGGCCTTGTTGCTCCACGCTCTTCTTGGGCGAGCAGCCACGGCCTGGATGTTGGGCAGGAACTCCTCCCTGGGCGATGGTGACGCCGCCAGCAGCTTGTTGAGCTCCTCGTCGTAGCGGGACCAGCCAGGCTGGAGGTGTCGGGGGATGATGCGGGTCTTCTTGTTGTCATAGGGGCTCGGCGTTTTGCCTGGCCAGCCTTCCAGGATCTCAGCCGTTAGATACTCCAGCGACGGCGGCCAGATAGACGGGAGCTCCGGCACCCGACTCCGCTTGGCATAGTTGCCCTTACGGGAGAATACGGTAGAGAACACGATCCGACGGGTGAACTTGCAGACCGGCTCCGGGACGATCGGGTCTTGGCCTTGAGCACCGAGTCTTGCCTCCTTGTTTGCCGGCGACCAGGACATGAATTGGGTTGACTGACGAATCACACACAGGATAGGGCCGCAGTAGCCGCTTCCTTCTCTGTATACACTCCTTGCTCTGATGTCACACGCTGTGATTGGTTGCTCTTCTCAGTACAGCCAAATAGACGAGTTCAGAGTTGATGCGTAAACCAATCTGTGCTCGAGGATTGGAAAAGCATCGACGTCATCTATCTATCACATGGACAGAGTTCTCCAAATAAAAGAGTGAGGAGGGATGAGGTCTCCTTTGATAGACCGCCTATAAAAGCAGCACATGAGGGCGGGCTCAGCACACTTTCCCCGCACCAGCCAAGTATTTTGGGAACCCCGGGTCATGCCCAAACCCGCCAATCTGCGCCGGGGCCCAAGAAAGGGGTCCCAAAAAAGCCGGGGAAAGACTCAGAAAAAGGGCGGCAAAAGCGGAGGAAACAGGAAGGGAGGGGTTATGCCAAATTTCGTGTAAAGGTGCTCAAGCGGGTCCAACCCGGGCACCGGGCCCTTCGTTCCCAAAGGGCCCTGAAACATATGAAAAAAATCCCTTCCCTCAATGACTTTGAGCGCCCTCGCCCGGGGAAGCTTCCCGCCCGGGGGATTTTCAAAAAGCGCTTTCCCCCTCACCTCCCCGGGGGACCAAACCCCCTCCGCCTCCTCCTGCCCGGGGGAAACGGGGCCCAAACAAAAGCGGCCGCTCCCAGGGCCCCCCAAGGGCCCTACCAAGGACACCAGCGCAAGTAATCCCCCCCGCCGGGCCCCCTATCCCAAAAAAGGGGGGCAAAGGCTTTCTAAGAAACCGCCCAAACCCTTCCAACAAATGAGCTTTCATCACCCTTGTATTGGTAGAGGGCCCAACCGTCACAAATTACACTGGAAAATTTGTCCAAATTTTGTAGTACAAAGGGGCCCCCCTCTTGGAAAACACTTTGGGGGGGCACCTGGTTTGGGGGGAATCTCAGGAAGGTTGTTGAAAAGTATGGCCGGGCCTTTCCCCCGGGTTTATGGGCTTTGGTCATTTTTTGTACAATCTGATTGGAAAATTTAAATCCCGAAGATTATTCTAGGTACAAGAAAAAACCCTTCCCAATCCCCCATTCCCCTTTTTCCGGGAAATTTCCCGTTGGTTTTTTCTTTTGGGGATGTAAAGGGTTTCAAATTTTAAAATTAAAAATTTGTTGCTAGTGGGGGCCCGGGAAAAAAAAACCCCCCGGAAACGCATTTTTTTATCTTCCCCCATACAGAAGTCGTATTTCCCATCCCAAAGGGGGGGCGATCCCATAGTATCAGGAATATGATCTTTAGGGGTATGGGGGGGGACAGGTTCGCTTTTTTGTTTGATGAAATGTAGGACTATGCCCAGAGCAGGTCATGTCTGGGGACGTGTATACAGGGGGATGCTGCTTGGGGGAAAGGGGGGCATTGGGCATATAAAAGGGGGTGCCCGCTGGGGGGGTGGGGGGGAAAAATTTTCAGGATGGGGAAAATTTTGGGGAAACCCTTTGGGTTTTGTTTAGGGTCATCTGCTTCCAGTTATTTCTGCAAATTCCCCGTCCCCTTTGTCCCCCCTTTTGTCATACATTCATGGGGAAAATCTAAATAGGGAACCCTATATAAAACCATCATTCCCCCCCCAACTTAAAAACGTAGGAAAAACACGCCCCCAGACCATCAGCTGGACAAACTATTGGGCTTATATTTATATATAATTTTTTATTTTACAGTTTTTATAAAACGCCCCAAAATTGTCAGCGTGTACATTACCCAAAGGGGGGGCAGAAAAAATAAACCAAAACAATGTAAAAACTTTAGGGGTTTTGAGGGCCCTGGGTTTTCACTTACAACTAGGAGGGAGGGGGTTTGGAAAGGGACAGGAGGAGATAGCTGGGGGGGGGATGGGAAGGGGGTTTTTTTGGAAGAATTTGGGGGAGGTCGGAAAGTTAGCAGGGGGGGGGGTAGGCTTCCCCGAAAAAGATGGGTTTTTTTGGGTGCGCCCAAAGGAGGAAAAGTAAAGGGGGTTTATAATTGATGGGTTGGGGAGGGAGGGAAGTTCCCGAGGATGAGTGAAAAACCCCGGAGAAGTCCTGGGGGCGGGGCAAAGGGGGGGGAGGAACCAGGGAACTACAGGGGAAAGGGGGTCTTGTGAGGAAACGGAGTGTGGGGGGCTGGGGGGTACTTGGGTATTAGGGGCAGTGGGTGTTTGTTCGGGGGAGTAAGGTGGGCAGTTTTTACTCAGTGTTTTGGATTTTTAATTTTGAAACCGTTGGGTAATCGGGGAAACCCGTGGGGGGGTTTTGGGAGAGGGGGGGGGGCGGAGGGGGGGCCGAGCGGTTGGAAAAAGGTGAATGAGTCTGGCGCCCTATTCAGGGGTGACTGGGGAAAGGGGGGTAAACCAGCGGCGAGGGAGGGGGCCAAAAAAGGGAAAGGGTTTCAAATAAGCTGGGCGTGATATGATGAGGGAGTGGATGAAACTGTTTAATGGTTTTTTGGGGTTAGGAAAAATCCGAGTTTTGGGGATGTTGCGGGGGTGGAGGTTTTTGCCCAACGGTTTGTTAAAGGGTTGGACTTTGGGGGGGGAAGGATAGGTTGGGGGTCCAAAAAAGGGCTCCCCGTTTCTCTGGCCCCGGGGTGGGTTTGATGTGCTTTTTTGGATGTGACAAAGAAAATAAAGGAGGGGGGGGTGGGCCCCGGGGTGGGGGGAAAAAAAAAACTCAGTTTTTGGGGAGGTTTAATTTAAGGGAAAAAGGAGCGACATCCAGTCTGATATGTCGTCAGGGAGGTGTGTGTTTGGGTGAAAAACCAAGGGGGTGAGGTGAGGGGGTTGAGGAGATAGATTTGTGTGTCGTCGGGATTTGAGGTGGTAGTTGAGTCGTGAGAGTGTATGGGATGGGCAGGGGGAGGGGGGGATTAGATGGGAGAAGAGAAGGGCCCGAGGACAGAGCCTATGGGGGACCCCAATACAGAGAGGGGGAGAGTGTGGGGGGAGGTGTTAGCATTATAGGTAACGTTTGAAGGAGCGTTTGTGACTGTAGATGAGAGCCAGGACGGGTAGAGCGACTTCTGAGGTCAGAGAGGGAGATGTAGTTTTTTGTAGGTGAGGAGTGTCGGGCGGTCGGGAAAGGGTCGAAGGGCCGCAAAGAGGTCAAGGAAGTAGGGGAGTCTGAAAGATAGTGGCAATAGCGTTTGGCGGTTAGCAGGGTCGTTGGAGAGGTAGTGAGTAAGGCGTTTCGTGGAGTGTAGTGACGGAATGCGGACTGTAGGGGATCGAGGGGTTGCTTGTCGTTGTGGTGAGAGCATAGGCGGGTGTTAGAGGGAGGGGGGGGGGGAGGGGGGGGGGGGGGGGGGGGGGGGGGGGGGGGGATGTCGAAGGGGGGTGGAGGGGGGGATATGGCGGTAGCTGTGTGAGAGCGGGGGTCGGGTTGGATGCGGGTGTGTGTGTGTTGCTCGGCAAGTTGTCCTTCGAGAATTGGTGGGTCAATTCTTGGTTTTTGATTGGCTGATTGGCAATCTCAAAGGGCAGTGAGTTGATGTGCTGGGGTGGAGGTGCGGGGCGTGTGGAGAGCAGTTAGAGAGTTGAAGCAGAGAGAGAGAAGAACGTCGGCTGAGGATTGGGTTGGGTAGAGGGTCCTTGATGAGCGGTCAAGATGTACGGCATGTTTGGCAGCACATGGATGGGAGGAGGAGTAGGTGTTGGAAGGCAGAGATTTGTATGTGGGTGAAGGCTTGGTTGGGATTTGGTTTTGCGCAATAGTCGATACTAGGGCACGACTTTGTAGTTTGAGGGTTTTTGGTTAGATGAGCAAGTCTGCCAAGCGGATGGAGCTCGTCAGGGGTTCTGATGTTGCATGTGGGTTAAAGAGCGCTACGTGAGTCAAAGGCCTGTGTGAGTGAGGTGACATTTGTTGTAGGCGGTCATAGCCAAGTCGGGGCTGGTCATGGTGGAGGATGCGGACTCGTGGAGTTGATTCAGCTGCAGAGTGGAGAGGGGGCAGGGTTAAGGTCTGCAGGAACGGTTTACGGTCTGGTCAGTAGTGTGACATTTGGAGGGGGTAGGCGTTGGTAGGACAAGAGAGATGAGAAGGTGATCAGGTTGTGGTCAGAGAGGAGGGAAAGGGGGTGTTTGTTAGTGAGGTTGTGGGGAGGAGGCGCAGCGGTTGGAGAAGCGACCATAGGTTCCAGGATATTTTCCGTCGGAGTGTGGTGGTGTGGATTGTATGCAACTGTTGCAAGTGCATAAGGAGGAGGTTTAGGTGGAGGAGACGGGGCTCGCTGTCAGTGGTCGTCAGAGGGTTGAACAGGGGATGTTGAACTTCCCCAAGGATGATGAGGTGGGTAGATCAGGAGGGAGAGGAAGAAGGGTTAGCCAGGAGGAGAAGTCTTCCAGGAAAGCGGGGTATGGATCCAGAGAGGCCCGGTATATCACAGCAATCTTAAAGGTGGGTTTGGGGAGAATATAGTCGGACGCAGTGGGCCTCGAAGGAGGAGGAAGGATAGGCGGGAGGGGGGGGTTTGGGTGGACTCTGGAAAGGTGCTTCTTCGGGGTGACATGGAGTGACCACAAGCCCACACACCTGTACGTCCGTTAGGCCTGGAGTGAGTGGGTTCAGGTGAGGACCGCCGTAGGAGATTGCAGCGAGGGGAGGTTTGAGGTCAGTGTGGACTGGGATCCAGGTTTCATGTGATCGCTTAGGAGGTTGAAGGTGAGACGGGGAAACAAAGAGGTTGTGGACGGCGGTAAGCTTGTTGCACCACCGATCGCGGTGCGTTCAGGATTTGCACATTGAAAACGGGGGGGGGGGAGAGGGGGAAGATTTTAGGGAGCAGGGGGACAGATTACTTAAGTTGTGGGGGTTTGCAGTTAGGCACATGGAGGTGGCGAGGGTGTTGTGAGCGGGGTCGAGGGAGGGTGGAGGGCCTGGATTCGGGAGGGGAGATGTCCCCCGGCAGGGCTAGAGGAGGAGAGCCAAGGTGTGTGAGAAAGGTGGCATGGGGGTAGAGCGGGGATGTGCGAGGGAGCTGTGAGAAACATACTAGTGGACGTGGTTTTGGGTCAGTTGGGAGAGTGGAGTAATAGGAGGAGGTGGTGGGGAGCCATAGAGGGGCAAAGGAAGAAAAAAAAAAATACGAGTGAGGACGACAATATTACACTTGGTTTGGGAGGGGGAAGAGGGATATAGTGAATTGGATTTTGGGGGAAAGGAGGAGAGGAAAATGAGACAGGAGGAGTGGAAGGAGGCATTTTGGGGAGGTGAAGAGTGCAATAGTAGGGAGTTGAATATCAGATGCATAGGGGAGATGATACAGGTTGTGGGGGGGGTGGAGCAGACAGGGGTAATGAAATGAGATTTGGGAACAGAGGATAGTAATTTATGGGGAAGGAATGAGGGGCTGTATTATATCCAAGGTACATTGGTTGTGGGTCTCAGGCATGTAAGAGAGGGTTTCCCCTGGGTGTTGGCTTGCCAGTCTTCCAGCATGCAGTAGGGATTCTTGCTGTTGGTGTCTTCACTGCTGCTGTAAGGTTCTCATGCTTTAGTTCAAAAACTGTGTGTTTAACTGCTTCTTTCTATGCACTCGTTCTAAGCACGCACTCATTCTGAAACGGCAGCCACCCCCCATCAGAAGACTGTGCCCCCATATATATATATAATATTATAATTTTATATATATATATCGGGCATGTTTTGTATTATGAGGGTTTTGGACGTGATACAAAAATAAATCTTATATACATGTGATTTAGATGTTTTTTTGCTTTCGTTATGATTTTTTTTGGACTGATCGCAGAGGTCTGGAGATGAATGGAAGGGGTTGATCGATGTTTCACAAGATAAACCGGTTAAATGGGTTGCGGGTCAGTTTATCCGTATCGGAATTATGGCAGGTAAGAGGGCGGACCATTGTCCTGTGGAACGTCACATGAGAAATTCCAGGCGTGAAGCTTGATTGGAAATGACAGCAATTAGAAAGTAGTGGATTCACAATGACAGTTATTGACTTTTAATTTCAGATAGTTAAAAGCATCTTTTTTCTATGTGGTGTGTGAAGGAGGTGCATGATAGATCTGTTCCCTCAGTTGGGAGGATCGATGTTGATTCGGTTTATATTGAATGGGGGGAAAAAAATCATCTGATATTCAGCGGAGAGAAACTCATCACAGCTAAAGGATGACGGATAAGATCAGTCCCTGGAATAAGATGTTCATTTCCCAGAGTCTCACACTTGCTAATGAATTTTCCTTATTATTATTTGTATTATCAAAAATTTGTCATCAGTAATTAAACTGTGTATAAGTATATTATAAAATATTTATACCCTGTTTATGTCTATTTAAATTTATAACAACCAATACAATTAAGTTAGTTTATTTTAGATTGTTGCAACAACATAAATTGCGGATGATCGACCTTGGGGGGGAGGACCCACTCCATACATCTACTATGGTCAGTTCCTGCTTTCCTCCTTTTTCCCTATCTCATGATTTTCCTCCATTGAGTCTGAATTCGGTTGGATAAAGAGGAGGTTTAGGAGAATTGGGTATGTAGATCGTGGGTGTGTTCTGAGAAGACAATTCTTTTGATAACTTAAATCCTCTAAGTTGAAACAAAAATAACAAAACGGTTTTTTGGACAAGTCCTATAATTAATAATTTAAAAAACAAAAATAAAAATGTCTCCATCGTATATTTATTGTCAATCTCGGGGTCCAGCATTGTCACAAGGAGACGCCGACACACAAAAAGATTAAAACAACAAAATCCAATAAACAAAGAAGTAGCTATGGGTGAACATCCCCCACCTTCATCTTCCCAATTGTTTACATGTGACGGGAACTGTCATCCTGTCTTATTGCAAAGAGTGTTTAAGCGGGTGCAGACAGTGTGGGCGGGAGTAATTTTTTTTTTTAATTTGGCAAATCGGCATCATCAGGACTCAATACCGGAACGACGTGACTGCCGATGGATTACATTGATGTAACGATTTTTTTGTTATTAACCCTGAGGATTTACTCCCCTTCCCAGACAGGCCTATTTTTGCTATTCCTGCGCGGCACGAATTCAACAGGTAATTTGCTGCGGGTCATGCCAATTGCAGTACCCAAACAAATATGTGCGTACTGTTTTCACACACAAATAGAGCTGTATTTTGGTGGTAGTTGATCACCTGTGCACTTTTTATTTGTTGTGCTATGAACAAAAAACAAGGACCGTGAAAATTTAGAAGAAAAAAAAAATACTTTCAGCTATAAAATAAATATATAGTAAACTCAAAAAATGTTAGTCCCGCCCATCAAATTAGCCTAAATGGTGTATTCACAGCCTACAATGTGTTTTGTAAAAGGAAATCCCATAAGATGTTATATGAATAGCTTTTTTGGTTAAAGTTTATAGCCGCTACAATCAATTAGGAATACATACTTGTTAGATATATGCATTTTGTGCTATACAGAGTTGCATTAGTTTAATGACAATTGTGTGGTCATGCAATGCTGTACATAAATGAAATGTATATTCCTTTTTTTCACACAAACATAGCTTTTTTTTGTAGTATTTATCACCTGTGACTTTTTTGTCAATAAAAAAAAATTTTTGAAAATTTAAAAAAAAAAAAAATATTTTCTAATTTCT
>CATNWA010000793.1:0-36947 GCA_951230385.1 Staurois parvus | reverse complement strand
CAAAGGATGCCCCAAATATTTGGCAACAAAGTGTAAAACCCATTACAAGAAATACTAACTTTTTTAGGATTAAGGTGATCTTGTGCATCCATATAAAAACCAACCAAAAAAAATTTAAAAAAATATTTTGAAATTTGAAACATAGTAAGTTCTTATTAAAATGTACAAAAGATAGCCCTATTATGTGTAGTGATTAGGTGGGGCGAATCGAACCGGGCGAAGGGAATTCGTTTCGAATATCAGGAAAATTCGTTCGTAAACCCAATTTTTAGCAAACTTGGGGGCACAAAATCGAATTTTTCCCGATCAGCGGCAAAAGTGTCACTGCAGAGAGCTCCGTATTTCTGACGTTTGAAGTTCATTTACAGCGGTTTTTAAAAATTGTATTTATTTGTTTCCATTTGGTACAGATGTTTTTTTTCGGAAAATAAATAGATTCTGTTTCAAACCCTGAAATGTGAAGGAACTGTCGAAACTGTCAGAAATGCGGAGCTCTTGCGATCATTTTTGCTGTACTTTAAATTTTTTTCTTTTCATTCTTCTTTTTCTTTTTATTCTTCTTCTTTTTCATTTTCTTTTTTTCTTTTTTTTCTTCTTTTCATTTTTCTTTTCTTCCTCTTCTTCTTCTTTTCATTCTGTTTTCTTCTTTTCATTCTTCTTCTTCTTTTCATTCTTCTTCTTTTTATTCTTCTTTTTTCTTTTATTCTTCTTCTTTTCTTTTTTATTTTCTTTTCATTTTTTCTTTTTTCATTCTTCTTTTCTTTTCATTTCTTCTTTTCTTTTCATTCTTCTTTTCATTCTTTTCTTTTCCTTTTTTCATTCTTACTTCTTCTTCTTGTCATTCTTCTTTACATTCTTCTTTTTTCATTCTTCTTCTTCTTCTTTTCATTCTTCTTTTTCATTCTTCTTCTTCTTCTTCTTTTCATTCTTCTTCTTCTTCTTTTCATTCTTCTTTTCTTTTTTCATTCTTCTTCTTCTTTTCATTCTTCTTCATCTTCTTCTTCTTCTTTTCATTCTTCTTCTTCTTCTTCTTTTCATTCATCTTCTTTTCAATTCTTCTTTTTTCATTCTTCTTTTTCTTCTTTTTCATTCTTCTTCTTTTCATTCTTCTCTTCTTCTTCTTTTCATTCTTCTGCTTTTCATTCTTCTTCTTCTTCTTTTCATTCTTCTTTTCATTCTTTCTCATTCTTCTTCTTCTTTTCATTCTTCTTTTTCATTCTTCTCCATTCTTCTTTTCATTCATTCCTTTTCATTCGTCTTCTTCTTTTCATTCTTCTTCTTCTTTTCATTCTTCTTTTCATTCTCCTTCTTCTTTTCCTCATTCTTCTTCTTCTTTTCATTCTTCTTTTCATTCTTCTTCTTTTCATTTTCTTCTTCTCATTTTCAAAGTAACATCTTTTCATTCTTCTTCTTCTTCTTTTCATTCTTCTTTTCATTCTTCTTCTTCTTCCTTTTCATTCTTCTTCTTCTCTTTTCATTCTTCTTTTCATTCTTCTTTTTTCATTCTTTATTTTCATTCTTTCCTTTTCATTCTTCCTCTTTTCATTCTTCTTCTTCTTCCTTTTCCATTCTCTCTTCTTCTTCTTTTCATTCTTCTTTTCATTCTTCTCATTCTTCTTTTCATTCTTCTTTTCCATATTCCTCCCGCTTCTCATTCTTCTTTTCATTCTTCTTCCTTTTCATTCTTCTTCTTTTCATTCATTCTTCTTCTTCTCATTCTTCTTTTCATTCTTCATTCTTCTTCTTTTCATTCTTCTTCTTCTTCTTCGTCGTGCCCCGTGACTGCCCAAATGAGTGAACGTGTGCGGTTGAATCTAAGATCGACGGCACTCATCTGCCATGTCATACTGACTGACAGTAATATTTCTCTTCCCAGCAGACTCCAAGGGCATTTAAATTAAAGGTACAAAGTGTTGTTCTGCACTAATATAAAAGGCTCTCAGAAGCCTAGAAACCCTCTTTAAATTAAGTTAAATTTGCGGCGATATATAATTTGCATCGAATCTAATTTTCCCCGCAAATTCGGCGAATCAAGCCGAATCGAATTTTGGAATTAATTCGCTCATCTTTAGTAGTGATCTTGCTTTTCAACAGTAAATTGTGCAGAGTCTTGTATATTTCACTTTGAGCTCATATTCACCCATATGTGAAAATCCTCTCACCAATATACATATGTACTTCTCATAACCTGTATATGACTTATATACTTTAGATCAAATAGTGCTTTTTCCTCTTTAACCAGGGTAGGTATAGCCTCCTGCATGTCCAGCCTCCAATCCATGATGTAACTCAATCCATGTCCAATCTCTTAATCTAAGCACCTTATAACCTCCAAAATTCTAGAAAGAATAAATCATCATAGCGTATCAAAACATATCCACCAATATTTATTAAAATAAGTATTGCACCACTCACATAAAAATTGCCCAACTGAAGAACTACAGTAAAAAGGCCTAGTGTTTACCCTAAGGTAATGGGTTCCATGGTCACTCACAAGATGGCGGCTTGCAAACTTCTTGGTGAGCGACTTGAACCCCACGTCATCGGTCTGCCCTACGCGTTAGATCACAACACGTGACTTCATCAGGGGATAGCCATTGAACGTCCAGCCACCCCATTTATACTACTCTCCATTTGCGTTACCATGGTGACAATCGGAACGTGTTTTGCAGATGCCATTTTCTTGTAGCAGACACATGCAGCCATTTTCCTGAGGATTTCTCTGCAGTGTTTGCCAGCTCATCTTGTGACACACACACACATATGCAATGCAGATGCAAAATAGATACTAGTCTCATGTATGAATCCTGATCTTATATTTACAGATAGAAATATAGATGCATAGTCACACATTAGCCATCTCGTATTAAATATATATCCTGTAAACTGATCACCTATACATATACATACACTCTGACACATTGTGAGTGAATAGGTATGTGTCCTGCTCTACCGTATACTATATAAAGCTCATAAATAAAAAATCCAAAATTATACTACTTTTCAAATTTTAAATAAAACAATTAGCAAATTCTACATTTAACCCTTGTGGTAATAGTGTCTGTAAATTAAAAATCACTTTTGATTTTTTTTTTGACTAAGGTTCCCAACCTTATTGCTACTCCTCCAGTGTTTAAATTTTTATATTCCCCAAAATTTAACTCCTGATGGGTCCTTATTGTGGTGTGCTAAATAATGCTTCGAAAGGTTATGTTTCCTGAAGACTATAGAGATGTTGTGTATATGCTCCTGTATCCTTTTGGCTAGAGTTCTCTTTGTCCAGCCCACATATTGCACACCACACTCATATTTAATATAATATACAACTCCTTCTGTTCAGCAGGTGATACAATTTCTGATCTTAAATTGTATACCTGTACTTTTTGCTGTAAACGGTTTCCTTCTCCATTGATTATTTTTGGTACTCCGGTATGTACAGCATCTCCCACGTGCATTAAAAAGAGAGAACGCCTTGGTGGATCTATCACATTTTTTACAGATTTTTTTCCTTAGATTCAATGCCTTCCTATATATAAATTTTGGTTTTGTTGGTAATGAGCTACTCAGCCAGTTTTTTTTTTCCGCTTTTAGAATTCCCTAATGTCTTTTGAATTATTTTCTCCACTTTTTTTATATTGTTTGTTATAGTCCAACAGTATTGCTAAGAAACGATCATTCTTGTTTTTCTTTCTTTATTTTGAATTTATTTCCATTTTTCCACCTGTTGCATTGTTTTTTCTATATATTCCTTTCTATAACCTTTTTTAATAAACATATCCCCAATCCTAGCAGCTTCCCTGGCATATTCTTTTTTTCTCCTTGTAATTTCTTTTGACTCTCGTGAGTTGACCCTTTGGGATATTCATTAGCCATGTTGTGTGATGGCAGCTGTCAATAGTGATATAACTGTTTCTATCTCTAGGCTTTAAGTACTGTATGTATAGGTTATAATGTTATCTTTATCTATTGATAACATAAGATCCAGGAAATGTATAGACTCCCATCGAAAAACAATGTTCTTCTGATTAGTATTCCTACTTTTTATGAATTCTTCTAACATTCTTTGACTTCCTCTTCCATATCAGTATGATGTCATAATGAATCAACAGATATCAATTACCCCTTTCCAATAGTGAAATGCGCTCTTAGCCTTTCAGATGACAGAACCTCTTTACAAACACGGGTGGCCATAGTGTTGCCTGCAATTGCCTCCACCCAACAATTCCCACTGTGCTGGAATGCATGCCACTATACAGATTAAAAAAAATGGAAGCCGCAAGTGCATTCCAGTGATGTACTTCGTCATGATCAGTCAGCGTCCAGTCATCATATTGGAGTATTCCAATAGAGGTCTACACAGAGACCTCTTATACTGGAAGGTGCATATTGTATATAATAAACAAATGCAATACGAGAACTAGCAGATATTGCCATCAATATATACACAATAATTGAGTGGTAGGCTCTTATACAACGGGGTCTATTCTATAAGGTAACTTTCCGTGAGGGGGAGGAGAAGAACACCACAGCTCCCAGGCAGTGTACCAATGCAATATACCAGATGACAAGCAAAAGGATAAATGAGCACTATAGTGTGCTTACGTGCAGTAGATGCTTAGAGAATTAAAAATGATTGTTAAAAAAATCTATTTATAAAAATATATGCATATATATTTATATACATTTATAAACAAATATGTATATCAACAACGATAATGTTAGTGATACCACTCATATTAATGATTCAAAAACCTACTCATGATACATAGAATGATTCCTGGTGGGAATCTAACTAATGACCCCTAGAGGTGAGAAATGGTGTCAATAAGCTAAAAAGATATATACTCATACTCACTGGGTTTGTTTAGAAGTTAATTCGGTGGTGTATAATTAAAAATAAAAATAATAAAATCATATATAAAACTACTAATACTAATGGTCAAGATATTGGCTCTGCTTGTCAAAGCTTAAAATTAACCCATTGTTCACGACACATATGTATCAATAGGTGGTGAAAAAAGTAACACTATCGATGGAACTAACTGCATAAGATATAGACTAGGTGGAAACAAGGAAAATAAATAAATAAAATTGGATATATATGCACTAGCACATATAGACTAGTGAATAATGTATATCTGGGTCTTTTTGATACCTTCTACATGTATCTAGGTCCCCCTCTATTGCCTCAATCCCAAATACTTTCAACCCCTTGGGGTCATTGTGGTATGTTTCACTGAAATGTCAGGGGATGGAATATTTTTCCTTGTTATTAATGATCCCACATTTGTTTTTCTCCTATTCTGACCCTCAAAGGATGAGAGGTGCGGCCTACATATAGTAGGCCACAAGGGCAAAGGAGCCCATACACCACGTATGCCATGCCACAGTTGATAAACTGTTTAATTTCATGGGATTTTCCATCCTTTCCCATAACTGTCTGTTCATGATGCCACAAGACATGATGTACAAGTTTTTCTTAACAATATGTTACATTTCAAACGATATGCTGGTAGTATCAAGTAGTAAACCTAATCTGTTTTTTAACCGGTTCACTTTTGCGTTTTCTGTGTTTTACTATGTGGGACTGGTGTCTTGTCATAGTCTAACAAATATTTATTGTATGCCTCTTCTATATGAGAATCATCATACCCTTTCTCTCTCGAACTTCTTTTTAAGTATTCTACTTTGCTCCTCATAGTCCATTTTTCTGGTACATGTTCTCTGTAATCTACAGAATTGGTTATAGGGCACATTGTATATGCATCTAGGGTGGTGGCTGCACGTGGCATGTAAGTATAAATTACCTCCACTAGGTGTAAAGTGAGTTTTAGAGTAGATGATCCCTTCTGGGTCCGTTCTAAGTATATATACTTCTTTGGGTACAGTATTTTTTCTTGACTATGCACTTGTTTCCTTCTGAGACTCTTTCCTGAACCAAACACTTGTTTTGATGGCTATGATAGTAAACCGCTCACATCAACAGGTATGCTTTTTGGAGATCCTCTGTTTCTGACCTCCTTTTACAATTTAGTCCACCCATGTCCTATTCAAGCAGACAGGCTCATGGATATTGAACTCCAACATTTATTTGCATCTCTTTTCTAACCCATGCTGCACTGTATTTGTCACACTCCATGTCAAACTAACAACTGAATCCCCATCCAATGTCTGCTGTTTTCACCATCCCTACATATTGGTACACACATTTTCACTAGCTTCTGAATCAAAACCACACTTATCTAAATGTAATAGTGACAATAATTGTGGTTTTATGTGTGTGAAACTCCTCATTACTCCTTCTCTACCCCCTTCTACTAAAGCCCTCTTGCTTACTCCTCCCAAACACATTATGCCTAGGCTTAGTACATAGAAATATCATAATTGGGCAATAAATTCTGTCTTTATCATATATCGTAAGGTAAACATGTAGCTGCTGACTTACATGCTTATCTCCCCTGATGTAAACAAAGCATCCATACTTGATCAGATCATTTATTGGCTCCCCTTAGGAGACATTAAACAACATGATCTCTTATTCCTGGATGAGAGCCATTCCCCCTTCTCTTTCACACCCGCTTTTACATATGCTCCTAGTCAAGCGCTGAAGGTGTTCTCCATTCATATACTCTCTGTACACACCATTGGCAATTTATGACTCAAGATTGTAGTTAATACAATTCAAATGTAATACTATGTGCTATACTAGATGCCTGTTTCATTAGCCTTCTGTAGCTGTGACTTCTACGCCTATGTCTACTCCATGGCACTGGAACTCACACCATGTTATGCCTACTCCCTTATAGATGAGTCTGTCTACTTAGCTCTTTCGTTTGCTGACATATCCTACTTTCATGTACTCTTTCCACAGCTATACTCGACAAAAAAGGGAAGGTGCTCCCGCTTTAAATTCCCACCCTAACCCGCTTACCCCTCCCCATCCACTATCCCCCTCTTTTCCCTATTCATTAACCATTATCCCTTCCTCTTTATTTACACAATATCTATAATGAAGTGGGAGCCTATATAAACGGCTGAAGACACTGAATTTAGCCTGCTATATGTGATCTTATTTTACCCCTTTTTCTACCTCCTCTCTATACAACCTACCACATCCTCTAAATTTTATTGTATACCATGAATACTGCTCTATGTTCTCTTATGCCTTTTAGATGGTGGAGTTTGAACATTTGTATGCTTAGATACACATTCTCTTAATAGGTGAATTGCTGAACTGTTTACTTGCTGATTGCGAATTGTTTATTACTGTTTTGTTATGGTGCACCAAATTACTTCCCCAGTTCAGGCGCCTCTATTAGAGATGAGCGAAGTATTCAAAAATTCGATTCGGCTGATTCGGCGAATTCGAGGAATAAATTCGATTCGATGCGAATATATTCGCTGCGATTTTAACTTATAAAAAGGTGTTTCTAGGCTTCAGAGAGCCTTTATATTAGTGCAGAACACTGTACCTTTAATTTAAATGCCCTTGGAGTCTGCGGGGGAAGAGAAATAATACTGTCAGTCAGTATGACATGCAGATGAGTGCCGTCGATCTTAGAATCACCGCACACTTCACTCATTTGGGCAGTCACGGGGCCAAAACTAGAGTGTGGAGCCACAGTGCGGCGGTGGAGGCAGCAGCAATGGGAGGCCATACAGCACCCTATGACAAAAATGGAACCCACCAGCAGTGTGAGGAGACCTGAAAGTGGCACATGGCAGAGTGTGGCGATGGAGACAGCAGCAATGGGAGGCCGTACAGGGACCCATGAGAGACTGTGGACCTGGTAGCAGCATGAGGAGGCGGTACTGGGGGCCCATGGCAGATTACGGGCCTGGCAGCAGCAATGGGAGGCCCGTAATCTGCCAGCACCCTATGACAAAATGTAACACACCAGCAGTGTGAGGAGACCTGAAAGTGGCACATGGCAGAGTGTGGCGATGGAGACAGCAGCAATGGGAGGCCGTACAGGGACCCATGAGAGACTCTGGACCTGGCAGCAGCATGAGGAGGCGGTACAGGGGCCCATGGCAGATTACGGGCCTGGCAGCAGCAATGGGAGGCCCGTAATCTGCCAGCACCCTATGACAAAAAATGTAACACACCAGCAGTGTGAGGAGACCTGAAAGTGGCACATGGCAGAGTGTGGCGATGGAGACAGCAGCAATGGGAGGCCGTACAGGGACCCATGAGAGACTCTGGACCTGGCAGCAGCATGAGGAGGCGGTACAGGGGCCCATGGCAGATTATGGGCCTGGCAGCAGCAATGGGAGGCCCAAATACTCTGCCAGCACCCTATGACAAAAAATGTAACACACCAGCAGGTGAGGAGACCCTGAAAGTGGCACATGGCAGAGTGTGGCGATGGAGACAGCAGCAATGGGAGGCCGTACAGGGACCCATGAGAGACTGTGGACCTGGCAGCAGCATGAGGAGGCGGTACTGGGGCCCATGGCAGATTACGGGCCTGGCAGCAGCAATGGGAGGCCCGTAATCTGCCAGCACCCTATGACAAAAAACACAACCAGCAGTGTGAGGAGACCTGAAAGTGGCACATGGCAGAGTGTGGCGATGGAGACAGCAGCAATGGGAGGCCGTACAGGGACCCATGAGAGACTCTGGACCTGGCAGCAGCATGAGGAGGCGGTACAGGGGCCCATGGCAGATTACAGGCCTGGCAGCAGCAATGGGAGGCCCGTAATCTGCCAGCACCCTATGACAAAAAATGTAACACACCAGCAGTGTGAGGAGACCTGAAAGTGGCACATGGCAGAGTGTGGCGATGGAGACAGCAGCAATGGGAGGCCGTACAGGGACCCATGAGAGACTCTGGACCTGGCAGCAGCATGAGGAGGCGGTACAGGGGCCCATGGCAGATTACGGGCCTGGCAGCAGCAATGGGAGGCCCGTAATCTGCCAGCACCCTATGACAAAAAATGTAACACACCAGCAGTGTGAGGAGACCTGAAAGTGGCACATGGCAGAGTGTGGCGATGGAGACAGCAGCAATGGGAGGCCGTACAGGGACCCATGAGAGACTCTGGACCTGGCAGCAGCATGAGGAGGAGGCGGTACAGGGGCCCATGGCAGATTACGGGGCCTGGCAGCAGCAATGGGAGGCCCGTAATCTGCCAGCACCCTATGACAAAAAATGGAAACACACCAGCAGTGTGAGGAGACCTGAAAGTGGCACATGGCAGAGTGTGGCGATGGAGACAGCAGCAATGGGAGGCCGTACAGGGACCCATGAGAGACTCTGGACCTGGCAGCAGCATGAGGAGGCGGTACAGGGGCCCATGGCAGATTACGGGCCTGGCAGCAGCAATGGGAGGCCCGTAATCTGCCAGCACCCTATGACAAAAAATGTAACACACCAGCAGTGTGAGGAGACCTGAAAGTGGCACATGGCAGAGTGTGGCGATGGAGACAGCAGCAATGGGAGGCCGTACAGGGACCCATGAGAGACTCTGGACCTGGCAGCAGCATGAGGAGGCGGTACAGGGGCCCATGGCAGATTACGGGCCTGGCAGCAGCAATGGGAGGCCCGTAATCTGCCAGCACCCTATGACAAAAAATGTAACACACCAGCAGTGTGAGGAGACCTGAAAGTGGCACATGGCAGAGTGTGGCGATGGAGACAGCAGCAATGGGAGGCCGTACAGGGACCCATGAGACACTGTGGACCTGGCAGCAGCATGAGGAGGCGGTACTGGGGCCCATGGCAGATTACGGGCCTGGCAGCAGCAATGGGAGGCCCGTAATCTGCCAGCACCCTATGACAAAAAATGTAACACACCAGCAGTGTGAGGAGACCTGAAAGTGGCACATGGCAGAGTGTGGCGATGGAGACAGCAGCAATGGGAGGCCGTACAGGGACCCATGAGAGACTCTGGACCTGGCAGCAGCATGAGGAGGCGGTACAGGGGCCCATGGCAGATTACGGGCCTGGCAGCAGCAATGGGAGGCCCGTAATCTGCCAGCACCCTATGACAAAAAATGTAACACACCAGCAGTGTGAGGAGACCTGAAAGTGGCACATGTTTGGGGCATGATTCATGGCAGATTTAGTCAGTTGTGTCAGGAACTGGTGGTTTGAAATCCAGACTAATCCACGCCTGATTCATTTTCACAAACGTGAGTCTCTCCACACTTTGGGTGGACAGTCGTGTCCTCCGCGGAGTTACAATACCTCCTGCCGTGTCCCTCAGTAACAATTCTGTGTCCCTCAGTAACAATTCTGTGTCTGTCCCTGAGTAACAATTCTGTGTCTGTCCCTGAGTAACAATTCTTTGTCTGTCCCTGAGTAACAATTCAGTGTCTGTCCCTGAGTAACAATTCAGTGTCTGTCCCTGAGTAACAATTCAGTGTCTGTCCCTGAGTAACAATTCTGTGTCTGTCCCTGAGTAACAATTCTGTGTCTGTCCCTGAGTAACAATTCTGTGTCCCTCAGTAACAATTCTGTGTCCCTCAGTAACAATTCTGTGTCCGTCCCTGAGTAACAATTCTGTGTCCCTAAGTAACGTTTCTGTGGCCCTAAGTAACGATTCTGTGGCCCTAAGTAACGTTTCTGTGGCCCTAAGTAACGATTCTGTGGCCCTAAGTAACGTTTCTGTGGCCCTAAGTAACGTTTCTGTGGCCCTAAGTAACGTTTCTGTGGCCCTAAGTAACGTTTCTGTGGCCCTAAGTAACGTTTCTGTGGCCCTAAGTAACGTTTCTGTGGCCCTAAGTAACGTTTCTGTGGCCCTAAGTAACGATTCTGTGGCCCTAAGTAACGATTCTGTGGCCCTAAGTAACGTTTCTGTGGCCCTAAGTAACGTTTCTGTGGCCCTAAGTAACGTTTCTGTGTCCCTAAGTAACGTTTCTGTGGCCCTAAGTAACGTTTCTGTGGCCCTAAGTAACGTTTCTGTGGCCCTAAGTAACGTTTCTGTGTCCCTAAGTAACGTTTCTCTGGCCCTAAGTAACGTTTCTGTGTCCCTAACTCTCTCCCTCAATACAGCCAGGTCTGCCTCTCTTGAATGACTGGAGGCAAATGGAGAATTCTAAAATGGCCGCCATTTATAGCTCGACCATTACACAGTGCTGGCTGGCTGGCTGCTGATTGGCTAATGCGATCACATGTCATGAATGAATGCATTATGGGTCAGCGCGCCTTGTCTGCGCACCTTCCCAGACATCCCCGCTCCGTCGCCGCACATGTCGCCGCCATTTTAGGAAAAATTTCGATTCGCGCATCCGCATTTTCCGATTCGTCGCGAATCGAAATTTTCCTAATATTCGAAACGAATTCCACTTCGCCGAGTTCGATTCGCTCATCTCTAGCCTCTATCTTTCAAGAGGACTAACATATCATTGATCCATTTCCTTCTCTCGATTCACTCAAATATATATAGAACTCTATTTAGAAATAATTTTCACCTGTCTTCTCAGCAGGAACACTTCCTATGATGCTGATGGTGTGAACAATATATCTGTTTTTTAACTATCATTTCCTCAAATCCCCTGAAAAAAAATTATATCACCCTGTTCCCCTAAGTGACTTATATTGTGCTTTGCATATTAGATCCCCTAGTTCCACACCATGATGGACCTCTTGAGTACGAGACAAACCGGTATTCTTGACCGTTACCTACTACTCCTCCTCCTCCACCCAGTGGATTCTGTGGATCTTGACTGACCCTTTCCAGAACTACTGACAATTTTTAGGACAGGCTAGCTGGTCTACACCTGCCCCCCGGAGCACTAGATCCACCTGCCATCCCATCAACTCTTTAACCTCTTCACATTGGTTACCTCTCTTTTCTTCCTAAGACCCCCCCCCCCCCCCTTTATTCCCATCCATCCTTTTCCAATCGTTCATCGTCCCACTTCATACTTCAAACCCCTTCAAAACCTCCTATTAGGGTGAAAAGTTCCTCCTAAACCCAACTTTCTTGAACAGTCTTCCCAGACGTGAAGCCCTCTCATCTCCATCCTTTCCCACGAACTAAGAAACTATGCCATCGCCTACATACACCAGTAAACTGACCAACCACCTTAAAAGAATCTCTTGGAATGCTAAAGGACTGAATATCCCGGAAAAGCATTCCCAAGTCCTGACATCCCTACATAGCCTTAAAGCAGATATAATCTTCCTTCAGGAGACACACTTTCGCACAAACACAATACCTAAGCTATCCAACCTATTAAAGCTATTAAATTACAGCTACAGGAACTCCTCTTACATGGCACGTAGAGGACTCTACATCCAGCTGACAAAGATTTAACATTTTTTTCTGCTCCACAAAACAGATATTCACGTATTGGTTACCTCTTCATATCACAAAAGGACCTTCCTTTCCTCACTACAGCCACAATAAAACCTATGTTCTTATCTGACCAGCACCCTGTGTCACTTAATTTGACTCTCTCTGACTCTACCCCAACACTAAAATTTGGCATCTAGACTCATTCCTTCTCACTGATAAATGTCAAGCAGATGAAATCCACTCATGTATCCAAAACGTCTTCTCTGAAAATGATACCCCTGATGTCACTCCCATGACACATTGGAAGGCCCATACGTGTGTTATTAGAGGCACATTCCTAGCAATGGTGCTACAAGGAAAAAGGAGCGTCAAGCTTTGATTTCAGACTCATAGACCAAATCAAAATGCTAGAATTGGCACACAAACAGTCACGTGCTCAGCAGACATATAATGACCTTACCCGGACCAGAACACTCTTGTTAGAGGAACTCGGTCTTAAAGCAAATGAAAATGTGTGCTCTCACAAAAACTTTTTGTATGAACACAACAAAAGTGGCAGATACTTGTCTAGAGCCCTTCCATCCCAGAGAGCAGACCTCACAATACACCTTATCCGAGATTCTTAAGGGAAAACCCTCTCTGCTACGGTAGATATAGCAGCCCAGTTTGAGAGCCATTACTCGAAATTATATAATCTACCCCAAACAACACACCAACCTGAGGCCCCGCATCTTAGAAGGCAATTGATCAAGCATTTTCTGCAACAGTACTGTGCAAAAACTATTTTTACTTTGCTAAGCTAGAAAGGCCCATTTCCAGAGAAGATTTTTAGAAGAAGTAGCAATTAAACAACTCAAAAATGAGAATAGCCCTGGCACGGATGGGTTCACAACCGCCTATTATAAAACATTTCACACTGGACTCGCTGGACCATTTCTACAGGCCTTTAACTCCCTATCGTCTGCCGTACCACCGACCACACACGTTAGAAGCCCACATCACAGTCATCTCAAAGGAAGGTAAAGATGCCATGTCGGTAAATAACTACCGACCTATTTCCCTACTAAATGTAGACCTAAAATTATTTGAAAAGTTCCTATCCAATTGCCTTCTTCCTTGACTTACCTCCTTAATAACAAAAGACCAATTTGGATTCATCCCTGGCAGGGAATAACACTATTAAGGTACTGACTTTGCACCACTGGCTTACTAACTATAACCAACCAGGACTCTTCTTATCTCTAGACACGGAGAAGGCATTCAACAGTGTGGCTTGGGACTATATAGGAGCAGTCCTTCATTCCATATGATTATGCAATCATATGTTTAACTTTATAATGTCCCTTTACACCACGCCCCCAGCGAATGTCCATGTTAACGGCCACCTGTCAATTGCCTTCTTCGTTCGCAACGGAACGCGACAAAGGATGCCCACTGTCACCAATACTCTTCATTTTAACCCTTGAGCTCATGTTATGTCGCTGCAGAGCCAACAAAGATATTAAAAGGCCTCACGGTCAATAAACACACTTATAAGCTAGTAACTTTCGCAGATTTCTCAAGTTCATGGATTTCTCTCTGCTGACATACTCCACGATTCTAGTAAAGCATGTCAGGCCTGGGAGAGAGACCTACAATTGGAATTCTCCCAAGCCAGAGTGAATGGGAACTCTAGGAACACTAGAGATACAAAGATCACACTGGAAGGCACTGGGTGGTGGCCCTTCCTAGTCAGTTGACTACAGTTTAGAGTTCAGCAAGTGCATGCTTAGCAACAGTTGCTGAAAAGGATTGCAATAGCTTGCCATTTCCCTTAACTAAGAACAGCTTGGGTTCAGGTCCAGCACATGGTCAACCCACACCCAAAACCTATCCCTAATTATGATACATTACGATGATGTGCTATAAAAATGTATTAATTCTATTTTTTTCTCTTTGCCATGTATGTAATGAAGCTGATGATCTTCCTGGTATTTTCTGCTTTCACCTGCATATCTTCCCTCCAATATCATGCATATTCTTCCTGCTTGTTCTGAATGAGTAGTGAAACCTGAGAGGGTCAAGCAATTGAGACTTTTAGATGGGGATCAGCAATGGTAGCCTATGTATGTTTTAATTAATTAAAAAATATAATTTTTTTGCTTAATGCTTGCAGGGATCATAAGTCGGGAGGCTGCAGAAAAGCTTCTGATGAATATGCCTGAAGGATCCTTCCTTGTACGAGTTAGTGAGAAGATCTGGGGATATGCATTGTCTTACCGCCATCAAAATGGATTTAGACATTTCCTTGTGGATGCATCAGGAGATTGTTACAGCTTTCTTGGTGTTGACCCAAACAGACATGCAACTCTTACAGACCTCATTGATTTTCACAAGGTACATTTATACTATTACTGAACATAGGCAGGAGTCAAATTACAAAATTGGTCAATGCAAACTTATTCTAGGTGTGCTCAAATGTGTGATCTGCAAATTGCAGTACACCTGTGCTTTCAGTAAGGTTGAGGCCTGCATGCACAGACATTTATTTGGATTAGACATGCTTACTCCTCATACAAGCACAAAAGCAATTTGAAACAGCTTTGAAGCTGTTTGGAAGTTGATCTCAAAAGCAAGCTGGATATACTTAAAAGCATGTTACAATTGCCCATCTACACACGTTATTTTTATACCGCCAGCAGAGAGCAGATATTTAAAGGAAAAAAAAAAAAATTGCACTTACACAGGGTTTTTTTTTCCCCAGAGAACATGCATTCCCCCCAACTCTGCACTACTCATCCTCCCATACCCCAGGGAGAGAACTAATGGTGGGTGTAATCTTTGCTCACAACTGTGTATCACACCACAGAACCTGGCAGAGGAAGTGAGTAGTGCAAAAGAAAAAAAAGAAAAACTTCCTCTACAAACTTCTTGGAGGAAGGGTTTGGGAATCACAGCTCTTAAGAGTAGCCACCCCCCTTTTTCAAGGGACCAAAAGAAATTGGACAATTGAATCAAAAGCTGTTTCAAGGCCAGGTGTGGGCTAGTTGTTCGCTATTTCTTTGTCAATTAAACAGGCAAAATGTCTGAGTTGATTCTAAGTGTGTTATTTGCATTTGAAATCTATTGCTGTGAACCTACATCATGCGTTCAAAGGAGCTGTCTATGTAAGTGAAACAGGCCATTGTAAAGCTTCAAAAACTATACAAATCCATCAGAGAGATATCAACAACATTAGGAGTGGACAAATCAACAGTTTAGTACATTCTAAGGAAAGAAGAACGCATTGGTGAGCTCAGCAACATAAAAAGGCATGGAACGTCCATGGAAGACAACAGTGGCGGATGATCACAGGATCCTCTCTATGGTAAAGAAAAACTCATTCACAACATCCAGACAAGTGGAGGACACTCTCCAGGAGGTGGGCATATCATTTTCAAAGTCTACAATCAAGAGAAGACTTCACAAGTGCAAATACAGAGGGTTCACCACAAGTTGCAAACCATTCATAAGCCTAAAGAATAGAAAAGCCAGATTAGACTTTGCCAAAAACATCTAAAAAAGCCAGACTAGTTCTGGAAAAGCATCCTTTGGATGGATGAAACCAAGATTAATCTGTACCAGAATGACGGGAAGAAAAAAGTGCGGAGAAGGCTTGGAACAGCTCATGATCCAAAGCACACAATGTCATCTGTAAAACATGGTGGAGGCAGTGTGATGGGATGGGCATGTATTGCTTCCAGTGGAACTGGGTCATTGGTGTTTATTGATGATGTGACAGAAGACAGAAGCAACTGGATGAATTCTGCAGTGTTTAGAGATATACTGCCAGCCCAGATTCAGCCAAATGCAACAAAGTTGATTGGACAGCGCTTCACAGTACAGATGGACAATGATCCAAAACACACTTCAAAAGCAACCCAGGAGCTTTTGAAGGAAAAGTGGAATATTCTGCAACGGCTGAGTCAATCACCTGATTTCAACCCAATTGAGCATGCATTTAATTTGCTGAATGCAAAACTAAAGGCAAAAAGACCCACAAACAAAGAACAACTGAAGGCAGCTGCAGTTAGAGCCTGGCAAAGCATCAGAAAGGAGGAAACCCAGTCTTTGGTACTGTCCATATGTTCCAGACTTCAGGCAGTCATTACCAGTAAAGGATTCTCAACAAAATATTAAAAATGAACATTTTCTTTATGATTATATTAATTTGTCCAATTTGAGCCCCTAAAAATGGAGGGACTGTGTATAAAAATGGTTGCAGTTCCTAAAATACTTTTAATAATTTTTGTTCAACCCCTTGAATTAAAGCTGAAAGTCTGCACTTCAAATTCATTTGAAATGATTCATTTTAATTTATTCTGGTGGCATACATAGCCAAAAGTATGAAAATTGTGCCTGTGTCCAAATATATATGGACCTAACTGTATGTATCTTCCTCTAACCAAATGGGTATGAACCCTGAAATACAAACAGCAGCAGGATAACCCATATTACACCCACTAGTGGGTCAACCTCACAGTTCGACCTTCAAATGGATATGTGGCCCAGTGTTCAGTACTCCCCTCAGGCCAGCCAGAGGAGGGTAGGAAACTTTCTTTAGATTGAATCTGTAACAGACTCCTTGGTGGTGACCCAAGTGGCTTTTTACTGTATAAGTGCAATATTGCTTTTATACTTTGTCTTTTATCTGATGTTCATTGCACTTTAGCTTTTGTGTTTTTGTTTTTAATGGATTCCCACTGGCCTGTTGTAGAATGACGGCCAGGAGTGACTTCTCTCATTCTGGGAAGACGTCATATGACGTCCACCAATTCTTGCTGTGCATGTGTGCCCCCTGGGGCAGACGTTAAGGTGATTGGTGGTAAGCTGTGTCCCTCAAACACAGCACATCTCCGGTCGGGGTAAAGAGCCAATGATGTTGTGTCCAATCACAGCTGATCACATGTAAACTAACTCTGTCATAGTGCTGAGGAAATGAAAGCTGATAATCAGCTTTTCTATTACAGGGGACATTTCCACTGATCAGAAACAGAATCATCAGTGCCCTGATTATCAGTGAAGCCCCATCAATACAGCATATCAGTGCCAATCAGTGCAGCATATCAGTGCAGCTCATCAGTTCAGCTTAATCAGTGAAGAAGAAAAATTAATTATTTGCAAAATATTATAACAAAGGAAATTTTTTTTCAAAATTATACAGACTTTTTTTTGTTTGTTTAGCAAAAAAATAAAAAAAAAAAAACCCAGTGGTGATCAAATACCACCAAAAGAAAGCTCTATTTGTGTGAAAAAAAAATATTATAAAAAGTTAATTTGGGTACAGTGTTGCGTAACTGCGTAATTATCATTCAAAGTGTGACAGCACTAAAAGATTAAACTTGGCATGGGCAGGAAGGGGGTAAAAGTGCCCTGTATTGATGTGGTTAAATAGGGAACTGTGCAGGGGCGGACTGACAACTCATGGGGCCCCCAGGCAATATGGGATCATGGGGCCCCTGTGTCCTTGCCCAAACTCAAAAAGCCTATGAAAAAGGTACCAGGGGCATCTCATGGGGCCCCCTACTGACCCTGGGCCTTTGGGGAGTGCCTGTGTTTCCAAATGGTCAGTCCGTCCCTGGAACTGTGTTCTACCCATATATGGCACAGCAATAAGTTCACTTAAAAGTAGCAGCACCTGAGCCTTGCTGTCCTCCCATGATGCTTTATTTGGCTACTAGGAGTTAAGAAAAATATTCAGAAAATCTGGGTTTGCGGAAGCATGTGAGTCAGACACCTTCCTCCCACATGAGAGTGCTGATGCTTGGTGTCAGGCAGCTCAGAACCCAAAGCTGCAGAAGAATGGAGTGCAGAGGAATGAAAAGAAGATAACTATTTGCAGCTTTGGGGGTCAACTGAACTAAAGCTATAGTGCCCTGCAAGGAAAGCACAGGTTCACATTAAGAGTGACTCTTGCTATACAAAAGTAACTGAAACACTGCTTAACCTGTAAAACAGTGGTGTCCAACCTTTTGACTTTTCTGGTCCACATTGGAAGAAGAGGAATTATCTTGGGGCCTACATAAAACACACTAACAATAAGGATGGCTGATGAACAGAAAAAGTTGGGCAGATCACAAGTTAATTATCACTGATCGAGATAATGTACCTATCTGAGTAATAAAACTTACTTTTATAATAAAAACTACTAAAAAAAATTAAAGAGGGCAACATAAAACTAGTATGATATTTGACATGGTTTTTGATAAACTAACACATCAATATCTAATTTGATGGATGTAGTAGCATTTCTCAATGAATTCTCAAAGTGCTCATCAGATATTTTGGTTCTAATTTTTCCCTTTATGTTCTTTATCCTTGAAAAGAAATGTTCACAAATATAGATGCTGCCGAAACTTAATGACATGAATAAGGTGTGATTGTGAGGAGTTGGATATTTTTCTTTGGGACAATAAAACATGTAAAAATCCAGTAAAGAGACACTGTCAAATCTTTCTTCTGCCCCGTGTATTCACTATGTGGAAATACATTTTTACAAAAGACTAATAAACAAAACGTTTTTTTAAAAGAAGGTTATGATTTTGTGTTAGGCCACATTCATAGCTGTCTTGGGCTGCAGGTTGGACACCCCTACTGTAAAAGAAGGCATCAAATATTTATAATATTATTTATTCTTAAGGTTTGTACAGTGAGTAGAAATCTACTAGTGAAGTCTGCAGGGAAACAGATGTTGATCTCCTGGGTCTCCCTCAGCCCTCACTGGTTCCTCATGTTGACCTCAACATCAAGTCGTACCTCCTGTTGATCTCCACATCTTTACAGGACTCTAATATCAAATATTTTCCAACATCTCCTGATTTTTACTGACATTTCAGGTTAATGAAAACACTTAACTCTTCTCATACCCAATCTCCTATTCCTATAGCATCAACAACCAATATGAACAGTTATGGATGTATGAAATTATAGAAACCTAGGCATAAACACTCTAAAACCCAGCAAAATGCACTGCACCCATGTATATAAGAACAGTCCTGGGAGTGTGACAATAAGCCAATGACACGGAGTTCAGATACAGTAATGAATAATATCCACTTTATTAGAGGTAGGCATAAATTCACACAAGTTCACTCACATAAACAAATGACTATCTCCCATTGTCAATCAAAGGCGTGTGAGTGAATTTCTCATTAGGATTTATGCCTACCGCTAATACAGTGGATACTCCATCTGAACTTTGTGTCATTCCCTTATTGACACACACCCTGGAGTGTTCTTATATACATGGGTGCAGTACATTTTGCTATATTTTTTATTGCTAGAAACATGACAACACTCCTGGGAGTACAGACTATATTTATGTTTGGATTTTAGAGTGGTTATGCATAGGTTTCTATAATTTCACAAATCCCTGTTCTGTTGTACACTGCTCCTTTTGGTTGTTGTCACTTTCCAACTACAACATTGGACAAGACAAAAGTAAGGTGCTGCTACCTGGTTAGAAAAACTCCAGCTAAAGCTCAAAATCACCATGCCAGACCAATAGTCTCCATCTGCTCATGTATGGACATCCAAAAAAAGAAATGTTGGCAACAAGGGGAAATAAAAAAAAAATCTCTATTGTATGCATGAATATCTATGAATAAGGTCTTTTCTTGACTGAAACACGTTAGCGTTGGTTGCTCTATGGACTATTTTACTCCTTGCATACAAGAAAGAAGAATTTTTTTTATTTCACCTTGATGCCAACATTTTGTTTTTTTGGACTTTCTAAATACAAGGCTCAGTGGTTATACCAGCACAAACATTGGATTAACTTTTTATTCTTTCAGGCCGAGTTTGTCAGCATCTAGATATGGAAACTGTTATTCCTATAGCGTATTGACTGAAGCCTATATCTATAGGACAATCTAGATCTCATTGTTTGCATTTCTTCTGGTAGACCTTTAGCAAATGCCCTGTGTATCTTGGGGCAGATGCTAAAACCCTATAGGAAATAGACCAATTAAGGCTAATATTTTATTGGTATTGAACACTTTCCAGTCAGCAAGACCATGTTGTATTCTTTGTACCACTATTATAAAATGATCATCAGCCAGAGATATAAATATATTGATATTTCAATTAGACACGGCCTAAACTAACATCTGTACTTTTTATTCTACCAGAAGGAAGTGATTACAAGTTCTGGAGGAGAGCTGCTTGTTTTACCATGTGGACAAGTGCAGTCCCCACCTGATTACAGTATATTATTTGAATGACATTCTGCAATACCAGCCTATATTGTTAGTTCAGAAATTCCTTCCACAATTAACGAGGAACAGCAA
The DNA here is from genome assembly GCA_951230385.1 of Staurois parvus. Taxonomy (NCBI): domain Eukaryota; kingdom Metazoa; phylum Chordata; class Amphibia; order Anura; family Ranidae; genus Staurois; species Staurois parvus. Next base: position 16,392 of record CATNWA010000793.1, on the reverse strand, counting down.
AAACTTCAGATTTAAAGATCTACTTGCTTGGATTATTATTTTTATCCTTTTAATACACTTTCAAATATTCTGCATTAAAAAATACAAAAAATGCTTGTCTGGTTTTATTCAACGTAGCTCTTACTATGTGTATATCCATTATTCAACATGATTCCTATGTCAGGAAATGTTGGTAGGAATTTGTAATTCTGTAATTTATAAACCTGTAAGAGATATCTAAAGTGAAATATATTTTATCCATATTTATGAATTAGTTACCCAGAGATGTGAAGAAAGGCAGAGTGTAAAAGCCAAGCTTCTGAGAATATGATGACGTCAATGGTATATTTCAACTTATAAATATGAAATAATCTCAACTTTTCAAAGCAATCCTGGATGACATTCACCACTTTGATATTTATTACATTTTTATTTGGTTTTTAATTAAACTAGGACAAGCAAGATCACAGCAGATAACATCCATATTAAAAATTTAATGTGAAACGTCATTTGGACCTTAATGACCAGATTGGTTTTTATCCATGCTTGATGCATTGGGTTGAAGGGGAAAAATACATTTTCCATTGAACACATGGTAATTTGTCTTTCAAGAAAAATAAGGGGTAATTTGAGTAGTACTTTTTTTAGATAAATTTGATTTTATTTTAAACATACAAGTAGACTTACAAATAGAGATTAGCAAAATTGTTCTCCTGGAACAAAATTTGGCTTAGACTGGGCAGATTCTTGATTCCCTGAATATTGTGGAAATTGTTAAATCTGCTAAAGTATATTTAAAGTCTTAACTTTTTTATTAGTAACCAGATAGAGTAGGGAATGATAATATACAATCCTGGCAGTTTTTTTTGTGTCCCATTCAAGAGAAACTTTTCTTCACTTCTTGAAGTACGGTAACTGAGTAAAATCTCTGCAAAGGGAGGTAAATTTACTCTTAGACTGTGGCCCTATTGGAAGATTATAACCGTACTTCTGGTGACCACAGGTAACTTTGGATTTTCTTTCACTTTCAGTATTTTCTACTAGTCAACCTCTTGCAGAAAGGGAGAAAAGCAGCCCATTTTACAATTTATACACAGTGAAACAGAATGAAGGTCTTCCTTTGGAAGACCACTACAGGTGGCCTATCACAGTAAACCTTGTTTTTCACATGTGAGGAGGCCCTAGGTGTTTGGGTGACATAATTTCCCTCTCCCCAACTATCCAACCCATGTGATTGTTTTTATTTACTCTTGTAATTTAATTTTTTTTTGTTAGCACGTTTTGTTAGCTTGAGATCGCAGTAGTGCCAAATTGGCTCTATGCGGTCACTGGAAAATAAATTAATGCCACTACACCACACACATATCTACTCAATTTTCTTCTGTGTCCTGAAAGGATGTGGTGCATCCCCCACAATAAAGAACACTATGAGTTTGATTTGCTAAAGGTAAGACAGGCCACATAAAGGCAACTGCAAAATTTAAAAAGCTAGAATCAAATATTCACGTTAGAGTGGTATTAAACCCAAAAGCAAACATTTAGTATTTTGCAGGTTACTAATTAGTTTTCTTTTTTAGACTTTCTTTAATTTCTACTTGGGTATTTGGTTAGTAAGACAGAACAAGCTGTCCTTCAGATGTAGCAGTTAGAGGATTGCAACAAACCATTTAACACTAACAGCACTACTTACAATAGACAGCTTTTATTTATTTGTGTAAAATATGTACAAAAAGAGCAAAAACTTTTTGCTGTAACTGCTGATAAGGCGTTAGCTAGAGCTTGGCTTTAATTTGTCAGCATATCCAATTCTACTAGTTCACCTAACATTACCCTCCCCAGACTGACAATGATGTTGGTGCCTCTGTTGCTCCTTTATCCAGAGTGCAGGCAATCTAAAGCTATGTACACGCTGTCTGAAAATCAGCCAGTTCATTTCTGCCAGTCTACAGCAGTCTGACAGATACCAGGGTAACAACCAGCTTTTGTCCAGATTTTCTGGACAATCAGCATCTGGTCAGCGCTTGCAGCCAATGACTGATCAGTGTATTCTTGCAGGGGGAGTCCCCATGTCAGCATAAAATAGCACAGCGGTAGAGATCACCGTACTGACATCGCTTGTGTTGGTATGGCGGTGAGTTTGCAGTGTGTACTGGGCTTAGTACAGGAAGTGTGTTACTGACCACCAGGTGAATACAGAGGGAAAAAATGTCTAAAAAAGAAAACTTATAAATAATGCAGGCACCACATCTAAGGATTGGTAAGCTCCACTATGTGACCTTTTTGGTTTTTGGGTATAATACCGCTTCAAACAAAAGTACAAAAGAGTTAAACGAGCAATAAAAGACACGTCAAATATGGGGATTGATTTACTAAAAGCACATAGGCTATTTACTTTTCCAAAAATTTTTCACTTTGAAATTGAATTTTCCCTTTACTTAGTGGATGTCATGAAAATTCACTTTGCAAAGAATACCCCCAGTCACATGCAGAGAAAAAAGAAAAATAGGTGCATATGATTGAATAATCAAATAAACAAAGCTGAACTGAGAAAAGTCCCTTGCAATTAGAAAATTAATTTGGCTGTTTGTGGGCAGGGCTTCGGACACCCTAGTGGAGACACTAAGAACTTACTCGCTAGCTGCCTAGGTTCTAGGCAGGAGTTTAACCCCTTGACACAGACGTCACAGAGATATGTGGCCTCACGGAACTGGGCTTTTTTCCGCGGGGCCGCATATTTATTATTATTATACAGGATTTATATAGCACCAACAGTTTGCTCAGCCCTTTACAATATAAAGGGAGAGAATACAGCAACAATACAAGAGGGATAGGAGGGCCCTGCTCCTTGGAGTTTACAATCATATTTGCATACCTGTCTTTGTGCAGGGAGCGTGCCATACTGCAGAGCTCCCAGCACAAAGACTGCGGTGTCACAGAGAGCATTGGGTCCCGTTCTAACGATCGGGACCTGGGACTCCCGATTCCAGATCACATGATCGCTGTGATAGCCTCTGATTGACTATCACAGTGATCAGTCACTGTGCAGCTCAGCCCCTTTTTTTTTTTTCTCTCTATGAATGAAGAAGAGAGATATATTGTATCTAACTCCTGGCATAGAGAGAAAAAAAAAATGTTTGTAAAGAAAAAAATTAAATAAATATTAAAAAATAAAATAAAAAATAAAGAAAAAATACCTAGATCAAGGTTTGATCTAGTTCAGTGCCAGGGTTATTGTTTGGGTCAAGGTCAGGGTCAAAGGTCAAGGTCAAAAGGTCAGGGTCAAAGGTCAGGATTTAAAAAAAAATTGTATCAGTGTCAATGTTAGGTAAAAACAAAATGCGCACTATTGTTTCTGGGCTGTACTATGGGTACAAATAACATACACATATATGGTATCGCTGCGATCATCAAGAGCTGGGGAATTTATTTAGGGTTGTTCTTTGGTGGTAGGTTATGGTAGTAACAAGAAACACACAGCTAAATAATTTTTTTTTTTACTATTTGGGCCAGTTTTCCTTTGATAATCAAAAAAACAAAAATCAGGAGCTATCCATTACCATTTACCACCAAATGAAAGCCCAATTTGTCCTGAAAAAACGCAGTATAATTCACCTGGATGTACAAAGTAGTTGTGATGATATGTACGGTTTTATTAACACATGTCAACACTGCAAAATTGTGCTTCGGCATTTAGATTTGTTTTACCCTTAGGCGTGAAGTCATTAAAGTCATGTGAAATCAGCATTAAGGCACTACTCCAGACTTAGAAGAGAGCTGCAATGAACACAGGTAACCCTCTAGCCCCCCATGGCTAATTGGCTGCACTGTTAACACTATGCACTCCTGACACTATTAGAGTTAGAGAACATCAACCCCCAGGTGCACAGCATTTAGAAACCTGTGCTGCATAGCCTCCACCAGCATCCGCCAACTCTGCAATACCTGTCATCTCACCCCCAGTGACATGTCCACAGTTACTAATGGATACAGGAAATCAACCTCACTTGGTAAGTACGTCCTTGCATTCTCTCTCTCTCAGGGGCCCCCTCTACATAACATAATTCTTCCATGACCTCCAGACTAAGTATCTAGGTACGCTGTGCTTCTGGTCCTGTCTTAGGATGTCTGTGGGGAACTGGCTGTTAGAGAAGGGATCAAGCACAACACCCCTTCACTACCAGAGTAACCATCACTCTGAACAAAGTCACCCATTGGCTGATTGGCTGCCTTAAGCAATAATACATGCATGGTTGTCCCTAGTGATGGCAATATGGCCTACACTAGACAGAAAAATACATGCTGGACTAAAATGTACTGTATCTCCTGTAACCTACAGTCCCCCTGTTACAAACTCTCTTCTTTAGATAAGCCATGCAATGACTTCAGAACAGGCATTTAAAGGAACACAAACAGTCTTTACTGAAGTAATGCAAACATACAGGAACAATTCTTGCAAAGCAACTTCTGTCCTGTACAGAGGTGCTCTAGTGCCCAAAGGGTAATCATACCTGAGTTACAGCAAAGTCTTTAAAGTAGGCATGCGAGACATGCAAGAGTCCATTTAGGGAAATAGTCCAAAGAGGTAGCGAGTATCTTTAAAGCCCATGAATGGCAATAATCCAGAAAAGGATAATTAGTCCAAATAGGTATCCAAGAGTTCAGTAAGTCATCAGGTTCCCAGCCCCTCAAGGAACCCAAACTACTCTCCCCTTCTTCCAACTGGGGCTCAGTCCAGCAGCTAAACAGCCTACAGTACATTCTGACAGTATTTCAGTATCCCTCCTCTTTAGGGGAACAGAGAAGCCCCTATTTATTTGGAATAATCTGCAGGGGGCGACGGATCTCAGAGTTTTGATTGGAAAACTTGATCTGCAATGTTATCTCCTTCCTTTTAGACCCATCCATCCACCCAGCAGATCAACTCAAGGACACAGTGCACATAAACACTAACATTTTCAGTTGAAATACAGCAGACTTGACCCAGATAATTGCAGAATATGAGTCAGCACAGAAAAAAAAACATTAACATTACATATTGACTTGGCCTTTCATAAATCAACCCTTATGTTTTAACTCTAACGCTGATCGGAGAAGAGTGGGTGGCTGACACATCCTTGTTTGCTCAGTTTCTGCAGAGCGAACACAGAGCCTGCTGTATTCTACGGGTGGCTGGGAGTAAATGAACTCTTCTGTCTGTTTACACCTGACTACCCTCTGACCAATTAAAAAGGACAAATCCTCTTCCATTTTTTTAAGAGGATCAGACCCGGAGGTAGGTGGGTGTAAACAGACAGACGAAGGGAGGGGAAAGAGGCACCAAGCCGCCAATAGTGTAGCTCAGTTTATTAAGAACATCATCAATATACAATTAAAATGCAGTCACAAAAGTCTGAGGTGACAGGCATATAGTAACTCAAGGTGGAAACACTGTGAGAGATTCCTATCCATGTGGATACCACTGAATTTCAGAGCCTCTCTGGGAAGCGGTGCAGGAATCCGGACCGGGAGCGCCATGAGAAGATAGCTGTCAGAAGCTGGCAAACAACCCGTCAGACCCTGGGACTCTAGTCAATAGGGATGCATTTCAGAGGCTAGACCAAGCCTCCTTCCTCAACCTAGCTTCTTAGTTAACCACTGGAAATTAAATAATGGCTGTGATTAACCCTGTGGTGTCCAATTCATTACTACGGCCGGCTGAAAGGGATCAGACTACATACTATAGCAGGCTAAGAATTGTATACCTGTAGTATGTAAATAATGCATAAATATATTTTTGATATTTGATTACAAAAAACAGTTGGCATATAGTCTTGTAATAAAAGTATATGTAAATTCAGAGCATTTTATAGAAAAAAAAAAGGATTAAAAATAATAAAGTTCCGGTCTCTATTATAAAAAATTCTCAGCCCTATTGGCGCCATTTTTAGCTGCCTACTTTAATGAGTTACGACAGGGCTCCTTGCCCTCTCCGGGACGCACTTAGGGCACATATCTCTATGATTCCTAAGACGACCGCTGATGTCCAGGAAACCGCAAGCCTTCCGGCCCATCTCTCTTCTTAATGAAGACTTGAAAATATTGGGCAAGATCCTTAGTTTTCGCATCAATAAATATTTGTGTAGAGCCTGGTCCACAGGGACCAAGTAGGGTTCGTCCCCGGGAGGCAGGCGGGTGATAATGTCCGTAAGGTGGTCCATCTTATACATTTTCTGCAACAACGGAAAATCCCAGGATTCTTACTGTCCTTGGACATATATAAAGCTTTTGATTCTCTATCCTGGGAATATCTGCGGTTTGTGCTGTCTCGCTGGGGTTTCGGGGATTCTATTCTCTCTTGGATTCAAGCCTTGTATTCCTTTCCTTCGGCTTCCGTTAAATAACGCTGGGTATTTCTCGGATCCCTTTCCTGTTGGGCGAGGGACGAGGCAGGCTGCCCGCTGTCCCCGGCGCTCTTTGTCCTGGCGCTTGAGCCACTGGCTTTAGCGCTCCGGACTGACTGCAATGTATCGGGAGTTCCATACGCGGGACAGGAGTTTAAGCTGAGGTCCTCTTTTTGCGGACGATGCCCCTTGACCCTTTCACTAATCCTCTGACGACGCTTCCTAATTTGCAACGGGTTCTTGAGCACTTTTCCTTGATCTCGGGTCTACGTATTAATTTGGATAAAACCGTTGCTCTCAATATTACTTTGGCTTCAGATTTGGTTTCGCGCCTACAATCCCACTTCCCTTAAACCGGTGGGCTTCTCTCCGTCTCTCTGAATACTTGGGCATTCGCTTGACCCCCACCTATGACTCCCTTTTTGCTGCAAATTATTATCCTTTGCTTAGCTCCTTATCTCTCTTATGCATTCCTGGCAATTTCCGCACCTGTCTTGGATAGGACGGGTTTCATTCAGTGAAAATGACCATCTTGCCGAAATTGTTATATTATTTTCGCACCCTCCCAGTGCAAGTTCCCCCTCATTTTCTTCGGTTGCTTCAGGCGAAGTTTATGCGTTTTATCTGGGCCAATAAGCATCCCAGAGTTTCTAGAAATAACGCTCTTTGCTCATAGACTCCAAAGGTGGGATCTTGGGGTACCCAATGTAACTAAGTATAATTATCAGGCGAGCCAAATTGCCCGCTGTCTATGTTGCACGCTTCCCTCCGATGTTCCTCTCTGGGTTCCTGCTGGAAAACTGCCTAATTGTGCCCCTAACGCACTATCGACACTTCTATGGCTTCCCCCCTGCCCTGCGCCCTACGGTGCTGAGTCCGATGTTTGCTCCATGGCCTACGAGTCTGGGACTCGGTACGTTACTCCAGTGGCCTGATGTCACCCTTTCTTGCCCTTGCTTCCAATCGTTAATAACCCTCTCTTTCCTCCCGCCGGGTCTAGATCACCCGAGGGCATTTTTCTTGGTGGGTGGCTCATGGTTTCTCACAGGTGCGACACTTTTTTGATTTTTCGGTCCTTTCCCACCTGGAATGTCCTCCGGGAGTCTCGGGATGTTCCCCCAGCGGAATTTTTTTTATCGGTACCTTCAATTGCGGCACTGGCTACTCTCGCTGAGGGCCACTTCTGCTTTCCCATATCAGACATCTGCCTTTGAACGGCTTTGCCAGCAGCGTCCGGGGCGCCCCGGGCCTTATCTCCCTTCTTTACGCAGCTTTGAACAGATGCTCGTCGCACACTTCTCTCTTTCATATGTAGTTCAGTGGGAACGCGACCCTGGGAGTGGCTGTGGTATCCGGAGGACTGGAATAAGGCCTGGTCACTCATAGCTAAATGTTCGTTTAATACGACCACACACAGCTGGAAGCAGCCTATAAGGTATTGTTTCGTTTGGTATTGGGTGCCGGCTCGTTTGGGGGTCCAGGCTAACCCTGCCTGTAGTGATCGATGTTTTTCGGGGTTTGTGGCCATCGTGGCGATGTACTGCATATCTGGTGGTCATGCCCGAGGTTGGTTCGTTTTTGGTCTCGTGTGTTTGGCCTCCTTTTCACTTTGTTTCATCTCTCCATACGCCGGGATGCTCGGTATGCTTTGCTTCATTGCCCCATACCGGGCCTCTTGGCTCGTCAGCAGCGATTGGCTTCCTATTTGTTTTTATCAGCCACTAGGACAATTGCCCAGGCCTGGAAGAGTCCGTTTTGTACTTTTTCAGGGGGTTGGCGGGATCGTATGACTACTATGATGCTCAATGAACAGATGTCGAGTATATGCAATGACTCTCAACATAAATTTTTGAAAATTATGGGAACCGTGGTTGCAATATGTATGCCTTTCTCCCGCTCCCCCCGGCCAGTGTAGGAGGTGATGGAGTTTTTGTATTGGCGCTCATGGACCCCCTTGCTCTCTGGTGTGTGTTTTTGTTTTTTCTCTTTTCTTTCTTCTCTGCTTTTCTTCTTTCCTTTTCTGTTTTTGTTTTGATGTGACAGTGGACAGCTGTCCCTTTAGTTGCGATAATCTGAGTTTCACTGATGTTATTGTTACCTATGTGCCATTGATAGCCCCTACGTGGGCATACCGTTTTTGCCTTATTGGAATTAGAGCGTTGTCTGCTCTATTATACATTTTCTATCGGTGCAATTGATAGCCCCTGCGTGGGCGTGTTTTGTTGCCTCTGTTTTATACTGTTTAAAATTAATAAAAACCATTGAAATACAAAAAAAAAAAAAAAAAAAAAATAATAATTAAAGTTAATAACGTTTTTTAAATATAATATCACATTATTTTTATATTATATTATGAAACATAATATTGAAAATTGCCAGGTATGCATGCACAGATATATATGTACCTGTACACATCAAGGCACCACTGTGTGCTTCATGGCAAACACATACATGCATATATACACATATATGGGCATCAGAGTGCATGTACATGCACCTCTATGTATCTTTTATATATATTGTAATATGGGGTAGCTCTGGAATGACTGCCAGCCAGTTTGGAGAAAGCAAAACAGTTCATTTATTTGGATCATGGCTAAACAAAAAGACAGCTTACTTCAGCCAAAGTTTATAAACAGTCCAAAATCTGGTATAAAAAAGCTAAACCACAAGCTCACCGTTACTTTTCCGTCCCATACAGGGGTTTAGGCTCCTCCATAGAAAGGGTGCTAGGCAGGCCACATTGGGAGGGGGGGGGGGCTCAGCTTGTCTGAGAGCTTCCACTTGCCACACAGCTTGTGAGTCTCTCTCCCAATCACTTCCCTGACACAGATGCTGATTTCCCTCTGCTGCCATTTAGGCCTCCCTCACCTGGAACTTAACCTCTTTGGGACCAAAGTTCTGATAGTCCCTCTGCAATTGTCCCCCTTAATGAGACCACACACAAATATTGGGGAAATGTATCTGCCATCCAGCACAAATTCCCTGTGTCCAGTACAATATACAGTGGGGCAAAAAAGTATTTAGTCAGCCACCAATTGTGCAAGTTCTTCCACTTAAAAAGCTGAGAGAGGCCTGAAATTGGCATCATAGGTAGACCTCAACTATGAGAGACAAAATAAGAAAAAAAATCCAGACAATCACATTGGCTGATTTGGAAAGAATTTATTTGCAAATTATGGTGGAAAATAAGTATTTGGTCACCTACAAACAAGCAAGATTTCTGGCTCTCACAGACCTGTACCTTCTTCTTTAAGAGGCTCCTCTGTCCTGCACTCATTACCTGTATCAATGGCACCTGTTTGAACTTGTTATCAGTATAAAAGACACCTGTCCACAACCTCAAACAGTCACACTCCAAACTCCACTATGGTGAAGACCAAAGAGCTGTCGAAGGACATCAGAAACAAAATTGTAGACCTGCACCAGGCTGGGAAGACTGAATCTGCAATAGGCAAGCAGCTTGGTGTGAACAAATCAACCGTGGGAGCAATAATTAGAAAATGGAAGACATACAAGACCACTGATAATCTCCCTGGGGCTCTCTACGCAAGATCTCATCCCCTGGGGTCAAAATGATCACAAGAACGGTGACCAAAAATCCCAGGACCACACAGGGGGACCTAGTGAATGACCTGCAGAGAGCTGGGACCAACATAACAAAGGCTACCATCAGTAACACACTACGCCGCCAGGGGGACTCAGATCCTGCAGTGCCAGACGTGTCCCCCCTGCTTAAGCCAGTACATGTCCGGGCCCGTCTGAAGTTTGCTAGAGAGCATTTGGATGATCCAGAAGAGGATTGGGAGAATGTCATTATGGTCAGATGAAACCAAAATAGAACTGTTTGCTCCAAACATGACGAGTTGTGTTTCTACCAGAGAGAATGCTGAGTTGCATCCAAAGAACAGCATACCTACTGTGAAGCATGGGGGTGGGCAACATCATGCTTTGGGGCTGTTTCTCCGCAAAGGGACCAGGACAACTGATCCATGTACAGGACAGAATGAATGGGGCCATGTATCGTGAGATTTTGAGTGCAAACTTCCATCAGCAAGGGCATTGAAGATGAAACGTGGCTGGGTCTTCCAACATGACAATGATCCCAAACATACTGCCCGGGCAACGAAGGAATGGCTTCGTAAGAAGCATTTCAAGGTCCTGGAGTGGCCTAGCCAGTCTCCAGATCTCAACCCCATAGAAAACTTTGGGGGGAGTTCAAAGTCCGTGTTGCTCAGCGACAGCCCCAAAACATCACTGCTCAAGAGGAGATCTGCATGGAGGAATGGGGGGCCAACATACCAGAAACAGTGTGTGCCAACCTTGTGAAGACTTACAGGAAACGTTCTCGACCTCTGTCATTACCAACAAGGATATATAACAAAGTATTGAGATGAAACTATTGATATAAACCAAATACTTATTTTCCACCATAATTTGCAAATAAATTCTTTCCAAATCAGCCAATGTGATTGTCTTTGTGATACTTTTTTTTGCCCCACTGCATATATATAATATATATATATATATATATATATATATATATATATACACAGGTGAAACTCGAAAAATTAGAATTTCATGCAAAAGTTCATTTATTTCAGTATTGCAACTCTCTAAAAGGTGAAACTAATCTATGAGAGATAGACTCATTACATTCAAAGCAAGATAGTTCAAGCTGTTATTTGTCATAATTGTGATGATTATGGCTTACAGCTCATGAAAACCCCAAATCCACAATCTCAGAAAATTAGAATATATACATGCAATCAATAAAACAAGGATTGTACATAGAACAATATTGGACCTCTGAAAAGTATAAGCATGCATATGTACTCAGTACTTGGTTTGGGGCCCCTGTTGCAGCAATTACTGCCTCAAATGTGCCGTGGCATAGAAGCTATCAGCCTGTGGCACTGCTGAGGTGTTTATGGAAGACCAGGATGCTTCAATAATGGTCTCTCATCTTTCTCTTGGCAATGCCCCATAGATTCTCTATGGGGTTCAGGTCAGGCGAATTTGCTGGCCCATCAAGAAACAGTAATCCCACGGTCATTGAACCAGGTTTTGGTGCTTTTGGCAGTGTAGGCAGGTGCCAAGTCCTGCTGGAAAATGAAGTCAGCATCCCCAAAAAAGCTCGTCTGCGGAAGGAAGCATTAATTGCTCCAAAATCTCCTGGTAGATGGCTGCGTTGACCCTGGACTTAATGAAGCACAGTGGACCAACACCAGCAGATGACATGGCTCCCCAAATCAACACAGACTGTGGAAAAAACTTCACACTGGACTTCAAGCATCTTGCAGTGTGTGCCTCTCCATCTTCCTCCAGACTCTGGGTCCTTGGTTTCCAAATAAGATGCAAAAGTTGCTCTCATCAGAAAAGAGGACTTTTGGACCACTGAGCAACAGACCAGGTCTGTTTTTCTCTAGCCCAGGTAAGAAGCTTTCTGACGTTTGTTGTTCAGGAGTACCTTGACAAGAGGAATATGACATTTGAAGCCCATGTCCAGGATCCCGTCTGTGTGTGGTGGCTCTTGATGCACTGACTCCAGCCCCAGTCCACTCCTTGTGAAAGTCCCCAACACTTTTGAATGGCCTTTTCCTGACAATCCTCTCCAGGCTGAGGTCATCCCTGCTGCTTGTGCACCCTTTTTTTCCCACACTTTTTCCCCTTCCACATAACTTTCTATTAATGTGCTTTGATACAGCACTTTGGGAACATCCAACTTCTTTTGCAATTACCTTTTGAGGCTTTCTCTCCTTATGGAGGGTGTCAATGATGGTTTTCTGCACAACTGTCAGGTCAGCAGTCTTTCCCATGATTGTGATTCCTACTGAACCAGACTGAGAGACCATTTAAAGGCTCAGGACCCTTTGCAGGTGTTATGGCTTAATTAGCTGATTAGAGTGGGACACTTTGAGCTGAGAATATTGCACCTTTTCACAATATTCTCATTTTCTGATATTGTGGATTTGGGGTTTTCATGAGCTGTAAGCCATAATCATCACAATTATGACAAATCACGGCTTGAACTATCTTGCTTTGCATGTAATGAGTCTATCTCATATATTAGTTTCACCTTGTAAGTTGCATTACTGAAATAAATGAACTTTTGCATGATATTCTAATTTTTCGAGTTTCACCTGTATATATATATATATATATATATATATATATATCCTTTTTTAAATATTCTATTTTGATCTTTTTTTCATTTTTTTTTAAATATGTTTTTTTATATAAAAATGTATATTTTCTAAAAAAAGAGATTCAGTAATGAGATAAATAAAGTGATGGAGTCTAATGAATGTTCAAGGATCAGATGCATGTAGGTAAAGAGACATGGTATTATATATTGATGAACCTATGAATGTAATAGAGAAATGGGACAATTGAACTTATGGACTGCCATATAGACCCTCGAGGATTAAATATGAAGAAGCTTAATCTTATCTGCAGCCAAGCCTGCAAAGGACAATTAGGTATGTGAGCCATGTTGACATTCAAGGATCAAATATGAAAAAATAAGTAGATAAAAGGAAATATATTAAGGACCACAGATGGATATCAGTGTATAGGATAATGCCCATAAAACATGTATAAAACCTTGCTGTAATATAAAACTGAAGACTGATGAAATCACAGGAGCTTCTTCTATGGTTTATGATACTAAGATCTTTCCTATCAATGAATACATACAGATGTATATACAATGATTATCTGTAGAAGTAATCTGATAGAGACACTTAGAGAATAGTGGAACTGCTCTGTCTAGATATGCATGCAAGATGCTCTGCATGAGAATAAACTGTGTGGATAAAAAAATGAATGGACAGAAACCTGGACAAAATAGCACAAGTGCATCCAGGTACACTTGTGTGAACTTACACATATTTACACTCTCTGAGCCTCCACCATGGGGGAGGTTGAGGTAGGTGATGAGCCAGCCCACAGAGGATAGACAGGAAGGAACCCAAGGCTTAGAAATTGAATGAAGGTGATGGGGATATGATAGACGGTAAGAAAGGGAGCAAAAACTAAGGGATGGTGTGGACCTCTAATCCTTCAGTTAGACCTTCTGGTGATAGACTGTTGTGTTTAAATATCCAGTACGTTTGCTGTGCGCACAATTTTGTAAATTTCTCCCCTGCTGGTAGAGAGTTCAGTATGGATTGGACGGCTTTTGCTGGGTCTTTATTATGATGAGCTGCAAAATGGCATGAAAATACTTACTCTGGGGGGGCTCATCTTGAAGACTTTTGTCTGTTTTCCAAATCTGTTCTGATTGTTGGGCCAACATAACACCTTTTGCAGGCGCATGTGATCAGATAAACCACATAGTTGGTGGAGCATATTAGGAATTCATTGATTATGAAGCTATTACCTTTAAAATCAGAAAAGGTCTTTTAACTGAGTAAAGTGTGCACATGTAAGGCATTTCTTCTTCAAACAATGGTACATTCTTTGGAGGGATAAAATTCTAGAAATGGAGGGCGAAAGCTCCGGATTCCCCATCTGGATTTTTACTAGGGGTGATGAAATTCATTATGGTTCAAATATAAAATTTCCCACTGTCGCTTGAAGTGTGTTCGAGAACATTTTCTGTAATCTTGATTACGGAATAGTTCTAAATCCAGAAATATCAGCTTGTGAGGATCAGAAAGAATACTAAACTCTATCCCAAATTGATTGTTGTTGCAGTAGCGGAAGAATTATTGGATGGTGCTGGTGTTTCCATGCCAAATAATAAACACATCATCTATGTACCTGCCATAATAAACTAGATGGCCATGAGAAGGTGTTGTGGGTCCAGATCTGTATATCCCCCCAGTATGCCATGAAGAGATTGGCATAACTGGGGGCAAAATTGGCATCCATGGCTGTCCCCCATGTATCTAGAGAAGAAAGTCTTGATCAAATTGAAAGTAATTGTGATGTAGAGTGAACTCAATGGCTTGTAAGAGGAAATTGACTTGTATGGGATTAAGATAGCCCTGCTTGGACAGAAAATATTGTGCAGCTATTAAACTCATAAAGTATTGTAAACCCTTTTTGGATTTAAAAACGGGTTTGACCCCCCTTTTGGGCCCAGCAAAAAAACCTAAAACCAAACTTTCCTGAAAGGTTCAAAATCAGACCTGCAAAAAACGTCGGGGAGAAATTTTTGGGGAACCACTCCTCTTTTACAAAACTGTTTCAGTGTAGCAATATTCTTGGGATGTTGGTGTGAATCGCTCTTTTTAAGGTCATGGGCCCCAGCATTTCAATTTAGGTTTAGGTCAGGACCCTTTTTTGACTGGGCCAAACCCAAAAGGGGTATTCCCGTGCTGGTTTCACCATTGTTTTGGGTTTAATGATTGTATGTTTGGGTATTGTCCGTTGCATCACCCATCCTCTTCGGGGCTTTTAGTTGGGGGACAGATGGTTTAATTTTCCGCCCAAAAAGTCTTGAAAAAACTCTGGAATTAATTTTCCCATCCCAAAAAAAAACAATCCGTCCAGGCCCCGAGGCGCAAAAGCCCCCAAACCATGATGCTCCCTCCGCCATGTTTCACAGTGGGGGGAGGTTTTTAGGGTTTTTGTGCTTTTTGGGCCTTTTTTTTTCCACACCTTGGGTTTTTTTGTGTTCTTCCCCCAAAAAAAACCCAAACTTGGTTTCAAATTTTTCACAGAAAAAATTTTTCCAGTAAATGCTGTGGAAAAATCCAGGTGCCTTTTGCAAAATTCAAACGTGCTCAATATTTTTTTTTTGGGGCGCAAAAGGCTTCCTCCCTGGGGTTTCCCCCCATGTACTCCCTTTTGTTTAATGTTTTCCTTTTTTGTGAAGTGTAACAAAAATTTTTAGCTGGGGCCAGAGATTTCTGTAGGTCTTTATTTACACCCTGGGGTTCTTTTTTTACCTCATTTAAACATTCTGCCCCCGTGCTCTTGCAGCATTTTTTAAAAGGACGACCAGCTTAGGGGATTTGCAACAGTGCTAAAATTTCTCCATTTTTAGGGCCGGTTTTTTTAAACCGGGGGACACATGAACATCAAGCCTTTTTGGAAAATTAATTTTTTAACCCTTTTTCCAGCTTCTTGCAAGTAAACCCAATTCTTGATCGTAGTCTTCGGGGAGCTTTTTCTGTGGGCATTTGGTTTTACATCAACAGTGCTTTTTGAAACCCGTAAACCCCCAAACAGGTGTGTGTTTTTTAAGGGGAAGACAGCTGTCAGCAACACCCTCCAATATCATCCCCCAAATGTTTTTTGTCAAGGTTGGGTCACTCCGGCTCCAAATTTTCTGTGGGAGAAATCATTAAGCTGGGCCTCACATACTTTTTCCTCCCTTCAAATGTGAAATTTTTTCATGTTTGGGGCAATTAAAACCCTGGCAAATCTTTAAAGTTTGTGTTTGTATTATGTTCAGAGGGCTGTTTTTTCTTCTAAAAGTTGTGCCCTTAAAATGAGTTCAAAGGGACATTTTAGCCCCGTTCATGCAAAAAATTTCCCGTAATACCCAAAGGGGGTTCCCCTTACTTTTTCTTTTCAACTGGGATTACATCTAGTATTGTAAAAATATTCCCCTTTTTCCTCTGTTACTTTGAGAGTCTCCCGAAGGTGGGTGAGTCCCTTTTATACCGGAAGCTCTTGGACAAAAGTTGCAAAAAATGACGACCAATCCAAAAAGTGGCTACTGGCCATGTATTGATGCCACAAATTTGGGCTACCCCGATGGGTGGAGGGGCCCTTTTGGACTTTAGGTAGGGGGTAGAAGTAAACCCTGGAAAAAAAATCAGGAATAAAAAATTTTTTTTATTAGAGTTTAGGATACCTTCAAGGATTTCTGTTCAACCAGACCCCTTTTAGTTCATCCTTAGAGGTCCATAGTGGTCTTTTTGCATTTACAGTAGGGTTTAATCTGTAAAAAACCCTTTTTGCTTCAACCCCCCGGGATCTTTTTTTATCCAAAAATTAAACCCCCCCCCCCCCTCCCCCTTTTTTCAAAATGCCTTTAAAAATGTTTGGATTTTGGGTTGTAACTCTAAAGTTC
>CATNWA010000792.1:0-92668 GCA_951230385.1 Staurois parvus | reverse complement strand
ATACATTCTTCCCATTTTAAAAGCAAAAAAGAAGCAAAAGGGGAAAGATATTTTCTAAGTTCTGATGCCGTTTTTTCTATTTCCCAAACCCTTTCAAATAAGTCCAAAAGGGAAATCCATGAAAAAAATGAAAGGGTTATTGTTGACCTCTTTCTAAAAAATTTTTTTGCATTTCTTTTATGCAATTTTACCAGCCTTTGATTAGAGGATCACAAAACAATCCCCCCGTCAAAAAAATTCTTTTTTTTCTCGTTCTACGTGTTTTGTAAAGTTCCTTAGTTGATTTTCCCTCCCCCGGGCAAGGTTTAAAAGAAGGCAGAAACTGTTTTGAAACCGGGGGGAAAAGTTCAGTGCTGGGATACTGGCAATGTTTGGGGTCACCCTCACAATGCCCTTTGGGGGAAAGGCGAGACAAAGCCATTGGTGCTCTCACGAGCATTGCTTGAATCAAGCAAGGGGGTTCCCATAAACCCTTTTGGTAACTGGTTCTTAAAGCAGAAGATGTACTCCCCCACAATATAAAATTGCTACAATGCATGTTGTAAAGTTTGGGAAAAAGACTCAGGGCTGTACTGAAGTCCAATGACTAAAGGGGAAGCTCCCAGGGTTTTTTTTCCAAACCCCCAATTCAACTACCTCTCTCCACTTTTGCACAATCCCTTCTCACTCCCTTTTGAGAAAAAGCAAATATTAAAAAATCAAAAATATTATTAACTTCCCAACCCTTACAAGGAAAAAAAAACCCCTGATTAGTGAAAAAGAGAAATTTGAAACCGCTGCCATAACATTTGAAAACATTTTGAAGGGGCCAATACTTAATATAAAAAAATGTATTATAAAACAATCGTTTTCTTTTTTTTAAAATCTTTTTTAAAAGTAAAAAAACCCTTTTTTTGATTTTTGGGCCTTTACCTGGAAAAAGTAAAGTACATATATCTGGAAAAGTGTTGTCGGGAGGTCAAAAGGCCAAACAATTTTCTAGCAAAAAAGCTATTGTTCTTTAACAACAATCTTTCTTTTTACTATATTTCAAAAAAAACTTCTTTCCATTTTTCAAAAAAAGTAAGCTACAGGGGACTTATATTTTTTTTTTGGGAGTTCTGATTTACTTTTTCTAGTTTCCAACTTTCAAATTAAACCACGGGGAATCCTTTAAAGGGATTAAGCTTGAAAAGGTCCCAAATTTTTTAAACCCCTTTCCTAAAAATGTTTGCCTATTTTTTTTAAAGTCAATGAAAAAAGACAATAAATTGATTAGGGACCCTCGAGTTTCCAGCCTACCATCAACAAAATTTCTTGTTCCCCCTTTTAAATTTCCTGCTGTAATTGTTTTTTTAGGGTTAAACTTCCTCCTCCGGGGCCCGGGGTTTAAAAGAACTAAAGGAAAGCTCTTTGGAAAAAGTACAGAAGTTCGTTTTTAGGGATTTTGGGCCCTGAGGTTTGGGCTAGTTCCTCACCTTCCCTTT
This sequence comes from Staurois parvus, assembly GCA_951230385.1. Lineage (NCBI taxonomy): Eukaryota > Metazoa > Chordata > Amphibia > Anura > Ranidae > Staurois > Staurois parvus. The sequence goes on along the minus strand of CATNWA010000792.1, from coordinate 91,202 downwards.
TGGGGAAGTTCAGGGGACTAAAGCCACGGGCTGCTTTCAAAAAGCTTTAAATTTGAAAAAGGGGGGAAAGGGGGTTTCCCTTCAACTTTGGAAAGGCTAAACCTTTCCCAAAAGCAGAAGATATAGTTTTCTCCCACAATTTGGAATTCTACAGAGTGATTTTTTAAAAGTTTGGGAAAACCCCTTTCCCCAACTTGCTGCGAATCCCATGACTGAGAGGAACCCTCCTGGGCGTTTCCTACCCCAATTCAGAATACTTTAAACCCTCCAAATTTGACAATCCCCTGTCTACAGCTTTTTTTGGGGAGAAAGGGGCCAATATTGCTAATTAAAAATCATCAATTTTCCCTTTACTTTAACAAGCCTCTACATAAAAAAAAAAAAAGTGTCTGATTTTCGGAAAAAGAAAAATCACGAAACCTCTGCCGTAACAGGGCGTGTAAATATTGAAGAGACAAACAGATTAATATAAAAAATGTATTGAGGAAACAGGCAGAATTCTCTTTTTTTAAAATTTATATTAAACCAAGTTTAAATTTCCCCCTTTTGGCTTTTTGTCCTTTCCCGGGGAAAAAAAGTAAGAAAAAGCAGGCATCTGGGGGCGTTTTTGAAAAGTGGTCTAAAAGGGCCCCCAACAGATTTCGAAGATAAAAATCTAAAAATTTGTTCTTTGGCTTGCAATCTTTCAATGTCTGAATTTCAAACAACATTTTTAAACCTTTTTTCCCAAAGCAAAAATTTAACCCTAAAGGGGAAAAGGGATTTTTTTTCATAGAGTTTGATGCTCGATTTTTCTTTTTTCCCCAAACCTTCAAAAAAAGCCCAAACGGGGAATCCTATGAAGATGAATAAATGAAAGGGTGTCATTGTTGCCCCTCTTTCTGAAAATATTTTGCATATTCTTTTATGTCAATTTGAACAGGCAGCCTTTGATTAGGAGGCCCATTCAAGATAAAAAGGTCCACCGCAAAAAAAAATTCATTTTTCTGGGTTCAAAACGTGCTTTTGAAAGAGTCTCCTTATGTTAAACTTCCCCCCCTCCCAGGGCGGGTTTAAAAAGAATGCAAAAAAGCTTTTTTGAAACCGTGGGGGGAAAGTTCGTGCTGAGGAACTGGCAGAGTGTTTGGGTTCATCCTCACAAGGGCCGGGGGGGAAGGGTTTCTGAGACTAAAGCCACTGGCTCTCCACAGAGCATTCTTGAATCAAAAAATGGGTTCCCATAAACCCTTGGTAACTTGGTTCTTAAACAGAAGATTAGCTCCCCCCTCACAATATAAAAATTTGCTAAAAGAGCATGTTGTCAAGCTTGGAACAGACTCCCGGCTGGCTACGAAAGCCCAATGACTGGGGGAAGCCCCCAAGGTGTTTCCTAACCCAATTCAGACTCCTCCCCCCATTTTTGCAAAAAATCGCCTTTCTACACCCCCCCTTTTGAGGGGAAAATGCAAGAAAATTTAAAAATAAACAATATTATTAATTTCACCAAGCCTGAAACAAGAAAAAAAAAAAGTCCGGGTTTAAAGTGAAAAAGAAAAATTGTAAAAACCGCTCCCCATAACATGTTGTAAACATATTGAAGGGGGCCCAAAATTATTTTAAATATAAAAAAATGTATTGTTTAAAAACAACGGTTTCTTTTTTTTAAAATCTTTTTATAAAAAAAATGGAAAATTTCCGCTTTTGATTTTTGGGCCCTTTTACCGGGGAAAAAAATAAAAGTAGCATATACTGGAAAGGTTGTCGGGAGGTCTAAAAAGGCCAAAAAGATTTTTCTAGCAGAAAAAGCTACTTTTTTTTTCTACCCTCTTTCAATGTACTAAATTTTTAAAAAAAAAACTTTTCCATTTTAATTTTTTTTTTTTAAAAAAAAGGAAGCTACAGTGGACTTTTTTTTTTTTATTGGTTCTGTACTCGTTTTTCTATTTTCCCCCAACTTTAAATTAAACCACGGGGTTTCCTTTTAAATTTTTTTTAAGACATCCCAAGGTGCCATTGTTGCCCTCATTCAAAAAAAATTTTTTGACATTTTTTTTTAAGTAAAAATAAACAAAAAACAATCTTTTGATTGGGAGGTTCATCGGATTCCGCCCTACCATAAAAAAAAAATTTTCCCGGTTTTTCCCTTTTTCGTGCTGCGGGTTTTTAGTTTCTTTATGTTGATTTCCCTCCTCCCGGGGCCGGGTTAAAAAAAAAACTGAAAAAAAGGGCTTTTTGGAAAAAGAAACCCAAATTCAGTGTTATGGATTTGGCTATTTTTTTAGCGGTTTTCTCCCAACCTTTGTCCTTTGGGAAGTTCAGAGACTAAAGCCCGGGGCGGGTTTAAAAAAAAGCTTATTTGAATCAACGATAGGGGTTTCCCCATCAACTTTGGGAAAAGCTAAACTCTTCAAAGAGAAGATAAAGTTTTCTCCCAAAAAATTTGGAATTGCTACAGAGGTGATGTTTTCAAGTTTGGAACCCCATTCCCAACTTGCTGCTGAAAACCCCCATGACTGAGGGGAAGCTCCTAGGCTTTTCCCTAGCTAAATTCAGAATACTCTCAACCTGGGGGGTTTTTTTTTGCACAATCCCCCTTTTCTAAGCTCTCTTTTGGGAGGAAAGTGAAAATTTTGCTAAAAAAAAATCATCAATGTTTTTTCTTTAACAAGCCTTTTACAGGGGAAAAAAAAAAGTTTTCCCTGATCTACGGAAAAAAAAAAATCCCCAAAAACCTCCCCGTAACATGTCTTTTGAAAAAAATTGAAGAAACAAACAATTAATATGAAAATTTGTATTGATGAAACAGGCAGTATTCTTTTTTTTTTTTTTTAAATATATTGACCAAGATAAAATTTCCCCCTTTTTGGTTTTTTGTCCTTTACGGGGGGAAAAAAGGGTAAAGAAGCATGCATTGGAGGTGTTGAAAGTGGTCGAAAAGGCCAACAATTTCGAAGCAAAAAAATTAAAATGTTTTTTGGGCCCTTGCAATTTTTTCAATTACTGATTTTTCAAACAACATTTTAAAATTTTTTTCAAAGCAAAAAGTAAGCAAAAAGGGGAAAGATATTTTTCTAGAGTTCTGATGCTCGTTTTTTTTCTATTTTCCCCAACCCTTCAAAAAGTCCACGGAATCCAAAAGAAGATGAAAAAAGGGAAAGGTGTCATTGTTGCCTCGTTCTGAAAATTTTTTGCATATTCTTTTTTAAAATGATAAAAGGCAGCCATTGATTAGGGGGACATTAAAAGATCCCAAGCCCCAACCGCAACAAAAATTCATTTTTTTTTTTCCCTGGGGGCTTTTTTTAAGAGCTCCTTATGTTACTTCCCTCCCCGGGGCGGGGTTTTAAAAGAATTTGAAAGAAACTTTTTTAAAACCCGTGGGGGAAATTCAGTGCTGGGATACTGGCAAGTGTTTGGGGTAAATTAAACAATGCCCTTTGGGGGGGAAGGGTTTCGAGACAAAACCCACTGGTGCCTCACAGGCTTTGGGCTTGAATCAAGAAAGGGGGTTTCCCAAAACAACCTTGGAAAGTTTGGGGTTCTTCAAAGCAAAAAAATTTTCTCTCCCTCACAAAATGAAATTGCTCAGATGCGTTGTTGTAAAAGTTTGGGAAACAGACTCAGGGCTGGCTACTGTAAGTCCAATGATTTAGGGGAAGCTCCCGGGTTTTTTCCCAAAACCCCTTTTCAGACACTCCCCTCCCCAAACTTTTGCACATCCCCTTTCAAAACAGCCCCCTTTTGAGGGGAAAAAGCAAAGAAATTTCAAAATAAACCAATATTATTAACTTCCCCAAGCCGTCAAGAAAAAAAAAAAAAGCCCCTGATTAGTGAAAAAGGGGAAATTGTAAAAAACCGCTGCCATAAAGTTTTTAAAACAAAATTTGAAGGGGCCCCCCAAATACGTTAATATGAAAAATGATTGATGAAAAAAATGGGTATTCTTTTTTTTAAATCTATTTTTTCAAGGTAAAAACCCGCTTTTGACTTTTGGGCCTTTACCGGGAAAAAAAAAAGTAGAAAATATCTGGAAAGTTTTTGGCCGGGGAGGTCTGAAAGGCCAACAGATTTTTCAAAGCAGAAAAAGCTACTTGTTTTTTAACTAGCAATTTTTTAAATTGTACTAAATTTTTCAAAAAAACTTCTTACCATTTGTCAAAAAAAAGTAAGCTCCCGTGGCCCTTTATTTTTTTTTTATTGATTTCTGATTTTCCTTTTTCTAGTTTCCAATTTCAAATTAAAACCACAGGGAACCCTTTGAAGATTAAGAATAAAGGGTTTCCCCAATTGTTGACCTCATTCAAAAAAATGTTTGAATATTTTTTTTAAGTCAAGGGCCCAAAGGGGACAATAAATTGATTAGGAGGATCATCGGGGTTTCCAGCCTCCCAATAATAAAAAATTTAAATTTTCCCCTTTTACGTGTTTGCTGTAAGTTTTTTTGATTTCCCCTCCCCCCCGGGCCGGGTTTAAAAAACTGAAAAAACTTTTTGGGAAATTTTTAGCGGGGAAGTTCAGTTTTAAAGGGAAAATTTTGGGCTGAGGTTTGGGTTTGTTTTCCCCCATGCCCTTTTGGGGAAGTTCAGGACAAAAAAAAAAGCCCAAAAACCGGGGTTGGTTTTTTGCTTTCACAAAAGGCATTTTTTGAAAAAAGCATAGGGGTTTCCCCCATCAACATTGAAACTAAACTCTTAAAAGAAAGAAGAATAGTTTTCCCTTCCCAAAATTTTGGGAAATTTGGTACAAAGTGATTTTTTTAAAGCTTGGAACCTTCCCAATTTGGCTGCTTTTTAAGCCCAAAGACTAGGGGAAGCCCCAGGTTTTCCAAAACCCAATTCAGATCCCTTTTTCCCCCCTTTTGCACAATCCCTTTTCTACAGCTCCCCCCTTTTGGGGGGAAAAAAGGCAAAGAAATTCAAAACCCAAAAATTTTTTAAAATTTCCCCAAGCCTTAAAAAGAAAAAAAAAAAGTCCTGATTAGGAAAAGAAAATTTTGGAAACCCGGGCCTAACATGTTTGAAAAATATTGAAAAACCCAAACGTTTAATAAAAAAAAGGGTATTGAGGAAAAAACGGTATTCTCTTTTTAAAAATTTTTTAAAACCAAAGGTGAAACCCCCTTTTTGGGCTTTTTGCCCTTTCCCTGGGAAAAGTAAAAGAAGCTTTAAGGGGGAAAAGGTTTTTTGTAGGAAGGGCTAAAAGGGCCCAAACCGTTTTTCAAGGCAAAAAACTAAATTTTTTCCTTTTTTGCAATCTTTCAATGTCCTAAAATTTTCAAAAAAAATTCTTACCTTTTTTCAAAAAAAAGTAAGCAAAAGTGGAAATAATTTTTTTATAAGTTCTGATGCCATTTTTTATTTTTCCAAACCCTTTAAAATTTTAAACCAGGGGGAATTCCTTTGAAGTTTAAAAATGCAAGGTGCCTTTGTTGACCTCTTCTAAAATTTTTTGCATATTTTTTTTAAAGGGAAAAGGGCTCCTTTGTTAGGGGGGATCTTTCAAGTCCAAGCCACCTTAAAAAAAAATTTTTTTTTCCCCTTTTACTGTTTTTGGGGTAAAGCCCTTTTTTTATGTTGTTTCCTCCCCGGGGCCAGGTTTAAAAGAATGAAGAAACTTTTGGGAAAAAGTAGGAAAGTTTTTTTTTTTAGGGAAAAGGCCCGAGTTTGGGGGCATTTTCCCCAATGCCCTTTGGGGGAAGGGTTCCGAGACAAAGCCACTGGCTGCTTTCACAAAGCATTTTTTAAAATCAAGCAAGGGGTTCCCATAAACCTTGGTAAGTTTAAAGTTTTTCAAAGCAGAAGATTAGCTTTTTTCCCCCCCACAATTTAAAATTGCTACAGATGGAGTTTTCAAGTTTGGGAACACCCCCAACGGCTGGCCTGTAAGCCCCAAGGGACTAGGGGAAGCCCCGGGGGTGTTTCCAAACCCCAATTCAGACTACTCTCTCTCCATTTTTTGAAACCAAATCCCCTTTTCCCTACACTCCCTTTTAAGAGGAAAATGCAAATTTTTTAAAAATTAAACCCAAAAATTTTTAATTTTCCCCCCAAGCCTGTACAAAAAAAAAAAAAAAAGCCCTTTGATTAGTGAAAAAAAAAAAATTGTAAAAACCCTGCCAAAACCATTTTGAAAAAATTATTGAAGAGGGCCAAATATTTTAATATAAAAAATTTTATTGATGAAAAAATTGGAAATTTTTTTTTTTTAAATCTATTTTAAAGGGTGAAAATCCCTTTTTGTTTTTTGGGGCCCCTTTTACCGGGAAAAAGTTAAAAAAAAAAAAAATTGGCATATACCCGGGAAAAGTTTTGTCAAAGGGTCTGAAAGGAAACCCAGATTTTTTTTGGCAAAAAAAGGGTTTACTTTTTTTTTTAATTTGCAATCTTTCAATGAAATGATATTTCAAAAAAACTTCTTACCATTTTTAAAAAAAAAAAACCTACAGGGGACATAAATTTTTTTTTTGAGTTTTTATCTCATTTTTTTAAATTTTCCCAAACCTTTCAAATTAAACCACAGGGAATCCTTTAAAAATTTTAAGCATGAAAGGGTGCCTTTTTTGGGACCTCATTCTAAAAATTTTTTGAATATTGTTTTAAAGTCAAGAAAAAAGAAAAATCATGATTAGGAGGATCATCGGTTTCCACCTACCATCAAAAAAATTTTTCATTTCTCCTTTTACGTTTTTGCTGTAATAGTTTTTTTAAAGTTGCCCTTCCTCCTCCCGGGGCCCGGGTTTTAAAAAACCCTGAAGAAAAGCTTTTTGGGAAAAAATAGCGAAAAGGGTTCAGGTTATGGATTTTGGGGCTGAGGTTTAGCTAGTTTCTCCCCATGTTTTTGGGAAAGGGTTCAAAAATAAAGCCACTGGCTCTTTCACAAAGCTTTATTTGAAAAGCGATGGGGGGTTTTCCCCACCCAAAATTTGGAAAAGGCTAAACTCTTCAAAGCAGAAGATAAAGTTTCTCCCAAAATTTTTGGGAAATGCAAACAGATTTGAGGTTTTAAAGCTTGGAACACTTTCCCAAATTTTCCTGCTTTTTAAGCCCCCCATGACTGGGGGGGAAGCCCCTTTTGGGGTTTTTTTCCCCTACTCAATTCAAAATACTCTAACCCCCTTTTTGCACAATCACCTTCAAAACAGCTCTCATTTGGGGAAAAGTGCAAAAATTGCTAATTCAAAATTTTTCATTTTCCCTTTATTTTTACCAACCCTTCCCATGAAAAAAAAAAGTGTCCTGACCCAAAGGGAAAAAAAAAAAATCACAAAAACCTCGGCCAAACCTTGTCGGGGTAAATTTTTAAAGGGAGAAAACAGTTTAAAAATTTTTAAAAAATTTTTAAATTGATAAAAAAAAAAAAAAGGCGGGGTTTTCTAAATTTTTTAAAAATTTTGGCCCAAGATGAAATTCCCCTTTTTGGTTTTTTGCCCCTTTAAACAGGGGGGAAAAAGAAAGAAAAAGGGCATGCATCGGGGCGGTGTAGAAAGATGGTCTAAAAAGGCCCCCCGGGGTTTTCAAAGCATAAAAATCTAAAATGTTCTTTGGTTTTGCAATTTTTCCCAATGTACTGTTTTTTCCAAAAATACATTTTACCATTTTTCAAAGCAAAAATTTAACTAAAGTGGAAAGAATTTTTCATGAGTTCTGATCTCGATTTTTTTTATTTTCCCAAAAACCTTAAAATTTAAGTCCACAAGGAATCCTTTAAAGATGAAAAAAATGAAAGGTTTCATTGTTGACCTCGTTCGAAAAAAATTTTGGGCTTATTCTTTTGTAAATTGATACGGGCGGGCCCATTGATTAGGGGATCATTCAAGAACAAGTCCACCGCCCAAAAAAAATTTCCCTTTTCCCCTTGTTTACGGCTTTTTAAGAGTCCCCTTATGTTGACTTCCCCCCTCCCGGGGCGGGGTTTTTAAAAGAAGGGGCAGAAAGCTTTTTTTGAAACCGTGGGGGAAAAGTTCAGTGCTGGGATACTGGCAAGTTTTTTTGGGTCACTCCTCACAAATGTCCTTGGGGGGGTCTGAGAAAAGCCACGGGTGCTCTCACAGAGAAATTGCTTAAAATCAACAAGGGGTTTCCCCTTTCCCCCCTTTGGTTTAACCCTTGGGGTTCTTAAAGCAGAAAAATGTAGCTCCCCCTCACAAAATGAAATTGCTACAATGCATTTTTGTCAGTTTGGGAAAACAGATCACGGCGGGCTACTGAAAAGTCCAATGACTGAGAGGAAGCCCCCAGGTTTTTCCAAACCCCTTTTTCAGACTACTCTCTCCCCCAAACTTTTGCAAAATCGCCTTTTACAGCCCCCTTTTTGAGAGGAAATAAAAATTTATTTCAAAATCAAAAAAATATTATTAACTTCCCCAAAGCCTGTACAAGAGAAAAAAAAAAGTCCTGTTTTAGTGAAAAAGAGAAATTTAAAACCCCGCTGCCAAAAACTTTTTAAAAAAATATTGAAGAGGCCAATACGTTTTTTTTAAAAAAAATGTATTGAGGGAAAAAATCGGTATTCCCCTTTTTTAAATCTATTTTTCGGGGGAAAAATTTCCCGTTTTTTTGATTTTTGGGGCCTTTCCCCGGGGGAAAAATTTAAAAGTAGCATATATCTGGAAAAAGTTTTTGTCGGGAGGTCTAAAAAACCAAAAAGATTTTTTTTGCAGAAAAAGCTACTTGTTTTTTTAAAACTAGCAATCTTTCAATGTACTGATTTTTAAAAAAAAAACTTCTTACCTTTTTTCCCAAAAAAAAGTAAGCTACATGGCATATATTTTTTTATTAGTTCTGTTTAACCCTTTTTCTAGTTTTCCCCCAACTTTAAAATTTAAAACCCCACAGGGAATCCTTTGAAGTTTAAAGGGACATGCAAGGTGCCTTTTTTAAACCCCATTTAAAAATTTTTTTGCCCATATTTTTTTAAAGGGTAAAAGGGAAAAAGGGCCCTTTCTTGTTTAGGAGGATCAGTCAAGTTTCCAGCCCCCATCAAAAAAATTTTTTCATGTTTTTCCTTTTACGTGCTGCTGTAATAGTTTCTTTTTTGTTGCCCTTTCCTCCCCCCGGGGCCCAGGTTTAAAAAAACTGAAAAAGCTTTTTTGGTAAAAGTAGCGAAAGTTCAGTTTTTATGGATATTGGCTGAGTGTTTGCTATTTTTCTCACCATGCCCCTTTGGGGAAAGTTCAGAAAACAAAAACCCGGCTGCTTTCAAAAAACCCATTTTTTTTGAATCAAGCGAAAGGGGGTTCCCATCAACATTGGTGGGCTAAACTCTTAAAAGCAAAAGATTAGCTTTTCTCCCAAAATTTTGGGAAAATTTGCTAAGTTTGTGTTTTTAAAGCTTGGAACACATTCCCAACTTCCTGCTGTAAGTCCCAGGGATGAGAAAAAGCTCCAGGGTTTCCAAACCCAATTCAAATACTTCCTCCAATTTTGCAAAAACCCCTTTTCCCTAAGCTCCCTTTTGGGGGGAAAAAATGCAAAGAAAATTTCAAAATAAACAATTTTTTAATTTTTAAAAAAGCCTTACAAAAAAAAAAAAATTCCTGTTAGGAAAAAAAAAAAAAATTTAAAACCCTCCCCTAACATGTTTTTAAAAATATTGAAGGGGCCAAACGTTAAAATAAAAAAAATTGTATTGAGGAAACACGGTTTTCTCTTTTTTAAATTTTTTTTACCGGGTAAAAATTCCCCTTTTTTTTTTTGGGCCTTTCCCGGGGAAAAAGTAAAGGCATATTTTGGGGTTTTTGTAAAAGGGGGTCTAAAAGGGCCCCAACAGTTTTTTCAACCCAAAAAACTACTTTTTTCTTTTTTGAAATTCTTTCAATGAAACTGATATTTCAACAAAAAACTTCTTCCCATTTTTTCAAAAAAAGGGTAAGTTTAAGGGGAAAATTTTTTTTTTTGGGGGTTCTAAAGCCCCATTTTTCTATTTTCCCAAAACCTTTCAAAAAAAACCAAAAGGAATCCTTGAAGTTTAAAAAATGAAAAGGTGCCATTTTTTGACCTCTTCTAAAAATTTTGGCATTTTTTTAAATGTAAATTGAAAAGGGAAAACCTTTGATTAGGAGGATCATTCAGAAAAAAGCCACCTCAAAAAAAATTTTTAGGTTCCCCTTTTATTTTTTGGGAAAAAATTTTTTTCCCCTTAAGTTGATTTCCCCTCCTCCCGGGGCCCGGGGTTTTAAAAGAATGGAAAAAAAGCTTTTGGGAAAAAGTAGGAAATTTTCCGTGAAAGGGAAAATTGGCGAGGTTGGGCAATTCCTCCCCCAATTTTCCTTGGGGGAAGGGTTCGAGACTAAACCACGGCTGCTTTCACAAAGATTTTTGAATCAAGCAAGGGGTTTTCCATAAACTTGGTAATTTTCCTTAAAACCCAAAAGTTTAGCTTTCCCCAAAATTTTAAAAATTTGCTACAGATGGATGTTGTAAAAGCTTGAACAAATTCCCCTGGCTCTGTAAGCCCCAATGACTGAGAGGAAGCCCCCGGGTTTGTTTCCAAACCCAATTCAAATACTCTCCCTCCATTTTGGGCACAATCCCTTTCAACAGTTTCCCTTTTGGGGGGGGAAAATGCAAAGGATTTCAAAATAAAACAATTTTTTAACTTCCCCAAGCCTTTCAAAAAAAAAAAAAAAAGGTCCTGTTTAAAAAGGAAAAAAAAAAAAAAACCCTCCCCTAAATTTTGTTAAAAATTTTTGGAAGGCCAAACGGAAAATTTATGAAAAATGTTTGATGAAAAAACTTTATTCTCTTTTTAAAATTTAATTTAAAAGGGGTAAATTTCCCCCCTTTTGGGTTTTTTTGGGGCCTTTCCCTGGGAAAAAGTAAAAGAAGCAAATTCTGGAAGGGTGAATGGAGGTCTGAAAGGCCAACGTTTTTTAAAAGCAAAAAACTACTTGTTCTTTTTTGCAATCTTTAATGTATGATTTTTTCAAAAAATTCTTCCCATTTTTCAAAAAAAAAAGTAAGCTAAAGTGGAAAATTTTTTTTTTGATTTTCTAAAACTCGATTTTTCTATTTTCCCAACCCTTTCAAATTTTTCCAAAAGGAACCCTTTTTGAAGTTTTAAAATGCAAGGCCCCCATTTTTGGGACCTCTTCTAAAAAATTTTGCATATTTTTTTAAGTCAATAAAAAAGGGAAAAACCATTGTTTAAGGAGGATCATTCAAGTTTCCAAGCCACCTCAAAAAAAAATTTCATTTTCCCCTTTGTTCTCTTTTTTGTAAATTTTTTTTATGTTGATTTCCCCCCCCAGGGCCGGTTTTTAAAAGAATGAGAAAGCTTTTTTTTAAAAAGTGGGGAAGTTCTTTTTTTTTGGGTTTAGGGCGATTTTTTTTGGGGTACTTCCTCCCCTGTTTTGGGGAAAGGGTCGGGGGCCCCTAAAGCCACGGGCCCTGCTTTAAACAAAGCAATTTGAATAAAAGCAAGGGGTTTCCCCATCAAATTTGGGAAAACTTTTCTTGGCAGAAGATTTTTTTCCCCCCCAAAATTTTAAAAAATTTGTACAGAGGGATTTTTCCCAAGCTTGGAACAACCCCCCGGGGGGTTTCTGTAACCCCCAATGCCTGAGGGGAAAAGCCCCCAGGGTTTCCTCCCCAAATTCAAAATATTTTTCTCCTCCATTTTGCCAATCCCTTTCAACAGTTTCCCTTTTGGGGGGAAAAATGAAAATTTATTTTAATTTAAAATCACAATTTTTTAACTTCCCCAAGCCTTACAAAAAAAAAAAAAAAGGTCCTGATTAGGAAAAAAAAAAAATAAAAACCCTGCCTTAAACAGGGGTTGAAAATTTTTGAAGAGCCAAAATTTAATTTAAAAAAATGTATTGATAAAAACAATTTCCTTTTTTTAAATCTTTTTAAAAGGGGGAAAACCCCCTTTTGGGTTTTTGGGGGCCTTTCCCTGGGAAAAAAGTAAAAGTACATTTTCGGAAAAGGTGTTGTGGGAGGTCTAAAAGGGGCCAAAAGTTTTTTCAAGCAAAAAAACTACTTTTTCTTTTTTGCAATTTTTCAATTTTCTGATTTTTCCCAAAAAACTTCTTACCATTTTTCAAAAAAAAGGGAAAGCTAAAGTGGAAAATTTTTTTTTTTGAGTTCTGATCTGGGTTTTTTCTATTTTCCAACTTAAAATTTAAACCAAAAGGGGAAACCTTTGAAGTTTAAAAAGGCAAGGTGCCTTTGGGTTGACCGTCTAAAATTTTTTGACTATTTTTTAAGTCAATGAAAAGGGAAAACCTTTGTTTGGGAAAGGATCATCAAAAATTAAAAGCCAACCCCCAAAAAAATTTCTTTTCCCCTTTTACGTCCCTTTTGAAATGTTTCTTTATGTTATTTTCCCCCCTCCCGGGGGCCGGGGGTTTTAAAAGAATAAAAGGAAGTCCTTTGAAAATTTGGGGGGAAGTTCAGTGTTAGGAAAAGGGCAGAGTGGGGGGGTTTTTCCTCCCCAAGGCCCGGGGGGAAGGGTTCGGGGACAAAAAGCCACGGCCTGCTTTCACAAAGCATTTTTGAATAAAAGCATGGGGTTCCCCATAAACCCTTGGTAAGCTTTTCTTAAAACAGAAAAATTAGTTTTCCCCCTCCAAAATTTTGGGAAATTGCAACCCAAAAAGGATGTTTTAAAAGTTTGGGGAACAATTCCCCGGCTCTGTAAGCCCCAAGGATTTGAAGGAAGCCCCCGGGGTTTTTTCCCAAAACCCAATTCAAATACTCTCCCCTCCTTTTGCACAACCCCCTTTCTACGCTCCTTTTGGGGGGGAAAAAAGGGGCAATTTTGAAATTTTAAAAATAAACAATTTTTAAAATTTTCCCCCAAGCCTTACGAAAAAAAAAAAGGTCCTAAATTGGAAAAAAAGAAAAATTTTAAAAACCCTCTCCCAAACATGTTGAAAAAATATTGAAAAACCAAACGGTTAAAATTTTGAAAAAAGTATTGATGAAAAAACGGTTTTCTCTTTTTTAAAATTTTTTACCAAAAAAAAATTTCCCCTTTTGTTTTTTGGGGCCTTTTCCCGGGGGAAAAAGTAAAAGAACCCATTTTTGGAAAAGGTTTTTGTGGGGGAGGTCTAAAAAGGGCCCAAAACCTTTTTTCAAGCAAAAAACTACTTGTTTTTTCTTGCAATCTTTCAATGTCCCTGATATTTCAAAAAAACTTCCCCTTACCTTTTTTCAAAAAAAAGAAAGCAAAAGGGGGAAAAATTTATTTTTTTTTTGAGTTTGATCTCCCTTTTTCTATTTTCCCCAACCCTTTAAAATTTAAAACCAAAAGGGAACCCTTTTAATGAAGATTAAAAAAGGGTGCCATTTTTGACCTCTTCTAAAAATTTTGGGCTATTTTTTATTCAAAAAAAGGGAAAATAAAAGGGATTAGGGGGATCATTCAAGATTCCACCCTCCACAAAAATTTTTCATTTTTCCTTTTACTTGGGGTTTTTTAAACCTTTTCCTTTTGTTGATTTCCCCTCTCCCAGGGCCGGTTTAAAAAAAATTGGGGAAAGCTTTTGGGAAAAGTGGGGGAAAAATTTTCATTTTTTTAGGATATTGGCGGAGGGGTTTGGTTTTCTCCCCTTTTTTTTTTGGGGGAAGGGTTCGGGGACAAAAAGCCACTGGCGCTTTCACAAAGAAATTTTTGGGAAATTCAAGCAAGGGGCCCCCTTTCAAAACTTGGAAAGCTTTTTCTTCAAAGCAGAAGTTTAAAACCTTTCCCCAAACTTTTGGGAATTGTCCCAAGATGGATGTTTTCAAGTTGGAAAAATTTTCCCCTTTTGGCTCTGTAAGCCCCAATGACTGAAGAAGCTCCAGGGGTTTCCCAAACCCAATTCAAAAATACTTTCCCTTCCATTTTGCACAATCCCTTTCAACAGCCCCCTTTTTTGGAGGAAAACAAAGTTATTTAAAAATTTAAACAATTTAAAATTTTAACCAAGCCTTAAAAGGAAAAAAAAAATGTCCTGATTTAGGAAAAAAAAAAATTGAAACCCCCGCCAACTTTGTTGTAAAATTGAAGAGGCCAAAAGTTAAATAGGGAAAAAATGTATTGATGAAAAAAACGTTTTCTCTTTTTTTTAAAAATTTATTAAAAGGGATAAAAACCCCTTTTTGGGTTTTTTGGCCTTTCCGGGGGAAAAAAAAAAGGTGCATATCTGGAAGGTGTTGTGGGAGGTCAAAAGGCCAAACAGTTTTTTCTACCCAAAAAAAACTACTTGTTCTTTTTTGAAAAACTTTCAATTACTAAAATTTTTCAAAAAAACATTTTACCATTTTTCAAAAAAAAAGTAAGCTTTAAGTGGCCCAATATTTTTTTGAGTTCTAAATCTCGTTTTTTATTTTCCAAACCCTTTCAAAAAAACCAAAAAGGGAACCTTTGAAGTTTAAAAATGCAAGGTGCCATTTTTTGACCTCTTCTAAAAATTTTGCATATTTTTTAAGTCAATGAAAAGGGAAAACCTTGTTTAAAGGGGGATCATTCAAGTTTCCAAGCCACCTCAAAAAAAATTTCATTTTCCCCTTTTACGTGCTTTTGTAAATTTCCCCTTAAATGTTGACTTCCCCCCTCCCAGGGCCCCATTTAAAAAACCCCCAAAACCCGCCTTTGGTAAAAAGGAAAACCCCCCCGAAAAAAGCCTTTTTTTAAATGGGGAAATTGGCGAGGGTTTGGGGTATTTTCCCCCTAAAAAAAGGTCCGGGGGGAAAGGGTTCTGAGACTAAAGCCACGGGCTGCTTTCAAAAAAGCATTTTTGAATAAAAGCGTGGGTTCCCTTAAACCCTTGGGAAAGGGCTTTTCTTAAAAGGGAAAAGATTAGTTTTCCCCAAAATTTTAAAAAAATTGCTACAGATTGATTTTTTCCCAAGCGGGAAACCCTTACCCCAACGGCGGGCCTGTAAGCCCCAAATGACTGAGGGGAAGCTCCAGGGGGTTTCCAAACCCCAAATTTCAGACTATTTCCCCCCTCTCCCTTTTGCACAATCCCCTTTTTCTACGCCCCCTTTTGGAGGAAAAGGGAAAAGAAATTTCAAAATCAAACAATATTTTTAAAATTTCCCAACCCAAAGGCTTTTTTCTAGCAGAAAAAGCTACTTGTTCTTTAACTAGCAATCTTTCAATGTACTGAGATTTCAAAAAAACTTCTTACCATTTTTCAAAAAAAAGTAAGCTACAGTGGACATATATTTTTTTATTGAGTTCTGATGCTCACTTTTTCTAGTTTCCAACTTTCAAATTAAACCACAGGGAATCCTTTGAAGATTAAGACATGCAAGGGTGCCATTGTTGACCTCATTCTAAAATATGTTTTGACATATGTATTTTTTTTTTCAATGACAAAGACAATAATTGATTAGGAGGATCAGTCGAGATTCCAGCCTACCATCAACAAAATTTCATGTTCTCCTTTTACGTGCCGTGCTGTAATAGTTTCTTTATGTTGAAACATTCCTCCTCCCAGGGCCAGGTTTAAAAGAACTGAATGAAAGCTCTTTGGAAAAAGTAGCGAGAAGTTCAGTGTTATGGATATTGGCTGAGTGTTTAGCTAGTTTCTCAATATATAGCGCCTTTGGGAAGTTCAGAGACTAAAGCCACTGGCTGCAAATTTCACAAAGCATTAACACTCAATTGAATCAAGCGATAGGGGTTCCCATCAACATTCATCAGCCATTGTAAGCTAAACTCTTCAAAGCAGAAGATATAGCTTTCTTCCCACGAATTTGGAATTGCTACAGATGTGGATGTTTTCAAGCTTGGAACACATTCCCAAACTTGGCTGCTGTAAGTCCCATGACTGAGAGGAAGCTCCTAGGCGTTTCCTAGCTCAATTCAGGATAACTCTCAACCTCCGATTTTGCACAATCACCTGTCTACAGCTCTCTTTTGGGAGGAAAGTGCAATATTGCTAATTCAAAATCATCAATGTTCTTTTTACTTTAACAAGCCTCTACATGAAAAAAAAAAAGTGTCCTGATCTACGGAAAAGAAAAATCACGAAACCTCTGCCGTAAATGTCGTGTAAATATTGAAGAGACAAAAGATTAATATGAAAAATGTATTGATGAAACAGGCAGTATTCTCATTTTTTAAATATATTGACAAGATGAAATTCCCCTTTTGTGGCTTTTTGTCCCTTTACATGGGGAAAAAGTAAGAGAATGCATGCATCTGGAGCAGTAGTTACATGGTCTGAACAGGCCAAGATGATTTCTGAAGCACGCCAAAATCTGGTAAATGAATCAAAAGGCTGTTGATAACTGTTCAATGTACCACCATTTCCTAGAGCATAATGAGCAAGCATCTATTTTCAGCAAAAGCTAACAATGAAATCTTACAAAAACAATACAGTCAAGATGCCACCCCCCCCCCACCCCCCCCCCCCACCCCCCCCCCCCCCCCCCCCCCCCCCCCCCCCCCCCTCACAAAAACACCCCAAATGCTTGGGGTCCCCTTACTCAACAAACCACCCCTGATCCACCCTAAACACGCCAAACAATTACCCCTCCCTTCCACACACACAACCCAATCCCCCCCCAGCCCAAGTGAACCCCCCCCCCCACCCCAAAAACAACCAATACCATCCACTTTAACCCCACTCCCCCAAATAAAAAAACTAAAGATCACCCAAAAACCAACACCCACAATGCCAATAATCAACCCAAGTTCCCCACCCCCTGCCGCAAACCCATGCCATCTAAAATGTCACAACCACCCAAACACACCATTTCCCAACCCCCCCTGTAAAATTCCAATACACTAACAGAAGAATCATAATCCCCCCCCCCTAAATTCCTAACCCAATTCCCCCCCACCCCCCTCACACTCCTAACCCCCAACAAAACCCCCCCTTTCACACCCCCTCCCTAACCACACCCCCCCCATTATTCACAACCCCCACTGATTCTTTAATACCACACAATACCCTTACCATTCAAAGCAAAAAGTAAGCTAAAGTGGAAAGATATTTTTCATAGAGTTCTGATGCTCGATTTTTCTAGTTTCCAACCTTCAAATAAGTCCACAAGGAATCCTATGAAGATGAATAAATGCAAGGTGTCATTGTTGACCTCGTTCTGAAAATATTTTGCATATTCTTTTATGTCAATGATACAGGCAGCCATTGATTAGGAGGATCATTCAAGATACAAGTCCACCGTCAACAAAAATTCATTTTCTCGTTCTACGTGCTTTTGTAAGAGTCTCCTTATGTTGACTTCCCTCTCCCAGGGCGAGGTTTAAAAGAAGTGCAGAAAGCTGTTTTGAAACCGTGGAGGAAAGTTCAGTGCTGAGGATACTGGCAGAGTGCTTGGGTCACTCCTCACAATGTCCTTGGGGAAGGTCTGAGACTAAAGCCACTGGCTGCTCTCACAGAGCATTGCTTGAATCAAGCAAGTGGGTTCCCATCAACCTTGGTAAGCTTGGTTCTTCAAAGCAGAAGATGTAGCTCTCCCTCACAATATGAAATTGCTACAGATGCGATGTTGTCAAGCTTGGAACAGACTCACGGCTGGCTACTGTAAGTCCAATGACTGAGAGGAAGCTCCCAGGTGTTTCCTAACCCAATTCAGACTACTCTCTCTCCACTTTTGCACAATCGCCTTTCTACAGCTCCCTTTTGAGAGGAAAATGCAAAGTATTTCAAAATCAACAATATTATTAACTTCACCAAGCCTGTACAAGAGAAAAAAAAAAGTCCTGATTAGTGAAAAAGAGAAATTGTGAAACCGCTGCCATAACATGTTGTAAACATATTGAAGAGGCCAATACGTTAATATGAAAAATGTATTGATGAAACAATCGGTATTCTCTTTTTTAAATCTATTTATCAAGGTGAAAATCCGCTTTTGGCTTTTGGGCCTTTACCTGGGAAAAAGTAAAAGTAGCATATATCTCTGAAAGTGTTGTCAGGAGGTCTGAAAGGCCAACAGATTTTTCTAGCAGAAAAAGCTACTTGTTCTTTAACTAGCAATCTTTCAATGTACTGATATTTCAAAAAAACTTCTTACCATTTTTCAAAAAAAAAGTAAGCTACAGTGGACATATATTTTTTTATTGAGTTTCTGATGCTCACTTTTTCTAGTTTCCAACTTTCAAATTAAACCACAGGGAATCCTTTGAAGATTAAGACATGCAAGGTGCCATTGTTGACCTCATTCTAAAAATGTTTGACATATTGTTTTAAGTCAATGACAAAGACAATCATTGATTAGGAGGATCAGTCGAGATGCCAGCCTACCATCAACAAAATTTCATGTTCTCCTTTTACGTGCTGCTGTAATAGTTTCTTTATGTTGACTTCCTCCTCCCAGGGCCAGGTTTAAAAGAACTGAAGAAAGCTCTTTGGAAAAGTAGCGAGAAGTTCAGTGTTATGGATATTGGCTGAGTGTTTAGCTAGTTTCTCACCATGTCCTTTGGGAAGTTCAGAGACTAAAGCCACTGGCTGCTTTCACAAAGCATTATTTGAATCAAGCGATAGGGGTTCCCATCAACATTGGTAAGCTAAACTCTTCAAAGCAGAAGATATAGCTTTCTCCCACAATTTGGAATTGCTACAGATGTGATGTTTTCAAGCTTGGAACACATTCCCAACTGGCTGCTGTAAGTCCCATGACTGAGAGGAAGCTCCTAGGCGTTTCCTAGCTCAATTCAGAATACTCTCAACCTCCGATTTTGCACAATCACCTGTCTACAGCTCTCTTTTGGGAGGAAAGTGCAATATTGCTAATTCAAAATCATCAATGTTCTTTACTTTAACAAGCCTCTACATGAAAAAAAAAAGTGTCCTGATCTACGGAAAAAGAAAAATCACGAAACCTCTGCCGTAACATGTCGTGTAAATATTGAAGAGACAAACAGATTAATATGAAAAATGTATTGATGAAACAGGCAGTATTCTCATTTTTTAAATATATTGACCAAGATGAAATTCCCCTTTTGGCTTTTTGTCCTTTACATGGGGAAAAAGTAAGAGAAGCATGCATCTGGAGCGTGTAGTAAGATGGTCTGAAAGGCCAACAGATTTCGAAGCATAAAAATCTACAATGTTCTTTGGCTTGCAATCTTTCAATGTACTGATATTTCAAACATACATTCTTACCATTTTTCAAAGCAAAAAGTAAGCTAAAGTGGAAAGATATTTTTCATAGAGTTCTGATGCTCGATTTTTCTAGTTTCCAACCTTCAAATAAGTCCACAAGGAATCCTATGAAGATGAATAAATGCAAGGTGTCATTGTTGACCTCGTTCTGAAAATATTTTGCATATTCTTTTATGTCAATGATACAGGCAGCCATTGATTAGGAGGATCATTCAAGATACAAGTCCACCGTCAACAAAAATTCATTTTCTCGTTCTACGTGCTTTTGTAAGAGTCTCCTTATGTTGACTTCCCTCTCCCAGGGCGAGGTTTAAAAGAAGTGCAGAAAGCTGTTTTGAAACCGTGGAGGAAAGTTCAGTGCTGAGGATACTGGCAGAGTGCTTGGGTCACTCCTCACAATGTCCTTGGGGAAGGTCTGAGACTAAAGCCACTGGCTGCTCTCACAGAGCATTGCTTGAATCAAGCAAGTGGGTTCCCATCAACCTTGGTAAGCTTGGTTCTTCAAAGCAGAAGATGTAGCTCTCCCTCACAATATGAAATTGCTACAGATGCGATGTTGTCAAGCTTGGAACAGACTCACGGCTGGCTACTGTAAGTCCAATGACTGAGAGGAAGCTCCCAGGTGTTTCCCTAACCCAATTCAGACTACTCTCTCTCCACTTTTGCACACAATCGCCTTTCTACAGCTCCCTTTTGAGAGGAAAATGCAAAGTATTTCAAAATCAACAATATTATTAACTTCACCAAGCCTGTACAAGAGAAAAAAAAAAGTCCTGATTAGTGAAAAAGAGAAATTGTGAAACCGCTGCCATAACATGTTGTAAACATATTGAAGAGGCCAATACGTTAATATGAAAAATGTATTGATGAAACAATCGGTATTCTCTTTTTTTTATCTATTTATCAAGGTGAAAATCCGCTTTTGGCTTTTGGGCCTTTACCTGGGAAAAAGTAAAAGTAGCATATATCTGGAAAGTGTTGTCAGGAGGTCTGAAAGGCCAACAGATTTTTCTAGCAGAAAAAGCTACTTGTTCTTTAACTAGCAATCTTTCAATGTACTGATATTTCAAAAAAACTTCTTACCATTTTTCAAAAAAAAGTAAGTAAGCTACAGTGGACATATATTTTTTTTTATTGAGTTCTGATCTGACACTTTTTTTCTAGTTTCCAACTTTCAAATTAAACCACAGGGAATCCTTTGAAGATTAAGACATGCAAGGTGCCATTGTTGACCTCATTCTAAAAATGTTTGACATATTGTTTTAAGTCAATGACAAAGACAATCATTGATTAGGAGGATCAGTCGAGATTCCAGCCTACCATCAACAAAATTTCATGTTCTCCTTTTTTACGTGCTGCTGTAATAGTTTCTTTATGTTGACTTCCTCCTCCCAGGGCCAGGTTTAAAAGAACTGAAGAAAGCTCTTTGGAAAAAGTAGCGAGAAGTTCAGTGTTATGGATATTGGCTGAGTGTTTAGCTAGTTTCTCACCATGTCCTTTGGGAAGTTCAGAGACTAAAGCCACTGGCTGCTTTCACAAAGCATTATTTGAATCAAGCGATAGGGGTTCCCATCAACATTGGTAAGCTAAACTCTTCAAAGCAGAAGATATAGCTTTCTCCCACAATTTGGAATTGCTACAGATGTGATGTTTTCAAGCTTGGAACACATTCCCAACTGGCTGCTGTAAGTCCCATGACTGAGAGGAAGCTCCTAGGCGTTTCCTAGCTCAATTCAGAATACTCTCAACCTCCGATTTTGCACAATCACCTGTCTACAGCTCTCTTTTGGGAGGAAAGTGCAATATTGCTAATTCAAAATCATCAATGTTCTTTACTTTAACAAGCCTCTACATGAAAAAAAAAAGTGTCCTGATCTACGGAAAAAGAAAAATCACGAAACCTCTGCCGTAACATGTCGTGTAAATATTGAAGAGACAAACAGATTAATATGAAAAATGTATTGATGAAACAGGCAGTATTCTCATTTTTTAAATATATTGACCAAGATGAAATTCCCCTTTTGGCTTTTTGTCCTTTACATGGGGAAAAAGTAAGAGAAGCATGCATCTGGAGCGTGTAGTAAGATGGTCTGAAAGGCCAACAGATTTCGAAGCATAAAAATCTACAATGTTCTTTGGCTTGCAATCTTTCAATGTACTGATATTTCAAACATACATTCTTACCATTTTTCAAAGCAAAAAGTAAGCTAAAGTGGAAAGATATTTTTCATAGAGTTCTGATGCTCGATTTTTCTAGTTTCCAACCTTCAAATAAGTCCACAAGGAATCCTATGAAGATGAATAAATGCAAGGTGTCATTGTTGACCTCGTTCTGAAAATATTTTGCATATTCTTTTATGTCAATGATACAGGCAGCCATTGATTAGGAGGATCATTCAAGATACAAGTCCACCGTCAACAAAAATTCATTTTCTCGTTCTACGTGCTTTTGTAAGAGTCTCCTTATGTTGACTTCCCTCTCCCAGGGCGAGGTTTAAAAGAAGTGCAGAAAGCTGTTTTGAAACCGTGGAGGAAAGTTCAGTGCTGAGGATACTGGCAGAGTGCTTGGGTCACTCCTCACAATGTCCTTGGGGAAGGTCTGAGACTAAAGCCACTGGCTGCTCTCACAGAGCATTGCTTGAATCAAGCAAGTGGGTTCCCATCAACCTTGGTAAGCTTGGTTCTTCAAAGCAGAAGATGTAGCTCTCCCTCACAATATGAAATTGCTACAGATGCGATGTTGTCAAGCTTGGAACAGACTCACGGCTGGCTACTGTAAGTCCAATGACTGAGAGGAAGCTCCCAGGTGTTTCCTAACCCAATTCAGACTACTCTCTCTCCACTTTTGCACAATCGCCTTTCTACAGCTCCCTTTTGAGAGGAAAATGCAAAGTATTTCAAAATCAACAATATTATTAACTTCACCAAGCCTGTACAAGAGAAAAAAAAAAGTCCTGATTAGTGAAAAAGAGAAATTGTGAAACCGCTGCCATAACATGTTGTAAACATATTGAAGAGGCCAATACGTTAATATGAAAAATGTATTGATGAAACAATCGGTATCTCTTTTTTAAATCTATTTATCAAGGTGAAAATCCGCTTTTGACTTTTGGGCCTTTACCTGGGAAAAAGTAAAAGTAGCATATATCTGGAAAGTGTTGTCAGGAGGTCTGAAAGGCCAACAGATTTTTCTAGCAGAAAAAGCTACTTGTTCTTTAACTAGCAATCTTTCAATGTACTGATATTTCAAAAAAACTTCTTACCATTTTTCAAAAAAAAGTAAGCTACAGTGGACATATATTTTTTTTTTGAGTTCTGATACTCGCTTTTTCTAGTTTCCAACTTTCAAATTAAACCACAGGGAATCCTTTGAAGATTAAGACATGCAAGGTGCCATTGTTGACCTCATTCTAAAAATGTTTGACATATTGTTTTAAGTCAATGACAAAGACAATCATTGATTAGGAGGATCAGTCGAGATTCCAGCCTACCATCAACAAAATTTTTCATGTTCTCCTTTTACGTGCTGCTGTAATAGTTTCTTTATGTTGACTTCCTCCTCCCAGGGCCAGGTTTAAAAGAACTGAAGAAAGCTCTTTGGAAAAAGTAGCGAGAAGTTCAGTGTTATGGATATTGGCTGAGTGTTTAGCTAGTTTCTCACCATGTCCTTTGGGAAGTTCAGAGACTAAAGCCACTGGCTGCTTTCACAAAGCATTATTTGAATCAAGCGATAGGGGTTCCCATCAACATTGGTAAGCTAAACTCTTCAAAGCAGAAGATATAGCTTTCTCCCACAATTTGGAATTGCTACAGATGTGATGTTTTCAAGCTTGGAACACATTCCCAACTGGCTGCTGTAAGTCCCATGACTGAGAGGAAGCTCCTAGGCGTTTCCTAGCCTAGCTCAATTCAGAATACTCTCAACCTCCGATTTTGCACAATCACCTGTCTACAGCTCTCTTTTGGGAGGAAAGTGCAATATTGCTAATTTCAAAATCATCAATGTTCTTTACTTTAACAAGCCTCTACATGAAAAAAAAAAGTGTCCTGATCTACGGAAAAAGAAAAATCACGAAAAACCTCTGCCGTAACATGTCGTGTAAATATTGAAGAGACAAACAGATTAATATGAAAAATGTATTGATGAAACAGGCAGTATTCTCATTTTTTAAATATATTGACCAAGATGAAATTCCCCTTTTGGCTTTTTGTCCTTTACATGGGGAAAAAGTAAGAGAAGCATGCATGCATCTGGAGCGTGTAGTAAGATGGTCTGAAAGGCCAACAGATTTCGAAGCATAAAAATCTACAATGTTCTTTGGCTTGCAATCTTTCAATGTACTGATATTTCAAACATACATTCTTATTTTTCAAAGCAAAAAGTAAGCTAAAGTGGAAAGATATTTTTCATAGAGTTCTGATGCTCGATTTTTCTAGTTTCCAACCTTCAAATAAGTCCACAAGGAAATCCTATGAAGATGAATAAATGCAAGGTGTCATTGTTGACCTCGTTCTGAAAATATTTTGCATATTCTTTTATGTCAATGATACAGGCAGCCATTGATTAGGAGGATCATTCAAGATACAAGTCCACCGTCAACAAAAATTCATTTTCTCGTTCTACGTGCTTTTGTAAGAGTCTCCTTATGTTGACTTCCCTCTCCCAGGGCGAGGTTTAAAAGAAGTGCAGAAAGCTGTTTTGAAACCGTGGAGGAAAGTTCAGTGCTGAGGATACTGGCAGAGTGCTTGGGTCACTCCTCACAATGTCCTTGGGGAAGGTCTGAGACTAAAGCCACTGGCTGCTCTCACAGAGCATTGCTTGAATCAAGCAAGTGGGTTCCCATCAACCTTGGTAAGCTTGGTTCTTCAAAGCAGAAGATGTAGCTCTCCCTCACAATATGAAATTGCTACAGATGCGATGTTGTCAAGCTTGGAACAGACTCACGGCTGGCTGCTACTGTAAGTCCAATGACTGAGAGGAAGCTCCCAGGTGTTTCCTAACCCAATTCAGACTACTCTCTCTCTCCTTTTTGCACAATCGCCTTTCTACACAGCTCCCTTTTGAGAGGAAAATGCAAAGTATTTCAAAATCAACAATATTATTAACTTCACCAAGCCTGTACAAGAGAAAAAAAAAAGTCCTGATTAGTGAAAAAGAGAAATTGTGAAACCGCTGCCATAACATGTTGTAAACATATTGAAGAGGCCAATACGTTAATATGAAAAATGTATTGATGAAACAATCGGTATTCTCTTTTTTAAATCTATTTATCAAGGTGAAAATCCGCTTTTGACTTTTGGGCCTTTACCTGGGAAAAAGTAAAAGTAGCATATATCTGGAAAGTGTTGTCAGGAGGTCTGAAAGGCCAACAGATTTTTTCTAGCAGAAAAAGCTACTTGTTCTTTAACTAGCAATCTTTCAATGTACTGATTTTCAAAAAAACTTCTTACCATTTTTCAAAAAAAAGTAAGCTACAGTGGACATATATTTTTTTATTGAGTTCTGATACTCACTTTTTCTAGTTTTTCCAACTTTCAAATTAAACCACAGGGAATCCTTTGAAGATTAAGACATGCAAGGTGCCATTGTTGACCTCATTCTAAAAATGTTTGACATATTGTTTTAAGTCAATGACAAAGACAATCATTGATTAGGAGGATCAGTCGAGATTCCAGCCTACCATCAACAAAATTTCATGTTCTCCTTTTACGTGCTGCTGTAATAGTTTCTTTATGTTGACTTCCTCCTCCCAGGGCCAGGTTTAAAAGAACTGAAGAAAGCTCTTTGGAAAAAGTAGCGAGAAGTTCAGTGTTATGGATATTGGCTGAGTGTTTAGCTAGTTTCTCACCATGTCCTTTGGGAAGTTCAGAGACTAAAGCCACTGGCTGCTTTCACAAAGCATTATTTGAATCAAGCGATAGGGGTTCCCATCAACATTGGTAAGCTAAACTCTTCAAAGCAGAAGATATAGCTTTTCTCCCACAATTTGGAATTGCTACAGATGTGATGTTTTCAAGCTTGGAACACATTCCCAACTGGCTGCTGTAAGTCCCATGACTGAGAGGAAGCTCCTAGGCGTTTCCTAGCTCAATTCAGAATACTCTCAACCTCCGATTTTGCACAATCACCTGTCTGTCTACAGCTCTCTTTTGGGAGGAAAGTGCAATATTGCTAATTCAAAATCATCAATGTTCTTTACTTTAACAAGCCTCTACATGAAAAAAAAAAAAAAAGTGTCCTGATCTACGGAAAAAAGAAAAATCACGAAACCTCTGCCGTAACATGTCGTGTAAATATTGAAGAGACAAAACAGATTAATATGAAAAATGTATTGATGAAACAGGCAGTATTCTCATTTTTTAAATATATTGACCAAGATGAAATTCCCCTTTTGGCTTTTTGTCCTTTACATGGGGAAAAAGTAAGAGAAGCATGCATCTGGAGCGTGTAGTAAGATGGTCTGAAAGGCCAACAGATTTCGAAGCATAAAAATCTACAATGTTCTTTGGCTTGCAATCTTTCAATGTACTGATATTTCAAACATACATTCTTACCATTTTTCAAAGCAAAAAGTAAGCTAAAGTGGAAAGATATTTTTCATAGAGTTTCTGATGCTCGATTTTTCTAGTTTCCAACCTTCAAATAAGTCCACAAGGAATCCTATGAAGATGAATAAATGCAAGGTGTCATTGTTGACCTCGTTCTGAAAATATTTTGCATATTCTTTTATGTCAATGATACAGGCAGCCATTGATTAGGAGGATCATTCAAGATACAAGTCCACCGTCAACAAAAATTCATTTTCTCGTTCTACGTGCTTTTGTAAGAGTCTCCTTATGTTGACTTCCCTCTCCCAGGGCGAGGTTTAAAAGAAAGTGCAGAAAGCTGTTTTGAAACCGTGGAGGAAAGTTCAGTGCTGAGGATACTGGCAGAGTGCTTGGGTCACTCCTCACAATGTCCTTGGGGAAGGTCTGAGACTAAAGCCACTGGCTGCTCTCACAGAGCATTGCTTGAATCAAGCAAGTGGGTTCCCATCAACCTTGGTAAGCTTGGTTCTTCAAAGCAGAAGATGTAGCTCTCCCTCACAATATGAAATTGCTACAGATGCGATGTTGTCAAGCTTGGAACAGACTCACGGCTGGCTACTGTAAGTCCAATGACTGAGAGGAAGCTCCCAGGTGTTTCCTAACCCAATTCAGACTACTCTCTCTCCACTTTTGCACAATCGCCTTTCTACAGCTCCCTTTTGAGAGGAAAATGCAAAGTATTTCAAAATCAACAATATTATTAACTTCACCAAGCCTGTACAAGAGAAAAAAAAAAGTCCTGATTAGTGAAAAAGAGAAATTTGTGAAACCGCTGCCATAACATGTTGTAAACATATTGAAGAGGCCAATACGTTAATATGAAAAATGTATTGATGAAAACAATCGGTATTCTCTTTTTTAAATCTATTTATCAAGGTGAAAATCCGCTTTTGACTTTTGGGCCTTTACCTGGGAAAAAGTAAAAGTAGCATATATCTGGAAAGTGTTGTCAGGAGGTCTGAAAGGCCAACAGATTTTTCTAGCAGAAAAAAAGCTACTTGTTCTTTAACTAGCAATCTTTCAATGTACTGATATTTCAAAAAAACTTCTTACCATTTTTCAAAAAAAAGTAAGCTACAGTGGACATATATTTTTTTTGATTGAGTTCTGATACTCACTTTTTCTAGTTTCCAACTTTCAAATTAAACCACAGGGAATCCTTTGAAGATTAAGACATGCAAGGTGCCATTGTTGACCTCATTCTAAAAATGTTTGACATATTGTTTTAAGTCAATGACAAAGACAATCATTGATTAGGAGGATCAGTCGAGATTCCAGCCTACCATCAACAAAATTTCATGTTCTCCTTTTACGTGCTGCTGTAATAGTTTCTTTATGTTGACTTCCTCCTCCCAGGGCCAGGTTTAAAAGAACTGAAGAAAGCTCTTTGGAAAAAGTAGCGAGAAGTTCAGTGTTATGGATATTGGCTGAGTGTTTAGCTAGTTTCTCACCATGTCCTTTGGGAAGTTCAGAGACTAAAGCCACTGGCTGCTTTCACAAAGCATTATTTGAATCAAGCGATAGGGGTTCCCATCAACATTGGTAAGCTAAACTCTTCAAAGCAGAAGATATAGCTTTCTCCCACAATTTGGAATTGCTACAGATGTGATGTTTTCAAGCTTGGAACACATAAAGTGCAATATTGCTAATTCAAAATCATCAATGTTCTTTACTTTAACAAGCCTCTACATGAAAAAAAAAAGTGTCCTGATCTACGGAAAAAGAAAAATCACGAAACCTCTGCCGTAACATGTCGTGTAAATATTGAAGAGACAAACAGATTAATATGAAAAATGTATTGATGAAACAGGCAGTATTCTCATTTTTTAAATATATTGACCAAGATGAAATTCCCCTTTTGGCTTTTTGTCCTTTACATGGGGAAAAAGTAAGAGAAGCATGCATCTGGAAGCGTGTAGTAAGATGGTCTGAAAGGCCAACAGATTTCGAAGCATAAAAATCTACAATGTTCTTTGGCTTGCAATCTTTCAATGTACTGATATTTCAAACATACATTCTTACCATTTTTCAAAGCAAAAAGTAAGCTAAAGTGGAAAGATATTTTTCATAGAGTTCTGATGCTCGATTTTTCTAGTTTCCAACCTTCAAATAAGTCCACAAGGAATCCTATGAAGATGAATAAATGCAAGGTGTCATTGTTGACCTCGTTCTGAAAATATTTTGCATATTCTTTTATGTCAATGATACAGGCAGCCATTGATTAGGAGGATCATTCAAGATACAAGTCCACCGTCAACAAAAATTCATTTTCTCGTTCTACGTGCTTTTGTAAGAGTCTCCTTATGTTGACTTCCCTCTCCCAGGGCGAGGTTTAAAAGAAGTGCAGAAAGCTGTTTTGAAACCGTGGAGGAAAGTTCAGTGCTGAGGATACTGGCAGAGTGCTTGGGTCACTCCTCACAATGTCCTTGGGGAAGGTCTGAGACAAAGCCACTGGCTGCTCTCACAGAGCATTGCTTGAATCAAGCAAGTGGGTTCCCATCAACCTTGGTAAGCTTGGTTCTTCAAAGCAGAAGATGTAGCTCTCCCTCACAATATGAAATTGCTACAGATGCAGATGCGATGTTGTCAAGCTTGGAACAGACTCACGGCTGGCTGGCTACTGTAAGTCCAATGACTGAGAGGAAGCTCCCAGGTGTTTCCTAACCCAATTCAGACTACTCTCTCTCCACTTTTGCACAATCGCCTTTCTACAGCTCCCTTTTGAGAGGAAAATGCAAAGTATTTCAAAATCAACAATATTATTAACTTCACCAAGCCTGTACAAGAGAAAAAAAAAAGTCCTGATTAGTGAAAAAAGAGAAATTGTGAAACCGCTGCCATAACATGTTGTAAACATATTGAAGAGGCCAATACGTTAATATGAAAAATGTATTGATGAAACAATCGGTATTCTCTTTTTTAAATCTATTTATCAAGGTGAAAATCCGCTTTTGGCTTTTGGGCCTTTACCTGGGAAAAAGTAAAAGTAGCATATATCTGGAAAGTGTTGTCAGAAGGTCTGAAAGGCCAACAGATTTTTCTAGCAGAAAAAGCTACTTGTTCTTTAACTAGCAATCTTTCAATGTACTGATATTTCAAAAAAACTTCTTACCATTTTTCAAAAAAAAGTAAGCTACAGTGGACATATATTTTTTTTATTGAGTTCTGATGCTCACTTTTTCTAGTTTCCAACTTTCAAATTAAACCACAGGGAATCCTTTGAAGATTAAGACATGCAAGGTGCCATTGTTGACCTCATTCTAAAAATGTTTGACATATTGTTTTAAGTCAATGACAAAGACAATCATTGATTAGGAGGATCAGTCGAGATTCCAGCCTACCATCAACAAAATTTCATGTTCTCCTTTTACGTGCTGCTGTAATAGTTTCTTTATGTTGACTTCCTCCTCCCAGGGCCAGGTTTAAAAAAACTGAAGAAAGCTCTTTGGAAAAAAGTAGCGAGAAGTTCAGTGTTATGGATATTGGCTGAGTGTTTAGCTAGTTTCTCACCATGTCCTTTGGGAAGTTCAGAGACTAAAGCCACTGGCTGCTTTCACAAAGCATTATTTGAATCAAGCGATAGGGGTTCCCATCAACATTGGTAAGCTAAACTCTTCAAAGCAGAAGATATAGCTTTCTCCCACAATTTGGAATTGCTACAGATGTGATGTTTTTCAAGCTTGGAAACACATTCCCAACTTGCTGCTGTAAGTCCCATGACTGAGAGGAAGCTCCTAGGCGTTTCCTAGCTCAATTCAGAATACTCTCAACCTCCGATTTTGCACAATCACCTGTCTACAGCTCTCTTTTGGGAGGAAAGTGCAATATTGCTATTTCAAAATCATCAATGTTCTTTACTTTAACAAGCCTCTACATGAAAAAAAAAAGTGTCCTGATCTACGGAAAAAGAAAAATCACGAAACCTCTGCCGTAACATGTGTCGTGTAAATATTGAAGAGACACAATACAGATTAATATGAAAAATGTATTGATGAAACAGGCAGTATTCTCATTTTTTAAATATATTGACCAAGATGAAATTCCCCTTTTGGCTTTTTGTCCTTTACATGGGGAAAAAGTAAGAGAAGCATGCATCTGGAAGCGTGTAGTAAGATGATGGTCTGAAAGGCCAACAGATTTCGAAGCATAAAAATCTACAATGTTCTTTGGCTTGCAATCTTTCAATGTACTGATATTTCAAACATACATTCTTACCATTTTTCAAAGCAAAAAGTAAGCTAAAGTGGAAAGATATTTTTCATAGAGTTCTGATGCTCGATTTTTCTAGTTTCCAACCTTCAAATAAGTCCACAGGGAATCCTATGAAGATGAATAAATGCAAGGTGTCATTGTTGACCTCGTTCTGAAAATATTTTGACATATTGTTTTATGTCAATCAATGACAAAGAGCCATCATTGATTAGGAGGATCATTCAAGATACAAGTCCACCGTCAACAAAAATTCATTTTCTCGTTCTACGTGCTTTTGTAAGAGTTTCTTATGTTGACTTCCCTCCCAGGGCCAGGTTTAAAAGAAGTGCAGAAAGCTCTTTTTGAAAAAGTAGGAGAAAGTTCAGTGTTGAGGATATTGGCAGAGTGCTTTAGTACTTTCTCACAATGTCCTTTGGGAAGGTCTGAGACTAAAGCCACTGGCTGCTTTCACAAAGCATTATTTGAATCAAGCGATAGGGGTTCCCATCAACCTTGGTAAGCTTGGTTCTTCAAAGCAGAAGATGTAGCTCTCCCTCACAATATGAAATTGCTACAGATGTGATGTTGTCAAGCTTGGAACAGACTCACGGCTGGCTACTGTAAGTCCAATGACTGAGAGGAAGCTCCCAGGTGTTTCCTAACCAATTCAGACTACTCTCTCTCCACTTTTGCACAATCGCCTTTCTACAGCTCCCTTTTGAGAGGAAAATGCAAAGTATTTCAAAATCAACAATATTATTAACTTCACCAAGCCTGTACAAGAGAAAAAAAAAAGTCCTGATTAGTGAAAAAGAGAAAAATCAAAACCTCTGCCATAACATGTTGTAAAATATTGAAGAGACCAATACGTTAATATGAAAAATGTATTGATGAAACAATCGGTATTCTCTTTTTTAAATCTATTTATCAAGGTGAAAATCCGCTTTTGGCTTTTGGGCCTTTACCTGGGAAAAAGTAAAAGAAGCAGCATATATCTGGAAAGTGTTGTCAGAAGAGGTCTGAAAGGCCAACAGATTTTTCTAGCAGAAAAAGCTACTTGTTCTTTAAACTAGCAATCTTTCAATGTACTGATATTTCAAAAAAACTTCTTACCATTTTTCAAAAAAAAGTAAGCTACAGTGGACATATATTTTTTTATTGAGTTCTGATGCTCGCTTTTTCTAGTTTCCAACTTTCAAATTAAACCACAGGAATCCTTTGAAGATTAAGACATGCAAGGTGCCATTGTTGACCTCGTTCTGAAAATATTTTGCATATTCTTTTATGTCAATGATACAAGACAGCCATTGATTAGGAGGATCATTCAAGATACAAGTCCACCGTCAACAAAAATTCATTTTCTGTTCTATGTGCTTTTGTAAGAGTCTCCTTATGTTGACTACCCTCCTCCCAGGGCCAGGTTTAAAAGAACTGCAGAAAGCTGTTTTGAAAAAGTAGGAGGAAAGTTCAGTGTTATGAGGATACTGGCAGAGTGCTTTAGCTAGTTTCCTCACAATGTCCTTTGGGAAGTTCAGAGACTAAAGCCACTGGCTGCTTTCACAAAGCATTATTTGAATCAAGCGATAGGGGTTCCCATCAACATTGGTAAGCTAAACTCTTCAAAGCAGAAGATATATAGCTTTCTCCCACAATTTGGAATTGCTACAGATGTGATGTTTTCAAGCTTGGAACACATTCCCAACTGGCTGCTGTAAGTCCCATGACTGAGAGGAAGCTCCTAGGCGTTTCCTAGCTCAATTCAGAATACTCTCAACCTCCGATTTTGCACAATCACCTGTCTACAGCTCTCTTTTGGGAGGAAAGTGCAATATTGCTAATTCAAAATCATCAATGTTCTTTACTTTAACAAGCCTCTACATGAAAAAAAAAAGTGTCCTGATCTACGGAAAAAGAAAAATCACGAAACCTCTGCCGTAACATGTCGTGTAAATATTGAAGAGACAAACAGATTAATATGAAAAATGTATTGATGAAACAGAGTATTCTCATTTTTTAAATATATTGACCAAGATGAAATTGTGAAAAATTTGCCTGAATACATGTTGTAAACATTTCCAATATCCTTTACCTTTATCCGGCTTGGCTTTTGGGCCTTTACCTGGGGAAAAAGTAAGAGAAGCATGCATCTGGAAAGTGTTGTAAGATGGTCTGAAAGGCCAACAGATTTCGAAGCATAAAAATCTACAATGTTCTTTGGCTTGCAATCTTTCAATGTACTGATATTTCAAACATACATTCTTACCATTTTTCAAAGCAAAAAGTAAGCTAAAGTGGAAAGATATTTTTCATAGAGTTCTGATGCTCGATTTTTCTAGTTTCCAACCTTCAAATAAGTCCACAAGGAATCCTATGAAGATGAATAAATGCAAGGTGTCATTGTTGACCTCGTTCTGAAAATATTTTGCATATTCTTTTATGTCAATGATACAGGCAGCCATTGATTAGGAGGATCATTCAAGATACAAGTCCACCGTCAACAAAAATTCATTTTCTCGTTCTACGTGCTTTTGTAAGAGTCTCCTTATGTTGACTACCCTCTCCCAGGGCGAGGTTTAAAAGAAGTGCAGAAAGCTGTTTTGAAACCGTGGAGGAAAGTTCAGTGCTGAGGATACTGGCAGAGTGCTTGGGTCACTCCTCACAATGTCCTTGGGGAAGGTCTGAGACTAAAGCCACTGGCTGCTCTCACAGAGCATTGCTTGAATCAAGCAAGTGGGTTCCCATCAACCTTGGTAAGCTTGGTTCTTCAAAGCAGAAGATGTAGCTCTCCCTCACAATATGAAATTGCTACAGATGCGATGTTGTCAAGCTTGGAACAGACTCACGGCTGGCTACTGTAAGTCCAATGACTGAGAGGAAGCTCCCAGGTGTTTCCTAACCCAATTCAGACTACTCTCTCTCCACTTTTGCACAATCGCCTTTCTACAGCTCCCTTTTGAGAGGAAAATGCAAAGTATTTCAAAATCAACAATATTATTAACTTCACCAAGCCTGTACAAGAGAAAAAAAAAAGTCCTGATTAGTGAAAAAGAGAAATTGTGAAACCGCTGCCATAACATGTTGTAAACATATTGAAGAGGCCAATACGTTAATATGAAAAATGTATTGATGAAACAATCGGTATTCTCTTTTTTAAATCTATTTATCAAGGTGAAAATCGCTTTTGACTTTTGGGCCTTTACCTGGGAAAAAGTAAAAGTAGCATATATCTGGAAAGTGTTGTCAGGAAGGTCTGAAAGGCCAACAGATTTTTCTAGCAGAAAAAGCTACTTGTTCTTTAACTAGCAATCTTTCAATGTACTGATATTTCAAAAAAACTTCTTACCATTTTTCAAAAAAAAATGTAAGCTACAGTGGACATATATTTTTTTATTGAGTTCTGATGCTCACTTTTTCTAGTTTCCAACTTTCAAATTAAACCACAGGGAATCCTTTGAAGATTAAGACATGCAAGGTGCCATTGTTGACCTCATTCTAAAAATGTTTGACATATTGTTTTAAGTCAATGACAAAGACAGTCTTTGGTTAGGAGGATCAGTCGAGATGCCAGCCTACCATCAACAAAATTTCATTTTCTCCTTTTACGTGCTGCTGTAATAGTCTCTTTATGTTGACTTCCTCCTCCCAGGGCCAGGTTTAAAAGAACTGAAGAAAGCTCTTGGAAAAAGTAGAGAGAAGTTCTGTGTTATGTATTAGAGATGAGCGAAAGTATTCAAAAATTCGATTCGGCTGATTCGGCGAGCATGCGGAATAAATTAGATTCGAGTCGAATATACATTCGCTGCGAATTTAACTTATAAAAAGGGTGTTTCTAGGCTTCAGAGAGCCTTTATATTAGTGCAGAACACTGTACCTTTAATTTAAATGCCCTTGGAGTCTGCTGGGGAAGAGAAATAATACTGTCAGTCAGTATGACATGCAGATGAGTTGCCGTCGATCTTAGAGCACCGGGAGGCACACTTCACTCATTTGGGCAGTCACGGGGGCAAAGCCAGAGTGTGGAGCCACAGTGTGGCATGGTGGAGGCAGCAGCAATGGGAGGCCAATACAGCACCCTATGACAAAATGGAACCCACCAGCAGTGTGAGGAGACCTGAAAGTGGCACATGGCAGAGTGTGGCGATGGAGACAGCAGCAATGGGAGGCCGTACAGGGACCCATGAGACACTCTGGACCTGGCAGCAGCATGAGGAGGCGGTACGGGGGCCCATGGCAGATTAGGGCCTGGCAGCAGCAATGGGAGGCCCGTAATCTGCCAGCACCCTATGACAAAATGGAACCCACCAGCAGTGTGAGGAGACCTGAAAGTGGCACATGGCACAGTGTGTGCGATGGAGACAGCAGCAATGGGAGGCCGTACAGGGACCCATGAGACACTCTGGACCTGGCAGCAGCATGAGGAGGCGGTACAGGGGCCCATGGCAGATTACGGGTCTGGCAGCAGCATGAGGAGTCGGTACGGGGGCCCATGGCAGATTACGGGCCTGGCAGCAGCAATGGGAGGCCCGTAATCTGCCAGCACCCTATGACAAAATGGAACCCACCAGCAGTGTGAGGAGACCTGAAAGTGGCACATTGCACAGTGTTGGCGATGGAGACAGCAGCAATGGGAGGCCATACAGGGACCCATGAGACACTCTGGACCTGGCAGCAGCAAGAGGAGGCGGTACAGGGGCCCATGGCAGAGTAGCGAAGCGTAAGCAGCTTAAATTGAAGGCCATACAGAGGCCTATGTTAAAAATAATAACATGTTTGGGGCATGATTCATGGCGGATTTAGTCAGTTGTGTCAGGAACTGGTGGTTTGAAATCCAGACTAATCCACGCCTGATTCATTTTCACAAACGTGAGTCTCTCCACACTTTGGGTGGACAGTCGTGTCCTCCGCGGAGTTACAATACCTCCTGCCGCACTAAACACGCGCTCCGATGCCACGCTACTGGCCGGGCATGACAGCCTTTCAAGGGCAAATTCAGCTAGTTGGGCCAAAGGTCAAGTTTCGTTGCCCAGTAGTCAAGGGGATTGTCTACCTCGGTTGGCAGGGTGCTGTCCAAGTAGGCCCAAGCCTGTTGTTTGAGGTCCTGCTCCAGGTCCACCTGATGCTGCTGCTGCTGCGGCTGGTTAGTAGTTTCCTCACTGCGCTGGTGAAGAAAGCTACTCATCATCGACTGCAGACTGAGGCAGCCGCTGCTGGTGGAGCTGCCACTGCTCCTACCACCCCACCCCTCCCCTGCTGCCATGGCAGCGAAACGCGAGCGCACAGGGCCCACAGTGTCTGAGGATGGACGTTGGCGCAGAAAGGCAGAGACCAACTGACTACATAGGTGGTGGTTTTTATAGTACGTTATTTTGGCCTCCCTCTCAGCAGGTGTGAAAAAGGCCACCATTTTTGAACGGTAGTAGGAGGGTCCAACAAGGTGGACAGCCAAAAGTCATCCCTCTGTCTGATGGTTATTATTCGGCTGTCGCTACGCAAGCAACCGAGCATGCTATGGGCCATTTGTGCCAAAGAATGCGAGGGACTCCCTGCCTCCATCTCCACAGCATACTGCCACGGTGCGTCTGGGTCCTCTGTCTCCTCCTCCTCCTCTACCAGATGCTCCTGCTCCTCCACTCCTGTCCGCTGAGTGGAAAAAAACCACCCATTTCACTCAATAATTCCTGAGCACCAATGTCCTCCTCTACCTCCTCCTCTTCTTCCTGTCCTGCCCCCACAGGGGTCATGTGGCGTTGAGATCTGTGCGCCACGTCTACCGCACCCTGACCAGCCATTGTTAACAGCATTTGTTCCAGGACGTGCAACAGAGGAATGACGTCGTTCATCATCCATAGTCCTGCCGACTCACGAATAGCGTGGCCTCCTCAAAGGGCCTGAGCAAGCGGCAGGTGTCACGCATGAGCTGCCAATGGCTGACATCGAAGTTACACAGGGGAGTACCTTTATCCGCTTGTAACATCAGGAAATCGGTGATGGCCTTTCGCTGTTCGTAAAGGCGGGTCTAACATGTGTAGGGTTGAATTCCACCTTGTTGCAACGTCGCAGATCAGGCGATGCTGTGGAATTCCGTTCTGCCGCTGCAGCTCAAGGAGGGTGTGCTTTGCGGTGTGTAGGAATGGCTGAAATGCATGCAAAGTTTACGTGACATTTTAAGGATGTCTTGCAGTGGGATGGTGGATTTTAGGAACCGCTTGACAACCAGATTGAACACGTGAGCCATGCATGGCGCATGGCACAACCTTCCTTGACGCAGAGCAGACACCATGTTCTTTCCGTTGTCGGTCAACATGGTTCCGATTTTCAGTTTGCGCGGAGACAGCCATCTGTCGATTTCTCTGTTCATTACACTCAGAAGTTCCTCCCCTGTGTGACTACGTTCGCCAAGGCATACCAGGTGCAGCACAGCGTGACACCGTTGCACCCTGCACATGTGATATGCCGGTCGGGTAATGGGACTTGGCACTGGGGGGGGGTAGCGGCTGAGGACACGGCGGAAGAAGAGGTGGTAGAGGCGGACATCTTTTCTGGACCAAGGACGTGCAAACGTGGAGGCAAAAGCGGCGTGACCCTGTCCAAGTTGCTGGTGCGGCTGTGCCGGCACCACGTTCACCCAGTGGGCCGTAAATGACATGTACTGTCCCTGACCGTAGTTACAGCTCCACACGTCGGCGCTGCCGTGCACTTTGGCAGAGACCGACATGCTCAAAGACTGGCCCACCATCTCTTCTACATGTGAATGCAGGGCTGGCACTGCCTTTTTGGAGAAGAAATGCCGGCTTGGCACTCTCCACCGCGGCGCGGCACAAGCCATCATTTCTCGGAAAGGTGCTGAGTCCACCACTTGGAAAGGGAGGGACTGCAGCACCAGCAACTTGGACAGGAGGACGTTCAGCTTTTGCACCGTCGGGTGCGTGCTCGCAAACTGTTGTCTCTTGGAAACGGATTCCAAGAAAGACTGCTGACGGAATCCGTGAAGAGGAGTAGCAGGAGAAGGAGCATCTGAACAAGCGGAAGATGCCAACGAGCGACAACTCCCTTCAGCAGAGGGTGTTGGAGCCTTGACTGGCTGATAGAGGGCGATTGACGTCGGGTGACGGAGCAAGTAACGGAGCGGGTGATGGAGCGGGGGCTGGGGCAGGCAGAACCGCCGTATCTTTATCACGGTTTTCCCAGGCCACCGAATGGCGACGCTGCATATGCTGACGCAACGCTGTAGTCCCAACATGGGCCCCCTGGCCACGCTTGACTTTCTGGCCACATAGTCGACATACGGCTACGTTTACTTCCTCGGGCGGCTTGACGAAAAATTGCCACACCGCCGAGTAGGAAACTTTGCCCCCGCTACTCCTCACTGGCTGACTGCTACTTCCTCCGTGCACACTGGCACCTACTGGCCGTGGTGGTAGGCTGCAGTGGAGCTGGTGCTCTACTCCGTGGCCGTTTGCCTCCACTGACACTGCTGCGACCCTGCTGCCTCCTGGGCAACCCACCGACTGTTTTGCTCGCTGCCAAGCTGGCACCCTCTTCTCCTGATGATGCGGAAGCAATCGCCTGATGACGACGAGGCTGCCAAGTGCGATCAGCCTCATCATCATCAATTAGGGTCTCCGCCTCACTACTAGCCCCCTCGGCTGCGTGTGGGGTCAGGAGACAGACCTGTCTCTAGACCGGCTACCGAGCCACTCTCCTCGCCAGTACTTCTTCGCCTGGCTGCTGAAGAGGCGGATGTCTCCCCCCCGTTCCTGACCGCCCTCTGTTAGCTCTTCCTCACTGTACAGTGGGGCTGAGCCCAGAGCATGTGATACTTCGCTTGGTGAGGGAACACCAAAGGACAGGGGCAGGTAGAGGACACGTGATTTCAGTGGGCTTGCTCCCGGGCCATGCCAACTAACGGTTGTGTCTGACGTACCCACCGACCGTTGGCTGTAGGTGTCAGAGGTGACCTGGGAAGAGGAAGACGACCGAGCCAACCAATCGATGACGGCAGGGTTGTCGGTGGAGACACGACCGCTGGATGACACCGGGGAGCACTGGCCTCTGGCTGCGACTAGTGCTGCCTCGACCCCTTCCTCTGCTGCCACGTCTGCTCGCTCCTGAAACATTGCCTCCTCTGCCACTCCTCTGCGTGTTGTCTGACATACTCTTTAATTCAACGATTCTGTGTCCCTGAGTAACGATTCTGTGTCCCTGAGTAACAATTCTGTGTCTGTCCCTGAGTAACAATTCTGTGTCCCTCAGTAACAATTCTGTGTCCCTCAGTAACAATTCTGTGTCTGTCCTCTGAGTAACAATTCTGTGTCCCTGAGTAATAATTCTGTGTCTGTCCTGAGTAACAATTCTGTGTCTGTCCTCAGTAACAATTCTGTGTCCCTCAGTAACAATTCTGTGTCCCTCAGTAACAATTCTGTGTCTGTCCCTGAGTAACAATTCTGTGTCCCTCAGTAACAATTCTGTGTCCCTCAGTAACAATTCTGTGTCTGTCCCTGAGTAACAATTCTGTGTCCCTCAGTAACAATTCTGTGTCCCTCAGTAACAATTCTGTGTCTGTCCCTGAGTAACAATTCTGTGTCCCTGAGTAACAGTTCTGTGTCCCTGAGTAACAATTCTGTGTCCCTGAGTAACAGTTCTGTGTCCCTGAGTAACAATTCTGTGTCCCTGAGTAACAATTCTGTGTCCCTCAGTAACAATTCTGTGTCCCTCAGTAACAATTCTGTGTCCCTCAGTAACAATTCTGTGTCTGTCCCTGAGTAACAATTCTGTGTCCCTCAGTAACAATTCTGTGTCCCTCAGTAACAATTCTGTGTCCCTCAGTAACAATTCTGTGTCTGTCCCTGAGTAACAATTCTGTGTCCCTGAGTAACAGTTCTGTGTCCCTGAGTAACAATTCTGTGTCCTTGAGTAACAATTCTGTGTCCCTAAGTAACGATTCTGTGGCCCTAAAGTCTCTTTGGCCCTAACTCTGTCCCTAATACAGAGAGGTCTGTCTCTGTTGAATGACCGGAGGCTAATGGAGAATTCTAAGATGGCCGCAATTTATAGCTCGACCATTACACAGTGCTGGCTGGCTGGCTGCTGATTGGCTAATGCGATCACATGTCATGAATGAATGCATTATGGGTCAGAGCGCCTTGTCTGCGCGCCTTCCCAGAGATCCCCGCTCCGTCGCCACACATGTCGCCGCCGTTTTTGGAAAATTTCGATTCGCGCATCCGAAGTCTGCTAATTTTCGGATTCGGCGCAAATCAAATTTTTCCTAAAATTCGAAACGAATTCCACTTCGCCTACTTTGATTCGCTCATCTCTATTATGTATATTGGCTGAGTGTTTAGCTAGTTTCTCACCATGTCCTTTGGGAAGTTCAGAGACTAAAGCCACTGGCTGCTTTCACAAAGCATTATTTGAATCAAGCGATAGGGGGTTCCCATCAATATTGATAAGCTAAACTCTTCAAAGCAGAAGATATAGCTTTCTCCCACAATTTGGAATTGCTACAGATGTGATGTTGTCAAGCTTGGAACACATTCCCAACTGGCTGCTGTATGTCCAATGACTGAGAGGAAGCTCCCAGGTGTTTCTTTACTCAATGCATACTACTCTCTCTCCACTTTTGCACAATCAACTGTCTACAGCTCTCTTTTGAGAGTAAAATGCAGTATTGGTATTTCAAAATCATCGTTATTTTCTTTACCAAGCCTCTCCATCAGTGGTCTCCAAACTGCAGCCCTTTGCTTGCCTCTATCTGGTCCTCGGGGTACTTTTTCTCCTCTTGATACCAACAAGGAGGCACGATTTCTTACACATGCACCAACAGTGGGGAACCATTGCTCTCACTGACACCAACAATGGGGCATTTTTCCTTCCACTGACACTAAAGATGTTGCACAAATTCCTCCAACTGATATAAACAATTAGGCTTTATTCCTACAAGTAATGCCAATTACTTCCCTCTGATACCAATGATGGGGCTCTATTAATCCCACTGTCACCAATGATGGGGCACTATTCATCCCACTGTCACCAATGATGCGGCACTATTCCTCCTTCTGATACCAATGATGGGGCACTATTGCTCCCTCTGATACCAATAAGGAGGCACTATTCCTCCCACTGACACCAATAATTGGGCACTATTCCTCAAACTGACACCGATGATGGGGCATTATTCATCCCACTAATACCAATGATGCGGCAGTATTCCGCCAACAAACACCAGTGATGGGGCACTATTCCTCCAACTAATACCAATGACTGGACACTATTCCTCCTTCCACTGACTACAAACTTTGTCATGTTTTTACTTTTGCTGGGACACTTTCTACTCCCACTGGCCACTCTTGCCCCCCTAAAGTCTGAAGGACAGTAAGCTGGCCCTTTTTTTAGAAAGTTTGGAGACCCCTGCTCTACATGAAAGAAAAAAATTGTCCCAACTAATGAAAAAGAAAAATCAAGAAAGAGGCAAACACATTAATATGTCAAATGTGTTGATGAAACAATCAATATTCTTCTAATTTTAATATATTTATCAAGCTGAAATCCTCCTTTTGGCGTTTGACTTTTACATGGGAAAAAGAATAGTGTGCATCTGGAACGTGTTGCAAGATAGTGTGAAAGGCCAACAGATTTCATACCATAAAAAGCTCCTAGGTGTTTCCAATCTCAGTTCAGACTGCTTTCAATTCAGCTACACCAGGTGCGGAAGGACTGTGTTAAGTAGCCATTGCACTGCAGTCGCACTGCAAGACAAGGCAAAATGCCTTGTCTCCTACTTGGCTTATTCATGCCACTGCAATGTGCTGGTGTGCAGTAAAAAAATATGCAATGCATTCATTTTTTTAATGCATAGCAGTTTGATGCAATCCACCACCTCGCTACGATAAGTGATATTATCTAAAACATATAAAATACTTCGAAGATCTGGTAATTGCCAATGTATGATTATTTCCTTTTTGGAGTAGCAATATTTTAAATGTAACACCTTAACTGTAAAGAGGTGTAGTTTCAGATATAGAGATCAAAATATTAGTTATACACATAGAGGACAGAAAAATAACTATAAATACACTGCTCAAAAAATTAAAGGAAAACACATCAGATCTCAATGGGGAAATATCTCATGCTTGATATCTATACTGATATGAACTTGGGTAATGTGTTAGGAACGTAAGGATGTCCCATCGTTTGATGGAAATGAAAATAATCGACCTACAGAGGACTGAATTCAAAGACACCCCAAAAATCACAGTGAAAAAATAATGTAGCAGGATAGTCCGTTTTACTGAAATTTCATTGCAACAACTCAAAATGGTACTCGGTAGTTAGTATGGACCCCACGTGCTTGTTTGACAACATCGGGGCATGCTCCTAATGAGATGATGGCTGGTGTCCTGGGGTATTTCCTCCCAGATCTGGACCAGGGCATCACTGAGCTCCTGGACAGTCTGAGGTGCAACCTGGAGGCATTGGATGGACCGAAACATGATATCCCAGAGGTGTTATATTGGATTAAGGTCAGACGAACGTGGGGGCCATTCAATGGTATCAATTCCTTCATCCTCCAGGAACTGCCTGCATACTCTCCCCACATGAGGCCGGGCATTGTCGTGCACCAGGAGGAACCCAAGACTCACCACACCAGGAGGAACCCAGGACACAGTGCACCAGTGTAGGGTCTGACAATGGGTCCAAGGATTTCATCCTGATACCTAATGGCAGTCAGGGTGCCATTGTTTAGCCTGTAGAGGTCTGTGCGTCCCTCCATGGATATGCCTCCCCAGACCATAACTGACCCACCACCAAAACGGTCATGCTGAATGATGTTACAGACAGCATAACATTCTCCAGACCCTTTCACTCTGTCACATGTGCTCATGGTAAACTTGCTCTCATCTGTGAAAAATGCATGTCGCCAGTTGCAGACCTGCCAATTCTGGTGTGCAATTGCCAATCAAGCTCTACAGTGCCAGGCAGTGAGCACAGGACCAACTAGCGGACATCGGGCCCTCAGGCCACCCTCATGAAGCCTGTTTCTGATTATTTGGTCAGAGACATTCACACCAGTGGCCTGCTGGAGGTCATTTTGTAGGGCTTTGGCAGTGCTCATCCTGTTCCTCCTTGCACAAAGGAGCAGATACCGGTCCTGCTGATGGGTTAAGGACCTTCTACGGCCCTGTCCAGCTCTCCTAGAGGAACTGCCTGTCTCCTGGAATCTCCTCCATGCTTTTGAGACTGTGCTGGGAAACACAGCAAACCTTCTGGCAATGACACGTATTGATGTACCATCCTGGAGGAGTTGGACTGCCTGTGCAACCTCTGTAGGGTCCAGGTATGGCCTCATGCTACCAATAGTTCACTGACCCTAGCCAAATGCAAAACTAGTGAAAAACTGTCAGAAAAGATGAGTAAAGAAAAAATGTCAGTGGCCTCCACCTTTAAAGCCATTCCTGTTTTGGAGGTTGTCTCACTATTGCCCATCTAGTGCAACAATTAACACCAAAGCAGCTGAAACTGATTGACAACCCCTTCTGCTACTGCTGACCAGATCAATGTCCCAGGAGTTTCATTGACTTGATGCTAGAATATGATTAAAAAGTGTTCCTTTCATTTTTTTTTAGCAGTATATATATATATATATAACTAATAATTTGCATACCTAAAGTAGAGCTCCACCCAAAAGGGGAAGTTACGCTTTAAGTACTGGTCCCCTGCTCCCTGTGAGGAATTGGCACCTTTGGGGAGTAGGTACCCGATTTTGACAGGTCCCCGCTCCCAATGTCGCTGCGATCGTCTAGGCGATTGGAAGATGTCCCACAAAACTACGGGATCAATCACAAGGCGCAGTGCTACTCGCACATGTGCAGTGGGCACCTGACTGTGAAGCCGCAAGCTGTTATAGCCAGTTGCCCACGCTTAGGATGCCGACATCTGGGAGAAAGGTCAGCCGATGAGGGGCTGTGGTGATTACACAGCTGGATCATGGGACAGATGAGTGGCTGGGTTTTTTTTTAACCATTTCTTGTCCGGACACTTTTACCCCCTTCCTGTCCAGGCCAATTTTCAGCTTTCAGCACTGTTGCACTTTGAATGACAATTGCGCGGTCATGCAACACTGTACCCATATGAATTTTTTAGCATTTTTTGAGACAGATAAAACTTTATTTTGGTGGTATTTATTCACCACTGGGATTTTTATTTTTTTTTTTTGCTATATAAATGAAAATGTCCAAAATTTAAAAAAAAAAAGTATTTTTCTTGGCCAAAATTTATTCAGCTTTCTTTTTAGTAAAAAAAAAAAAAACCCAAATTAGCTTATAACCAAAAATTATAATTTTTTACAAATGTTTTTTTACATTTTTATTTTATATTATTATTTTATTATATAATTTTTTGTATATATTATATACACCCTATATATTATATAATTATTATTATGTTTTTTTTTTACATACTGTCACCCTTGCAGTACAGTGTCACCATAGTGACACTGTACTACTTGTGGGGGGTGATGAAATTTTTTTTTTTTCACTGTATATACCCATATAGGCTGTAAAAGCAATCATGTCTCCTTCTCTCTGACTGCATTCTTGCAGCCACTGAGAAATACTGTGTGAGCTGTGATTGGTCACAGCTCATCACATGGTACAAGGCTGATGTGAATAGATTTCACACGTAGTAAGCAATGATGTCAGAAGTGACATCTTGCTTACTACTCTGCATGTGATCACTGATTGGCAAATCAGTGATCACATGATCGGGACCTCACACAGAGGACACAGTGGGCACCGGATTACGGTACTGCGTGCTCCCAGGAAGAGCGCACAATCCAAAATGACGGGCACCGTTTATGAACGGCAACCCACCCCTAGACTGCCACCATCCGGCCGTTTATATGCAGTGGCCAGACGGCAAGTGGTTAAAGTCAGCAGCTACAGTTTTTGTAGCTGCTGACTTTTATTTTTTGTAGGTTTGACTGGAGCTCCGCTTTAACTACTTATTGAATATAAATGCTCTACAACACACATTTCCAACAATGAATATTACACATAAACAACCTGTATTAACCACTTGCCCTCCAGAGGATTTACCCCCCTTCCTGACCAGGTCATTTTTTGCCATATGGTGCTGCATTACTTTAACTCACAAATGCGCGGTCATGCGAAGCTGCACCCAAATGAAGCTTACATCCTTTTTTTCCCCCGCAAATACAGCTTTCTTTCGGTGATATTTGATCACCTCTGCATTATGTTTGCTCTATAAAAAAAAAAAGCAGACAATTTTTTTAAAAAACTACATTTTTGACTTTTTGCTATTAAACATGTCCAGTAAAAAAAATGTAAAAATCAAATTTCATCATAAATTTAGGCCAAAATGTATTCTGCTCCTTGTCTTTGCTAAAATAAGTGTAAATTAATTGGTTTACGTAAAAGTTATTGCGTTTACAAATGGCGGTATATATACTGGAATTTTTTCTTTCTACTAGTGATGGTTGCGATCAGTGACATATAGCGGGACTGCAGTGGGCATTCTTAAACTGGGTGGGAACTAACTGCCACTGACATCCCCAGTGACACTAATACAGTGATCAGTGCTAATAAAAAGCACAGACACTGTACTAATGACACTGGGCAGGAAGGGGTTA
This sequence comes from Staurois parvus, assembly GCA_951230385.1. Lineage (NCBI taxonomy): Eukaryota > Metazoa > Chordata > Amphibia > Anura > Ranidae > Staurois > Staurois parvus. The sequence continues at coordinate 46,725 of CATNWA010000792.1, read as the reverse complement.
TCATCTATGGCGATCAAAGGGTTAACTGTGTGCTGTGTTTTACTAGGGAGACATGCTGTGCAGAGAGATACAAAGCAGCATGTCCTTGCTGGCAGGAGAGAGACCTGTGTTGTTTACAGAAAGGTGTCTTCCCTGTCAGCTTGCTCCGACGCTCACCGAGTGCCGTCCGGGACCCAGTAACTGACACTAACCACCAATAGCGGAACGGGTAGGGGGCGCGTGTGCAAATATATATGTGATTTTGAGCAGCCCTGCCGCTCTATAGCAGTACTTCTACTATAGGGCGGCGGGCGAGCGGTTAAACATTTCTCTCCTACGTGTAAAAGTCAGCATTTTATTGCTGGAAAATGACTTAGAATCCCCAAACATGATCTATTTATTTAGGTGGAGATCGGTGTGATCACATGCTTTTATGAGCCAGTAATGGCTTGTTTACATCTGGGTGAAACCGGAAATTAGGAAATACTCATTTCCTGTTACTTAGACCATAGAGATGAACGGGGAAGTTTCGGTCCTTGGTCATCTCTATGGTAAGCCCACCGCCTTCAGTCCTGGGCTCCCTGGTGGGACGGAAGAGCCCAGGTAGACACCGGAAGGCAGTGGGAGAGAGAGAGGAGACTGAGTTTGCATTCCCATACAGGTGACTCACAGTGTGCATTAGAAGCTGCAGCAAATCAAATACAATTGTGTAAATTAATTGGTTTACGTGAAAGTAATAGTGTTTACAAATGGCGGTATATATACTGGAGTTTTTTTTTTATTAGTAATGGCGGCAATCAGCGACTTATAGCGGTACTGCGGCGGGCATTCTGACAGTGGGGGGGAACTGACTTAGTGTCACTGACATCCCCAGTGACACCAAACAGTGATCACTGCTAATAAAAAGCACTAATATATAATGTGTTGCGCTCCCAATGACAATATCTTTGATGTATATATCTAATTAACCTTGCTATGCAAAATGATTTTCAGGTATTAAAAAATATGCAAAATCAAACTATGTGAGTGATTTAAAAAAATATAAACCACTATAGTGTATATAAATTAGATAATAATAACCGCAAAACCAATGAATAGTGCATAGTGAACTAAAATATATAACTGAAAATATACACATCATGAATAGTGAAATACTCAAAAAAAATTATATATATACTGCCAAATAATTGTGATATAAATGTCCTTTAAATACAGTGACTTTGTGCTTGAATAAATCTTGATTTGGTGACTTTTTGTGAATCTGTGACTTTCTTTGAATCCTCAATTGGTAAAGATGTATGCTCACCTCCTTGTTAGCCTGCAATTAGGCTATACACACTTGTGGTTCACCTCCTATGGAACCTGCTTAGATGGAATTCCTCTTTTGTGAATGGTAAGAACGTGGATATGCGTTATCCTCAGATTGCCCATGTGCGTTTTTCCATATGTGGGAACAAATTGCCAGACATGGTGTTTTATCCTTATAAAAAGGTTTCTCCTTTATTGCTTGCCAACAGGTACACTCACATATGTGATATGCGGTCTAGGATGAATTGCTCAGCTCTAATGATCCGCCAGCCGTCCTGCCATGCACCCGCCGTCTGTCCGATACTCCAGCTCTCTCCGAGTGACACCGCAGCCCCACCCCTACGCGTTACGCCACTGGTCACGTGGCTTCATCAGGGGGTTGTGATCACAACCCCCTGATGAAGCCACGTGACCAGTGGCGTAACGCGTAGGGGTGGGGCTGCGGTGTCACTCGGAGAGAGCTGGAGTATCGGACAGACGGCGGGTGCATGGCAGGACGGCTGGCGGATCATTAGAGCTGAGCAATTCATCCTAGACCGCATATCACATATGTGAGTGTACCTGTTGGCAAGCAATAAAGGAGAAACCTTTTTTATAAGGATAAAACACCATGTCTGGCAATTTGTTCCCACATATGGAAAAACGCACATGGGCAATCTGAGGATAACGCATATCCACGTTCTTACCATTCACAAAAGAGGAATTCCATCTAAGCAGGTTCCATAGGAGGTGAACCACAAGTGTGTATAGCCTAATTGCAGGCTAACAAGGAGGTGAGCATACATCTTTACCAATTGAGGATTCAAAGAAAGTCACAGATTCACAAAAAGTCACCAATCAAGATTTATTCAAGCACAAAGTCACTGTATTTAAAGGACATTTATATCACAATTATTTGGCAGTATATATATAATTTTTTTTGAGTATTTCACTATTCATGATGTGTATTATTTTCAGTTATATATTTTAGTTCACTATGCACTATTCATTGGTTTTGCGGTTATTATTATCTAATTTATATACACTATAGTGGTTTATATTTTTTTAAATCACTCACATAGTTTGATTTTGCATATTTTTTAATACCTGAAAATCATTTTGCATAGCAAGGTTAATTAGATATATACATCAAAGATATTGTCATTGGGAGCGCAACACATTATATATTTATGACTTTTTGGACACCCAGGTAGTGTTGTGTTGAGTGTTTGCGATCTATTGGACAGTGTCCATTCCCTTGGTTTTGGAGGTCAGTGTTGAGTGTTTGCGATCCTATATATAATTTGGACGGTTCCATTCCCTTGGTTTTGAGAGGTTAATATTTGGTGGATACAGACTGGCTCGCAAGTTACACAGACATTTGCCAATTAATAAAAAGCACTGACACTGTACTAATGGCAACTGGGCAGGAAGGGGTTAACGTGGGGTGATCAAAGGGTTACCTGTGTGCTTTACACTGTAAGCACACTGCTTTGTATGGCTGTGCTATGCAATGCCATACAAAGCAGTTTGCAGGAGCTGACAGGGGAGAGATCCATGTTGTTTATATACAGGTGACGCCCCCGTCGATAATACTTGGTGATCACTGGGTGCCGTGTGGAAATCACCGACTGGATCCGGTGATTGACAGCCGAGGCCGCAAATGGTGGCGCGCATGCGTCCCCCTGCCGGGAACTGCCACCCTGTAGCAGTGTTTCTCACATATACAGGATTTTGCGCACCCCCTGTTAACCTCCCTGGTCTGAGGTCGCAGATGTGTTTCTGCTATAGGGCGGCACAGAAGCGGTTAACCTCCCTGGTGGTCTGATTACGTCAATATTTTTGAATGTCAAAGCGGTACATTGTTTTGCATGAAAATTAGTTGTTTTATATTGTAGGCCTGTAATTCTTAGGAATAACTCACTGAAATCTGTCCGAACAAGAGTCGAGTAAACATCCCGGGTATGATAAAGCTTGAAACACAAAATCATAAATTATAATATAATAAAGAATTATAAAAAATAATAATACATTTAATGCAATAATGCCATCAAACCACCAAAAACACTGAAATTTGAAATTGAGCACCAAGTTCGCACATCGCTGAGCTGAGTTGCAGAATCGTCTCTGTCATCACTTTCATTGTCTGATGACGAATTTCCCTACGAATTACTATTGCTCAAATCTTCAAGTGATTCTAATTCACGATCGCTGTTTTCTAGAGGGTCTAAAAAAACTGCTTTTGACCTAAAAGGGATGCTTTTTGGATGCCGTGGACGTTCTAAAGTGCGGGCAGGGCACTGGGACAAAGCACTCGGGACAAAAATTTAGGTGAAATGGTTTGATACAGTAATGGAATCCTAACAGGTTACAATTTATTGTGTGTATGTCATGTTTTTACTGTTTTGAATCTCCCGCCAGTTCCGCCCCCGCTGCGTCGCAACGCTTGCAGGGAAGGAAACCCGGAAGACAGATGCCGGCATCGGCCGATGGGCACAGCGGGAGAGGACATCATAAGTTACACTACAGTGCAGGGGCGGACTGACAACTCATGGGGCCCTCGGGCAATAGAGGATCATGGGGCCCCAGTGTCCTCGTCCACACTCAAAAAAGCCTATGAAAGGTACCAGGGGCATCTCATGGGGCCCCCTACTGACCCTGGGCCTTCGGGCAGTGCCCGAGTACCCCATTAATCAGTCCACCCCTGCTACAGTGTATTCCTGAGTGTAGCTCAGGGGTTACCGCTTTTGGTACTGAAAATGAACCCCGAGCCACACTTGGGATTACCGCCAGGGAGCTGAATATTCAGAAATCCTTTCTAGCAATAGGATGCTGTGTCAGGATAAAATGTTTTACAGATACCTTGTAACATTATGTTACGATTTAAAATCATATACTTATAAATGCGTCCATGATACTTGTAAGGGAATTCCTGTACGGCGACCGGCGCATAGAAATGAACAAGGGCGCATTGCGAATAAAAATGAGCATAGGGTCGCACATGCATGCAAGAATGCGCGCACACGGGAGTGTGCCCACAGTTTCTGGCGCCAGACTATTTAACCCCTTCACGCCTAATGGTAAAACAAATCTCAACGCCTAAGCACAATTCTGCAACGTTGACCTGTGTTAGTAAAACCATCCATATCATCACAACTACTTTGTCCATCCGGGTGAATTATACCGCGTTTTTTTTCGGGACAAATTGGGCTTTCATTTGGTGGTAAATGGTAATGGATAGCTCCTAATTTTTTTTTTATTATCAAAGGAAAACTGGCCCAAAATAAATTACTACCATAACCTATCACCAAAGAGCAGCCCAAAATAAATTCTCCAGCTCTTGACGATCGCAGTGATACCTCACATGTGTATGTTATTTGTTGTTTGTACCCGTAGTACAGCCCAGAAACAATGGTGCGCATTTTGTTTTTTGTCTTTTTTTTTTACCTAAAACACACTGACACCAAATTTTTATTTAAATCCTGACCTTTGACCCTGACCCAAAAAATAACCCTGGCACTGAACTAGATCAAACCTTGATCTAGGTATTTTTTATTTTATTTTTTAATATTTATCTTTTTTTTTTTACAAACATTTTTCTTTTCTCTCTATGCCAGGAGTTAGAGAGATACAATGTGTCTCTCTTCTCCATTCATAGAGAGAGGAAAAAAAAAGGGGGCCGGGCTGCACAGTGACTGATCACTGTGATAGCCAATCAGAGGCTATCACAGCGATCATGTGACCCGGAATCGGGGCTCTCAGTGCGGCGCGCTCCCAGCACAAAGACAGGTACGCAAATATGTGGCCCCGACGGAAAAAAAGCCCAGTCTGTGAGGCCGCATATTTGTGTGATGTTGGCGTCAAGGGGTTAAAGGAGGCTCTTACTCTCTGTCAGTGCTGACTGGTCTTCAGCTAATTCCCTGTGTCCTTCTGTATCCGGTGTGTATCCGTTCTCCACCCGGCTTGCCATTGACCTGCTCTTGGATCCTGTTTATGCTTCTGCTCATCGGTTCCAGATCCTGGCTTCCTCCTGACCTTGTCCCTGTCTGATATTCCGGTACCTCATCACATGCTCGTTGCTGACCCTGGCTATTACTCTGACTATGCTTCCGGCTCCAGTTTGGCTCCATAGCCCTGCCGAGTGCTTGTCCTGGCTATCCGTTATATCAGCTCCGGTTGTCCCGGTGTGCTCTGGCCCAGGGGCAGACTGACCATTTGGAAACTCGGGCACTGCCCGAGGACCCGGGGTCAGTAGGGGACCCCATGAGATGTACCGAGGATCAGGCAGAAGGATGGTCAGGCAAGCCAGGGGTTCAACAGGAGACGATCAGCAGAGGTCAGGATCAAAGCAGGGTCAGCAACGAGGCAGGAACACAGGATACCAGGTACAGGGGCTTATGGGAAACATACACCAAGGCCATGATCACAGGCCTGGTCATTCCTTAAATACACCTCCTGCAATCAGCCCCAGGTGTTGGCTGACTACAGGAGTGAGCTTCTGGCTGCTGAGAGCACCCGCTGGTCAGCCCTGGTACTGCAGCCCACACGGCAGGTGAGTCCCACCACCAGTGCTGAGTCCATTCCTGACAAGAGCATACACAATAGGATTACATCTTTATAGCCCCTTTGTTGCAGAGTTTTAAGATCACATCAGTAAAACTTTTTCAGAGTATGTAGAGGCTGCGTAGAGGAAACAAAAGTTAGAGGCGGAAAAGAAAGAAAAGAAGAGCAGAAGACACAACAGGAACGTTAATAACAGTTGCAGGTGGGCCATCAAGATAGAAGTCTGAATTGACGAGGTCGGCCTCTCTTGTATCTCCAACCCAGGCCCCACTGAAGGTGGAACATATGGTGCCAAGGGACAGGAGAAACATGAGTGCCTGAGGGTGTTGATTGCAGAACTTGTGGCTGGAGGTGTAGCCTCGGTAAGTCAAGCAGGGCATCCAGTCAGGAACAGAGGAGATGCTGGAACGGCCAGCTGAGTTTGAGGAAGCACTCCACTGGAACTGCAAGATCTGGGTACATGGCTTGCCGGAAATTCTGATAAACGTGAAGCCGGAGCAGGGCCGGACTGACAACTCATGGGGCCTCCGGCAATAGGGGATCATGGGGCCCGTGTCCTTGCCTAAACTCAGCACTGGTGGTGGGACTCACCTGCCGTGTGGGCTGCAGTACCAGGGCTGACCAGCGGGTGCTCTCAGCAGCCAGAAGCTCACTCCTGTAGTCAGCCAACACCTGGGGCTGATTGCAGGAGGTGTATTTAAGGAATGACCAGGCCTGTGATCATGGCCTTGGTGTATGTTTCCCATGAGCCCCCTGTACCTGGTATCCTGTGTTCCTGCCTCGTTGCTGACCCTGCTTTGATCCTGAGCTCTGCTGATCGTCTCCTGTTGAACCCCTGGCTTGCCTGACCATCCTTCTGCCTGATCCTCGGTACTGCTGCGCTGCCGCTACCTGCTGAACCTGGCTTGTGACCCCGACCATTCTCTGCTTGCTCCTCCTGTACCACGCTGCCCGCACGATACTGACCCGGCCTGTCTGACTACGCTTACTTCACCCAACGATCCATCCCACACGGATCACCTTTAGTAAGTCTGCCTGCCTCTTCCCATCAGACTCCGTTCCTGCACTCCCCTGCCAGTACTCTCTACCACAGCCGGACGCACTCAGGGGTCGCGACCTGGTTCCAGTCTGCACCAAGTTCATCCCCACCATCAGGGGCCCTGGTGAATAGCAGGCTGGGACTTAGACCCCGCGCCCTGAGGAAATCCGTGCTGTGGGCTGCTAGAGACATTGCCAGGCGGCACCTGACAGTACCTTACGGCCTGCCTGACCATTCCACCTCTCCAGCCTGACTACGCCTGTGTTCCTGAAGCCTGCTACTTTCCTGTGTCAGAAAAAATGAGGAAGGGTTGTAACAGCGCAAACACTGCAAAGTCCTGGGAAATGGTAGTATGGGTGATGGTGGTATTAGTGGCTACTGTATGAAGAGCGTAGGATTCCGTGTGGCACTGAGGGCAAGGCTTCCAAATAAGCTGTAGCAACTTCTGTAGATGAGAAAAAGGAGAGAAGCGCCTCTAAGTGCAATAAGTCTTTTAATTCAAGTCTAAATGTAGAAACACTCACATGTGTGAAGTAATCATAAGCATAAAAACCGTGGTTAACAATAGTTAACGGTGGGGTGGTAACCCGGGTGAAGAACCGTCATCTCTCTGCGATGTGGGGAGGTCAGCTCTCGGCTGGAACAGCGTGGTGGCTGGAGGGGGAACAGTGGTGAGGCCAGCCTTCATGCACGTCCTCCCTCAAAGCCGGATGGAACGCACGCTGGAACGTAGCGGCGGCGTGGCCGTGATGACGTCAGATCCCAGGGTGCACTGCGACGCGTTTCGGAGCATGCACTGGCCGTGGAAGGCGGAAGTGCACTCCTTTTTCAAGCAGCTTGAAAAATCTGACGATCTGACAAATCTGGGATCTGACGTCATCACGGCCACGCCGCCGCTACGTTCCAGCGTGCGTTCCATCCGGCTTTGAGGGAGGACGTGCATGAAGGCTGGCCTCACCACTGTTCCCCCTCCAGCCACCACGCTGTTCCAGCCGAGAGCTGACCTCCCCACATCGCAGAGAGATGACGGTTCTTCACCCGGGTTACCACCCCACCGTTAACTATTGTTAACCACGGTTTTTATGCTTATGATTACTTCACACATGAGTGCACTTCCGCCTTCCACGGCCAGTGCATGCTCCGAAACGCGTCGCAGTGCACCCTGGGATCTGACGTCATCACGGCACGCCGCCGCTACGTTCCAGCGTGCGTTCCATCCGGCTTTGAGGGAGGACGTGCATGAAGGCTGGCCTCACCACTGTTCCCCCCTCCAGCCACCACGCTGTTCCAGCCGAGAGCTGACCTCCCCACATCGCAGAGAGATGACGGTTCTTCACCCGGGTACCACCCCACCCGTTAATATTGTTAACCACGGTTTTTATGCTTATGATTACTTCACACATGAGTGCACTTCCGCCTTCCACGGCCAGTGCATGCTCCGAAACGCGTCGCAGTGCACCCTGGGATCTGACGTCATCACGGCCACGCCGCCGCTACGTTCCAGCGTGCGTTCCATCCGGCTTTGAGGGAGGACGTGCATGAAGGCTGGCCTCACCACTGTTCCCCCTCCAGCCACCACGCTGTTCCAGCCGAGAGCTGACCTCCCCACATCGCAGAGAGATGACGGTTCTTCACCCGGGTTACCACCCCACCGTTAACTATTGTTAACCACGGTTTTTATGCTTATGATTACTTCACACATGTTAGTGTTTCTACATTTAGACTTGAATTAAAAGACTTATTGCACTTAGAGGCGCTTCTCTCCTTTTTCTCATCTACTTTCCTGTGTCAGTCCACACATTTCTGGTCATACCCGGATCCCTAACAGCTCTATATGAACTTTGCTCCTGTATTTCCCTTCATTGTTCAATACAAAAAAGGTTTGGATTATAAAAAAAATAATTCAGACTTCTATCAGGTACGTGATAATACTTAATAGTAATTCTGTCCGTAACAAGAATTTATAACCCATTAGCTTGTAAGATATATTTACACATCACACAGGGGGCATAAAGACTTCCTTCTGACTTGCAGTATAGAGTTCATGAACTGACTTCCATAAATGCTTTGAGCTAATGAAACAAACAATTCATTTCTGTGGGAGGGTTCTCGTCCTGTTTTGTCCTTTCGTAAAGCAGAGATAAATGGTTAGTCGCTGGATAACCAGGCTTGTTGATTTGTTGTAAAAAGAGCAAAAAGGAGGCGCACACCCCCTAGATCATTATCCAAGGTTTAATAAAGGTAAAAAGGGAAGAAAGCATACAAACATGGCATAAATGTAAAGCTTAGTAAAACGATAGAGATGGCTTTATCAATGGCGGGGTGTCCGACTGTCAGTGTGGTCGGCTAGCTGACACGTTTCGGGGACGAGTTCCTTTCCTCAGAGCATTCCTCCCCCTTTCCTCACCGCTCTTAGGAAAGGGACTCGTTCCCGAAACGCGTCAGCTAGCCGACCACACTGACAGCCGGACACACCGCCATTGATATGGCCATCTCTATCGCTCTACTAAGCTTTACATTTATGCCATGTTTGTATGTTTTCAGCCCTTTTTTACCTTTATTAAACCTTGGGGTGTGCGCCTCCTGATTGCTCTTTTTTTCAGTTGTTGATTTCCCCATCTGAGGGTGGCAGCATCTCCAAAAAGGCTATCCATAGGCTATCTTGTTCCTGGTTCCCTTGGCTTTCCTTTGGCATTTCATCCTGGAGCGCTGCCGAGTTTATTCTGTTGCAACTCCCTCCTCACTGGCCTCCCTCGCCGCTGCTATCCCCGCTTCAGTCGATCCTGAATACGGCTGCCAGACTCATTCACCTTTCCAACCGCTCCCGTTTCCGCCAGCCCCCCCCTCTGACAATCCCTCCACTGGCTTCCGATTGCGCAACGGATCAAATTCAAAATCCTAACACTGACGTACAAAGCTGTCCACCATACTGCCCCGAACTACATCACTGACCTAATATCCAAGTACCACACCCAGCACGCACACTCCGCTCCTCACAAGACCTCCTTCTCTCTGGTCTCCTCCTCCCCATGCCCGCCTCCAGGACTTCTCCAGGGTGTCACCCATCCTCTGGAACTCCCTGCCCCAACCCATCAGATTATCACCTACTCTCCTCTCCATTAGGCGCACCCTGAAAACCCATTTCTTCAGGGAAGCCTACCCCCACCCCCCTGCTAACTTGCCGACCTCCTCCACACTTCCTACCACTCTCCATCCCCCACAGCTATCTCCTCCTGTGCCACCATCCCCTCCCTCCTAGATTGTAAGCTCCAAAGAGCAGGGCCCTCAATCCCCTCATGTTTTGCATTGTATTGGTATTGTTCTGTCACATGTTCTGTCTCCCATTGTAATGTACAGCGCTGAGCGAACTATCGGCGCTTTATAAATACTGTATAATAATATCCGGTCTTGTTGATTTGTTGTGTCCACAAGTCTACCTGATCACACATACAGTACGAGGTGTCTTCACATTCCACATTTATGGGATCTGGAGATCCTGGGTAACCCCTCGCCCTGAGGATTCCCCTCCCCCCCTTCCTGACCAGGCCATTTTTTGCATTACGGCGCTGCGTTACTTTGACTGACAATTGCGCGGTCGTGCAACGCGGCACCCAAATGAAATTGATGTCCTTCCTTTCCCACGGATAGAGCTTTCTTTCTGTGGCATTTCATCGCCTGTGCGTTTTTTATTTTTTGTGGTGTTAAAAAAAAAATAGATTGACAATTTTCAGAAAAAAAAAACTAAATATTTTTGACTTTTTTGCTATTAAACATGTCCAGTAAAAAAAAAAAAAACGTAAAAAATCAAATTTCATCATACATTTAGGCCAAAATGTATTCTGCTCCGTGTCTTGGCTGAAAAAAAAATCCCAATACGTGAAAAATTAATTGGTTTACGTGAAAGTTTTAGCGTTTACAAATGGCGGTATAGATGTGTTTTTTTTTTTTACTAGTAATGGCGGCCTCCACGACTTATAGCGGGACTGCGGCGGACATTCTGACACTGGGGGGGGGGGGGATCCGACTTGACCAATACAGTGATCAGTGCTAAAAAAAAAGCACTGCCACTGTACTAATGGCACTGGGCAGGAAGGGGGTTAACATGAGAGGTGAGGTTAACTGTGTGCTGGGAAAGTTTTTCTAGGGGGCGGAGGGTGTGTGCTTCACTGTAATCACACTGCTCTGGACGGTTTTGCTGTTCAGTGTGCCAGAGCCGACAGGGAGGAGAACTGTTAGTAAACAAAACAGGCCTCCTCCCCGTTGGTGATCGTCGGAAATCACCGGACGCCGGTAATTACCAGCCGGGACCCGGTCATTGACATCCACGGATGCGAATGGCGGCACAGGTAGGGCTCGCATGCGCCCCCTACCCGGAAATGCAAAATCACACACATATATATAGTTGTGTTCAAAATAATAGCACTGTGGTGAAAAAAGTGAATAAAGCTGAAAATCCTTCTAATTGCTTTTATTTCCATCCACACAAATGCATTGGGAACACGACACATTCTATTCCAAATCACAACATGAAGAAAAATACATCAAATTTGTGTTGTTCCTCTAAAAAAATTGAAGAAAAGTGAATATTAGACGGTTCAAAAAAATCGCAGTGTTTGTATTCTTCTTTACAAACTCAAACATTCACTATATAAACTGAAAAATGTTTGAAGATTTTGATTTCCTTTGAATGACTTCATGAATATTTGGTTGTAGTCGCACGGTTTTCTGAGAACTGCTGTACATCTGTGTTGCATGGAGTCACCCAACTTCTGGCCCCTGTGATCAGTATATTCCAGCCCAGGATGATTGGACGACATTCCACAGTTCTTCTCTATTTCTTGGTTTTGCCTCAGAAACGGCATTTTTGATGTCACCCCACAAGTTTTCTATTGGATGAAGATCCGGGGATTGGGCTGGCCACTCCATAACGTCCATCTTGTTGGTCTGGAACCAAGATGTTGCACGTTTCCTGGTGTGTTTGGGGTCGTTGTCTTGTTGGAACACCCATTTCAAGGGCATTTCCTCTTCAGCATAAGGTAGCATGACCTCTTCAAGTATTCTGATGTATTCAAACTGATCCATGATCCCTGGTATGTGATAAATAGGCCCAACACCGTAGTATGAGAAACATCCCCATATCATGATGCTTGCACCACCATGCTTCACTGTCTTCACAGTGTACTGTGGCCTGAATTCAGTGTTTGGGGGGTCGTCTGACAAACTGTCTCCGGCCACTAGACCCAAAAAGAACAATCTTACTTCCATCAGTCCACAAAATGTTGCGCCATTTCTCTTTAGGCCGGTCAATGTGCTCTTTGGCAGATTGTAACCTCTTCAACACACGTCTTTTTCCCAACAGTGGGACTTTGCGGGGACTTCTTGCAGATAGCTTGGCTTCACATAGGCGTCTTCTAATTGTAACAGTCCTCACAGGGAACGTCACACCTTCTTTCATCTTCCTGGAGCTGATTGTTGGCTGAGTCCGCGCCATTTTGGCTATTCTTCTATCCATTCCAATGGTAGTTTTTCGCTTTCTCTTCCACGTCTTTCAGGTTTTGGTTGCCATTTTAAAGCATTTGCGATCATTTTAGCTGAGCAGGCCGATCATTTTCTGCACTTCTTTATATGTTTTTCCCTCTTCAATCAACTTTTTAATCAAGGTACGCTGTTCTTCTGAACAATGTCTGGAACGACCCATTTTCCTCAGAATTTCAGAGAGAAATGCACTGTAACCAGCATGTCCAACATTTGCTGCCTTCCTTCCTTAAATAAGGGCAATAATTGCCACCTGATTTTCAAAGAATGAATGGCCTCACTAATAGAACTCCACACGGCTATTATATTGAACACGCCCCTTTCAATGAGTGATTCAATGACACAGAATCAGCAGCATGCATGTCATGACTGTTGGGTCTGTTGGATTTCTATGACTCTACTACACCCACTAGGAAATTATTTGCCATGTAGAAATATCATTTCTACCAAAAACAGTGATTGATCCGGTTTAGTGATGTCTGACTGCTATTATTTTGAACATAACTGTATATATATGGGAACGTCCGCGCAAAAAGGAAGACATTTCTCTGACTTGTATGAAATCTGCCTCATACAACCAAATAAAAAAAAAATGAAAAAATGTATATAAATTTTGAATTAAAAAGTTCTGACACGGCTGTTTGAAACTATGCGCCTTGTGACCAGAGAACCTACTTCTGTATCTTCTGCAAGAGACGTACACCGGCCGTATCTTTAGTTCCAGAATTCCCAGCCAGATCAGTCTCTCCCGTATGTCAAGTCACAGTATTTGTGGTCATTCTCCCCCTGTATCTCCAGTCGGAGTTGGTATATCCTTGTATATACAGTCTCCCCCGCAGAGTTGGTATGTCCCTGTATTCAGATTCAGTCTCTCCCCTTATATCTTCAGTTAAAATTGGTACGTCCCCGTATACTTAGTCAGATTCATTCTCTCCCCTGTATCTCCAGTCAGAAATGGTACATCCCTGTCTTATCAGCCAGATTCTGTACCCACCATATATCAAGTTGGAGTTGGTACATCCCTGTATTTTAGGTCAGATTCAGTTTTCCCCTGTATCTCCAGTCAGAGTTGGTACATCCCTGTATTTTAGGTCAGATTCAGTCTTCCCCTGTATCTCCAGTCAGAGTTGGTACATCCCTGTATTTTAGGTCAGATTCAGTTTTCCCCCTGTATCTCCAGTCAGAGTTGGTACATACCTGTATCTCCAGTCAGAGTTAAGATGTCCCTGTATATTTAGTCAAATTCGGTTTCCCCCTGTATTTGCAGTCAGAAATAGTACATCCCTATATATTCATTCAGTCTCTCCCTGTACCTGCAGTCATAGATGGTACATCCCGGACTCATGAGCCAGATTCCTTACCAACCATATATCAAGTCGGATTTTGTAGGTCAGATTTTAGGTCAGATTCAGTCTTCCCCTGTATATCCAGTCAGAGTTGGTACGTTCCCTTTATATTTATTCAAATTCAGCGTTCCCCTGTATCTCCAGTCAGATGATGGTACATCCCTCTTCCTCAGTCAAATGGTACATCCCTCTATCCTCAGTCAAATTTAGTCTCCCCCTTGTACCTTGATTCAGAGTTAGTACGTCCCTGTATCCTCAGTTAGATTCTGTCTTCCCCTGTATATTTAGGGTTGGTACATCCCTATATATTCAGTCAGATTCAATCTCCCCCCCTGTATTACCAGAGTTGGTACATCCCTGTATCTTCAGTCAATGTCAGTCTACCCTGTGTCTCCAGTCACAGTTAGGATGCTCTTGTATATTTAGTCAAATTCAGTTTCCCCCGTATCTGCAGTCAGAGGTAGTACATCCCTGCATATTCGTTCAGTCTCTCTCTGTATCTCCAGTCAGAGATGGTACATCCCTGTATCTTCAGTCAGATTTAGTCCCCCACCGTATCTCAGTCAGAGTTGGTACATCCCTGTATCCTCAGTCAGATTCAGTCTCCCCGTTTCTTCAGAGTTGGTATGTCCCTGCTTATTCAGGCAGTTTCAGTCTCCCCCCCTGTATCTCCAATCAGAGTTGGTATGTCCCTGTATATTCAGGCAGTATCGGTCTCCCCCTGTATCTCCAGAGTTGGTATGCCCCTGTATATTCAGGCAGTTTCAGTCTCCCCCTGTATCTCCAGAGTTGATATGTCCCTGTATATTCAGGCAGTATCAGTCTCTCCCTGTATCTCCAATCAGAGTTGGTATATGGTTGCCACCTCATTCCTTTAAAACCAAACACATATTAAATACAGTTTTTGAGAATTTAATGCAGATAAGGCACTGAGTTTAATTACCACCTTAATAAGCCACAGAATGTGTCATTCATATGTGTTCGGTTTTTAAAGGGATGAGGTGCCAACCCTAAGTTGGTACATCCCTTTATATTCAATCTCCCCCTGTATCTCCAGTCAGAGTTGATACATCCCTGTATCCTCAGTCACAGTCAGTCTCTCCCTGTATCTCCAGAGTTGGTATATCCTTGTATATACAGTCTCCCCTGTCAGAGTTGGTATGTCCCTGTATTTTTTAATCAGATTCAGTCTTCCCCTGTATCTCCAGTTGGAGTTAGTACATCCCTGTATATTCAGTCAGGTTCAGTCTCCCCCTGTATCTCCAGTCAGAGTTGGTACGTCCCTGTATATTCAGTCAGGTTCAGTCTCCCCCTGTATCACCAGTCGGAGTTGGTACTTACCTGTACATTCAGTCAGATTCAGTATCCCCCTTGTATCTGCAGCCAGAGTTGGTATATCCTTGTATATTCAGTCTCCCCCTGTATCTCCAGTCAGAGTTGGTACATCCCTGTATATTCAGTCAGAGTTGGTACGTCCCTGTATATTCAGTTAGATTCAGTCTCCCCATGTATCCCGTCGCAGTTGGTACGTCCCTGTATATTCCGTCAGGTTAAGTTTCCCCTATATTTTCAGTTGGAGTTGGTACGTCCCAGTATATTCAGTCTCCCCCTGGTATCCCTGGTTGAAGTTGGTTCATCCCTGTATATTCAGTCAGATTCAGTCTCCCCTGTATCCCGTCAGAGTTGGTACATCCCTGTATATTCAGTCAGATTCAGTCTCCCCCTGTATTCCATCAGAGTTGGTACGTCCCTGTATATTCAGTCAGATTCAATCTCCCCCCTGTATCCCTGTAAGAGTTGGTACGGCCCTTTATATTCAGTCAGATTCAGTCTCCCGTCAGAGTTGGTACGTCCCTGTATATTCAGTCAGATCCAGTCTCTCCCCTGTATCCCGTCGGAGTTGGTACGTCCCCGTATATCAGTAAGATTCAGTCTCCCCCGGTGTATCCCGTCGGAGTTGGTACGGTCCCCCGTATAGTCAGTAAGATTCGGTCTCCCCCCTGTATTCCCTGTCAGAGTTGGTACGGCCTTGTATATTCAGTCAGATTCAGTCTCCCCCTGTCAGAGTTGGTACATCCCTGTATATTCAGTCAGATTCAGTCTCCCCCTGTATCCCTTCGGAGTAAGTACCAAGTCCCCGTTATAGTCAGTCAGATTCAGTCTCCCCCTGTGTCCCCTATCGGAGTTGGTACGTCCCTGTATATTTAGTCAGATTCAGGTCTCCCCCTGTATCCCTGTCAGAGTTGGTTCGGCCCTTTATATTCAGTCAGATTCAGTCTCCCCGTCGGAGTTGGTACGTCCCTGTATATTCAGTCAGATTTAGTCTCCCCTGTCAGAGTTGGTACATCCCTGTATATTCAATCAGATTCAGTCTCCCCCTGTATCCCTTCGGAGTTGGTACGTCCCCGTATAGTCAGTCAGATTCAGTCTCCCCCTGTATCCCCTGTCGAGTTGGGACGTCCCCGTATAGTCAGTCAGATTCGGTCTCCCCCTGTATTCCCTGTCAGAGTTGGTACGGCCTTGTATTTTCAGTTCAGATTTATCTCCCCTCATGTCATCCCCTGTCAGTTGGTACATCCCTGTATATTCAGTCAGATTCAGTCTCCCCCTGTATCCCTTCGGAGTTGGTACGTCCCCGTATAGTCAGTCAGATTCAGTCTCCCCCTGTGTCCCCTTAACAAAATATCGGAGTTGGTATGGCCCTGTATATTCAGATTTCAGTCTCCTTCTGTATCCCTTGTTGTAGTTGGTATGGCCCGGTATATTCAGTCAGATTCAGTCTCCCCCTATTCCAGAGTTGGTACGGCCTTGTATATTCAGTCAGATTCAGTCTCTCCCTGTATCCCGTCAGAGTTGGTACAGCCCTGTATATTCAGTCAGATTCAGTCTCCCCCATGTATTCCCTGTCAGAGTTGGTACGGCGATGTATATTCTGTCAGATTTAGTCTCCCCCTGTATCCCCTGTCAGAGTTGGTACGGCCCAGTATATTCAGTCAGGTTTAGTCTCCCCCTGTCAGAGTTGGTACGGCCCTGTGTATTCAGTCAGATTTAGTCTCCCCTGTATCCCGTCAGAGTTGGTACGGCTCTGTGTATTCAGTCAGATTCAGTCTCTCCCTGTATCCCGTCAGAGTTGGTACATCCCTGTATATTGTCAGATTTAGTCTCCCCCTGTATCCCCCTGTCAGAGTTGGTACGTCCCTGTATATTCAGTCAGATTTAGTCTCCCCCCTGTATCCCCTGTCAGAGTTGGTATGGCCCCGTGTCTTTGGTCTGATTCCTCCCAGTGACTGTCGGTGGACTCTTCTGTCATGTTTGGTCCCAGATAATACCGGCGGCCGGTATCTGTAGTCAGATCCTCAATGTCCATCACATCAGGAAAACCCTCAGATTATGTTGTGTAGTCACATGAGATCTCTAAAGAGGATCTAATAATCGGTTCTTCCCCGGTATCCGCAGTCAGTCCTTCCACCTAAAGTTCCACTGTGAGGAGGAACTCCCCCACCCCTCCATTCAGAACTGGTTTTTCCCAGGCAGAGGGGAACACCCCCTGGATCTGAGACCAGCCTCCCTCAAAGACCACAGCTGGTCCTCCCCCTCATCTGTCACAGTTGGTCCTGCCAGATGTTTCCCCCTCTCTATTCTGTCACACTTGGTACTTCTCCCCCTCTTCTGTCATCACTGACATCCTCTTCCTCAGTCACATGCGCAGTCATTGGCTCCGAGCTCCTGCGCGGCTCCCTGTTGCTGGTCACGTGGTCCCCGGCGCCTCCTGACGTCACGCCCTGCCAGTCGGAGGAAGGAGGAAGTGTCACAAGATGGCGTCGCGCACTGAGGCCGGGGAGAAGGCGCTGTAGGCTGGATTTAGTGGCCGGTGCGGAGTGGTAGAGCAGCGGGTGAGTGCGAGAATGCGGCTCCGGGGTACTAACTCTGAGGAAGGGGGGGAAGAGAGCTAATGGGGTTGACGGTGGTGGCCGAGGACTCTATACTGAGGGAGGGGGGTGCTGGTTCCGTACTGAGGGAGGGGCTGATGGTGCTGGTTCCGTACTGAGGGAGGGGCTGATGGTGCTGGTTCCGTACTGAAGAGGGGAGTGATGGTTCTTTACTGAGGAGGAGGGTGCTGTGTTCCGTACTGAGTGATTTTTCTGTACTGAGGAAGGGGCGATGGTGCTGGCTGTGTACTGGGGACGTGGTGATGGTGCTGGCTGTGTACTGGGGTGTGATGGTTGGTGCTGGCTGTGTACTGGGGGGTGGGTGTGACGGTGCTGGCTGTGTATTGGGTGTGTGACGGTGCTGGCTGTGTACTGGGGGTGTGTGACGGTGCTGGCTGTGTACTGGGGGTGTGTGACGGTGCTGGCTGTGTACTGGGGGTGTGTGACGGTGCTGGCTGTGTACTGGGGGTGTGTGACGGTGCTGGCTGTGTACTGGGGGTGTGTGACGGTGCTGGCTGTGTACTGGGGGTGGTGACGGTGCTGGCTGTGTACTGGGGGTGTGTGTGACGGTGCTGGCTGTGTACTGGGGGTGTGTGACGGTGCTGGCTGTGTACTGGGGGTGTGTGTGACGGTGCTGGCTGTGTACTGGGGGTGTGTGACGGTGCTGGGCTGTGTACTGGGGGTGTGTGACGGTGTGTGGCTGTTTGTACTGGGGGGGGAGGGGGGAGGTGACGGTGTGCTGGATTCTGTGTACTGGGGGGAGGGGGGGGTGACGGGTGTGACCAGCCTCTGGCTGTGTACTGGGGGGAGGGGGTGTGTGACGGTTGTGTCTGGCTGCTGTACTGGGGGGAGATGGGGGGTGACGGTGTGCTGGCTGTGTACTGGGGGGGAGGGGTGACGGTGTGTGCTGGCTGTGTACTGGGGGGGTAGGGGGTGGTGACGGTGTGCTGGCTGTGTACGGAGGGGGGGGGGGTTCTGACGGTGTGCTGGGCTGTGTACGGAGGGGGGGGGGGTGTGTGACGGTGTGTGGCTGTGTACGTGGTTGACGGTGTGCTGGCTGTGTACGGAGGGGGGGGACGTGGACGTGTGCTATGGCTGTGTACGGAGGGGGGAAGGGGGTGAGAATGGTTTGTTTGCTGTAGGGGTGGATGTGCTGTTACGGAGGGGGGGGTGTGGTGAGCGGTTGTGGGCTGTGTAGTGAGGGGGGGGGGGTGACGGTGTGGGCTGTGTAGGAAGGGGGGGTGGTGCGGTGTTGTTGGCTGTGTACGGAGGGGGGGGGGTGTGACGGGTTGTCTTGCACTGTGTGGGGTGGGGGGGGGGGGGGTTGTGCTGGGGGGAGGTGGGGGGGGGGGGGTGACGGTGGTGGCTGTGTACGGAGTGGGGGGGGGGGGGTGGACGGTGTGTGGCTGTGTACGGGGGGGGGGGGGTGACGGTGTGCTGGTGGCTGTGTACGGAGGGGGGGGGGGTGACGGTGTTCTGGTACTGTGTACGGAGGGGGGGATGGGGGGGGGGACTGTGTGGTGGGCTGGGGTACGGGGGGGGGGGGGTGACGGTGTGCTGGCTGTGTACGGAGGTGGGGGGGGGTGACGGTGGTGCTGGCTGTGTACGGAGGAGGGGGGGGGTGCTTGGGGTGTAGGGGGGGTGGTGACGGTGGCTGGGTGTACGGGGGGGGGGGGGGTGACGGTGGCTGGGGTGTGTACGGGGGGGGGGGGGTGGTGGGGGGGGGTGGACGGTGCTGGCTGTGTACGGGGGGGTGGGGTGACGGTGCTGGCTGTGTACGGGGGGGGGGGGGGGGTGACGGTGCTGGCTGTGTACGGGGGGGGGGGGGTGACGGTGCTGGCTGTGTACGGAGGGGGGGGGGGGTGACTGGTGCTGGTACGGAGTAGGGGGGGGTGTGGGTTGTGTGGCTGTGTACGGAGGGGGGGGGGGGGTGACGGGTGCTGGCTGTGTACGGAGAGGGGGGGGGGTGACGGTGCGGGCTGTTGTACGGGGGGGGGGGGGGTGACGGTGTGACTGGTGCGGCTGGCGTGGGGGGACGGAGGGGGGGTGATGGTGCTGGCTCTGAACCGAGTACGGCTGTGCCTCAATTAGCACTTGTATTTCTTGGCATGGCATGTGACGGCACATCGTTGCTTGTTGAGTATTTTGGTGCTTCTGGAAATGTGTGAAATCTCTCTTGTATGATGGGGACAGATCACTTGGAAAGCACCTGCTGTGTGTTTACATTAGATGGCTGGCAGCCGGCCAACATTCTGTTCTAATAAAAAAAAAATATTATATATCTAAGATGTCAGTGAATTTTGAATACAGATTTCTCTCCAATGCCTTTATAGATACAGAGGTGAATAGGATCTTATTGTAAAGTGCCCTTACTGCTTGTGTGGAATGTTAGCAATAACACGTACAGTCCGGGTACAGGTTCACCTACATCGAAAAATACAGCATTTAACCCTTGGTGCCGGCGCCTCCCGGCCCCTTTTAAGGGTTTCAGAAGCAGGAGGTGGGGTTTTTAGGGTCATGTGACCGCCGTGATTCGCCATAACGGCAGGGGTCACATGATCGGGAAAGGTCCTGATCGAAAGAGGAGATCGAGAACCTTTCCGTGAGTACCGGACATGCGTGCCGGGATGTTTTTCTTAATTGCACGCAAACGTTTTCGCGGCCCGGCGCAAAGAGGTTAAAACATGTCTAGTGTTGACCTCAATAAATCCAGATGTGTACAAAACTGCTGCTCAGCCCTTTGTATAACTTTTGTGTTTTTAACCGCTCTCCCGACTGCCCTATAGCAGAGCTACTGCTACAGGACGGTAGGGCTGCGCAAAAATCACGTGTCCGTGTGTATATGTACGTGATTTTGTATTTCTGGCTAGGGTGTGTGCGCGCGCCCTAACCCGCTCCGCCATTGGCGGCTACAGCTGCCGAACACCAGATCCCTGTCGGTGATTCCCGGCCGATCGCCGAGTATCTCTGACGGGGTTGAGGTCTGTATGTTAAAACATACAAATCTCTCCTCTGTCGGCACGGTGTGCTGCTTTGTATGGCTCTGAACATAAAGGCGCACAAAGACCAGAACCACTCTGTTCTCCTCTATGATATGGGGGAGACAGGGTGGCGGTGAGCATACATCACTTCCTGTTTCCCCGGATGTCAACGGCCCATTTTTAAATATGGAAAGCATTTGATCACAGCGATTGTGCGATTTTTTTTTTAGGGGCAGAGGAGGGATCTGGGGTTTTAATGACCCAGATCTCTCGAAAAGAGCACCTGTCGCTGGCCTATTGCTGTCACAAGGGATGCTTGCTTTCTTGCGTGCAGTGATCAAAAAAGAAAAAAAATATGAAAGCAACAGTGTTAAAATAAATAAAAATTTTGTTTAAATGCACCCCCGTCACCACGCAAGGCGAACACATGCGTCTGTCGCTGCAAACAACAATCATGGGCAGCGATTCTAGCACTGACCTCCTCTCTGTAAATCTAAGGTGGTAACCTGTAAATGCTTTTAACCCCCTGGCGGTATTCCCGAGTGTAGCTCGGGGTAAAGTTTCACACACACAAGCTGGTAACCCCCCCGAGCTACACTCGGGAATACACTGCAGCGCTTGTCCCGGATTACACCTGCACTTACCTTTGTCCTGCGCTCTCCCGCGATGGCCCCCTGCAGGTGTCCCCTGTAAATGTCCTCCAGCCGATGCCGTTAGCATCTGTCTTCCGGGTTCCGTTCCCTGCGACGTCGGGACATACCGGGGGGGCGGAACTGGCGGGAAATTTTAAATGTTCAAAAGTGACATTCACTAAATACACTAAAATCACATAGTATAACATTCCTGTATCAAAACCATTTCACATACATTTTGTCCCGAGTGCTTTGTCCGGCGCCCTGCCTGCATTTTTACTGTTCTTTCTGCCTGGAAACTGAGAAACGTCCATGGCGTCCAAAAAAGCGTCCCTTTAGGTCAGACGCGGTTTTAGACGGCTAGAGAACAGCGATAGTAAATCAGAACCACTTGCAGAATTGAGTTGATAATGATTCGTGGGGGAAATTCCTCATCTCAGACACTGAAAACGATTCTGCGACTGAGCTCAGCGATGTACGCGAACTTGGCGCTCTATTTCACATTTCAGTGTTTTTGGTTTGATTATATTATTGAAATTAAATGTATTATTATTATTTTTTTATGATTATTTATTAAATTATAATTTATGATTTGTGTTTCAAGTTTTATCCTACCCGGGAGTTGTTTACTAGACTCTTGTAGGACAGATTTCAGTGAGTTATTCCTAAGAATTACAGGCCTACAATACAAAAACGACATATTTTCATGCAAAAAAAATGTACGCTTTGAGCACAGAAATACTGACATCATCAGACCGCTAGGGAGGTTAAAGTGTGGCTTTTGGATAGTAAAATTTAAGTTGTTTGTTACCGTTGCATGCACAATTTTAAAGAGTGACATGTTTGGTATCTATTTACTCAGTGTAACATCATCTTTTATATTTTACAAACAGTTAGGTTTAGTATTGTGTTTTTTGCATTAAAATAAAAAAAAAAATGGGTTTTTTTTTTTTTTTTTTTTTTTTTTTTCAAAAAGAATGATTGCGTTTGAAAAACTGTTGCGCAAATACCGTGTTACATAAAAAAAAAAACTGCAAAACCCACCAATTTATTCTATAGGGCCTCTGCTTTAAAAAAAAAAAAATGGTTGTTCGCCATAAAGACCCTTTTTGTTTTTTTAAAAGCCCCAGACTTTCCTAAAAGCACCTTTTGCCTAACAAAAAGAACATCAACTCTACATATTTTCCATCCTGGCAAAAACATTTTTATCATCAGGACAAGTAGATTGTCATGAGGGACAAATAGATTGGAACTCTGACTTATGCCTGTCATACATGGGTCGAAATTCCACCGACTTTTTTTTTTTTCCCCGTCTGAAAGAATAATCGGACGATTTTTTCGCTCTGTTAGTGGGTCCATGGCAACGGACAATTTTCGTGGTTCCTCTTTTCGATGATTGGGCATGTTGGAAAATCCGTGAAAAAAACAATCGATTTTCGACTCAAATCGTACAATCGTTTTTCCAAAAAGAATATGCGCATGAGCCGTGACCTGAAAGGAACAGAAGATTCGCCTTTTATATGGGGTGAACTTTGACGGCCGATTTTCGAAATCATTGATGGCATCATCGGATTACCGAGCAAACGATGTTTTCAAAATTCAACCCATGTATGGCCTGCATAAGTCCTTGGACAAGTTGTTTTTCTTTTTAAAAATGTCCACACCCCCTGGTTCTGGTCCCCCCAACAGACATTGCAAGGGATCCTGGGGGGACAGTATATTGCAATACTGGAAAAATAAAATGGAGATCCTCGCTCCAATATCTGTGTAACTTGGGGCAATGCCAGAGCATATGAATGAAATCGCCTTGTTGGACCCTACACCTCGGAGAATCAGGTGAATCACGCCTGCCCCACCGATACAGTTGCTCGGGGGTCCTATTCGCTCGATGGAGAATAAACCATAGAGACAATTTATGAGAGGGAGAAATTCCCGGAACAGATTCCAGGGCCGCATCCCAGACATCTCCAGCAAACTCCCCAATATCCCGGGACCAGTGCGCCCCACTCCGGAGACTAGCTTGATCCTGTACTGTGGACAATAGCTGGGAGCATACCCGAGAAATCATGCCCTTCTTATGGGTTGCCTGAGTGACTGCCTTTAAAAAAAACTGAGTCTGTCAATGTGAGATTAGAGAGCGAAGACCGAGCCTGTTCTGCAGCTGAAGATAACGATAAAAATTCTTAGGCCCCATGTACACGGGACACTTCTGAACGATGGAAACTGACTGCTGGAAAACGTAGGTTACAAAACGTCTGTTTAGCCGCGTTTGCATAACATGTTTATGCGCATTTATTTGCGTTTAGAACCGTTTTTTAAAGATAAGCACAGGAGAACCTTCAAAATGCCCAGAATGCACTGAAAAGTGGTAAATTATTAACTATTTCCGACTGTTTCAGGGAAATACAGAGAGTAGAAGCAGAGACAGCAGTATGTGTTGAGATTATCTTAGGTGTGAGTTGCTCATTAACATTTCTTTTGTTTCCAAGGGTGGGAAAGGTGTCTGGTGGAGGGAGTCATTAAGGCCACCTGGCAGGGGGTCTTCGGGAGGAATTTGAGGTGTGAATGGTCATTAACATATCTTTTTGTTTCCAAGGGTGGGAGAGGTCTGAGGTGTGAATGGTCATTAACGTATCTTTTGTTTCCAAGGGGTGGGAGAGGTCTGAGGTGTGAATGGTCATTAACATATCTTTTGTTTCCAAGGGTGGGAGAGGTCTGAGGTGTGAATGGTCATTAACATATCTTTTTTTTCCAAGGGTGGGAGAGGTCTGAGGTGTGAATTGGTCATTACAATGTGTGACAAGCTTGGTAGGGACATCCTGTGTTCAGTGTTTTGTCCATCTGAGCACCTTGAAAAACTTTGCATGCATTTTTCATGATGAAAAAATTCTCTGGACAGCATTAGGAACTGGAAGAGTTAAAATAAAAAATTTACAAACGCTTATAAACACGATTTGCCGCGTTTACAAGCGTTTTGCGTTTGAAACGCTGATAAAATCGACTGCTGAACGCAAGTTTTCTGCGTTCAAAAAAATGACTGTAAACTCAACTGCCTGTAAAGGACTGTAAAGGACGATGTGTACACGGACACATAGGAGAACATTAGGGAGAGTTCAGGGGCTGCTGAAAAACATGCTGAACAGCTCCTAAACGTCAGTTTATCAGCCGCAGTGTACATGGGCTCTTAGGTGTAAATGTAAATTCCATTTGCAGTTGAGAAGAGGACTTTAGGATTGCCCCCAAATACAGCGGAGATACAAATTTCAGGCCGCAATCTTTCCAGTCGTGAAAAACCTCCAGTTTAGCCAGTTCTACATATTGCGGATTATTCCACAAGGGAGTACAGAAGAGAAAGCTGGTAATACGAAAGGACGCTTTTACCGTACTCCAGACGCACCAAAAGAGGTCCGTTGTTGGGGCCGTGGGCGGAAGGAGCGGTGGGGCCGTGGGCGGAAGGAGCGGTGGGGCCGTGGGCGGAAGGAGCGGTTGCGGTGGGGCCGTGGGCGGAAGGAGCGGTGGGGCCCGTGGGCGGAAGGAGCGGTGGGGCCGTGGGCGGAAGGAGCGGTGGAGCCATCTCAAGATGAGAGAGCCAAAATGTTGGGATCAGGAAGAGAAATCAAACTAATAGTGGGATCAGTATCATCAGGCAAATCCCAGCCAACCAGTTGCTGCAATTGGGCCCCCAGAAAATAGTCTGGGCTCAGGAACCGCCAGCCCCCCAGACTCCTTGCCATATTGCAACGTGGACAATTTTATCGTAGCCGCTTGTTTTTTCCAAATAAGAGTCCTTAATTGGGTCTCTATGCGATGAAACCATTTCTTAGGCATCCATATGGGAGAATTATGAAAAATATAAAAGTTGCGGGGTCCAGATCATTTTAATTAAATTGACCCTCCCCACCACCGACAGAGGGAGTTTGCACCAACTGTTACACTTCAATGTCTGCCGATGGAGTAGAGGTAAAAGGTTGAGAAATATACTGCTTCGGATCAGGAGAGGCTGTAAACCAATTAATTTATACGTATTGGGATTTTTTGGGGGGTTTTTTAGCAAAGACGCAGCAGGAGATATTTTTGGCCCAAATTTGTGACAAAATTAGATTTTTTTTTTTTTTTTTTTTTTTTTACTGGATATGTTTTTATAGCAGAAAGTAAACCAATTAATTTACACGTATTGGGATTTTTTTTTTTTTAGCAAAGAGATAGCAGAATATATCTTGCCCTAAATTTGTAACTATTATTTTTTTTTACTAGATTCGTTTATTATTTTTTTTACTAGATATGTTTTAGAGCAAAAAGTAAACGAATCTAGTAAAAAAAATAATAGTTACAAATTTAGGCCAAAATATATTCTGCTACCTCTTTGCTAAAAAAAAAAAAAAAAAATCCTAATATATGTAAATTAATTGGTTTAATTTTTGCTATAAACATATTAATTTACACGTATTGGGATTTTATTTTTTTTTTTTGTTTTTCTTTCTTTTTTTAGCAAAGACGTAGCAGAATATATTTTGGCCTAAATTTTGTGACATTTTATTTTTTTTACTGGATATGTTTTATAGCAAAAAGTAAACCAATTAATTTACGTGTATTGGGATTATTTTTTTGTTTTTGTGGTTTTTTTTTTTTTTTTTGTTTTTTTTTTTTTTTTTTTAGCAAAGAGGTAGCAGAATATATTTTGGCCTAAATTTGTGACAAACTTAGATTTAAACATTTTTTTTTTTTACTGGATATGTTTTATAGCAAAGTCAAAAATATATTGCTTTTTTTTTTTTTTGTCAGTCTTTTTGTTTATAGCACAAAAAATAAAAACCATACAGGTGATCAAATACCATCGAAAGAAATATTTGTGGGGAAGAACATTTATTTCATTTATGTACAGCGTTACATGACCGCGCAATTGTCGGTGAAAGTAACGCAGCGCGGGATCGCAAAAAATGGCCTGGTCAGGAAGGGGGGTAAATCCTCTGGAGGGCGAGGGATTGACAGTACATTCGATCCTAAAGCGGAAGTTCATGGTCCTGTGCATTCCCTCCTCTGTTCCTCTTCTGTGCTGCTCTATTGCAAGGTCCGCCCTCCTGCAAGATATTTGGGACCTGCCATACACCTAAAGGTACAAATCATTATAAAATGTCTTCACATTTTTTAGAAAGAGGGAGGGGGGAGAACCGAAAAGGAAAAATTTTGCTGTAAGGAGTTAAAGCGGAGTTCCAATTGCCCTGTGAAAAAATAAGTCGGCAGCTACAAAAACTGTGCCTGCTGACTTTTTTAAAAAATAGTTACTCACCAGTCCCATGATCCCGCGGTGTCCTCCCCGCAGCCCGTTTCACTGGCCGTCTGAGTTCCAGGAGCCACCATCTTCAGTGTGGGCACCCGGCTGTGATAGCCTGCGGTTTCACAGCCGGCTGCGCATGTGCGAGAAGCGCTGCGCTTCCTGAATGGACCTGTCACGTGTCCCAGAAGACTACGGGGAGGGTGGGTAGGAGGACAACTTCTGATCCCCTAGGCCAGGGGTAGGCAACCTAGGAGCCGCAGGACTACAAGTCCCATCATGCCTCTGCAAGTCATAGCTATAACTGTCGGTTTTGTAATCTTTGCAATGCCTCATGGGAAATGTAGTTCCACAACAGCTAGAGAGCCGCAGGTTGCCTACCCCTGGTCTAGGCGATCGCAGCGGAAGTGGGAGCGGGTTCCTGTCAATTTCAGTTTCCGGTCATTGCCGTCTTTTGTTATGGCGCTCTGGTCCAATCACGTGATCCCTTGCCTCATCCAGTGGCAGCTGCAGGGAAGAAGTGAGAGTGCTCAACAACACCTTGTGAAGCCTGGAATGGCGATTTTCATCCATAAGCTCCAGTATCACAGCCATTGTCAGCGCTCCCTCTCCCCTGCAGCTGCCACTGGCTGACCTAGTGCAGGGGTAGGCAACCTGCGGCTCTCTAGCTGCTGTGGAACTACATTTCCCATGAGGCATTGCAACATTACAAAACTGACAGTTACAGCTATGACTTGCAGAGGCATGATGGAACTTGTAGTCCTGCAACAGCTGGAGTGCCGCAGGTTGCCTACCCCTGACCTAGTGGAACCAAATCACAGGACCAGACCAGAGCGGGCTGAAAATTGCAAAGTATATACATCTTTCTTAACATAGGTGTTAGGAGTCCTCAAGGAATTCCCTTAATTTGCACAGATTTCCTCACTTCCTGTTTTGACTAGGGGACAGGAAGTGAAGGTAAATCTCCACAATGGGACACAGATGGCAAAAAATAAACCAACAGTTGTTAATTTTTCCTTTCTCTATCCAAAATGGGGGGAAAAAAAAGTTTTGCCTATAGCTCTCCTTTAAAAGTATTTAGGTTTAGCCTGGAAAAAGAAAAAGAGAGGAAGGCGCCCCTAAGTGCAGTATTGACATTTATTTAGTATACAATGGATAAATTGTACTTACAAGATAAACGGTTAAAAAGACTAAAAAGACTCATCGTGTGGTAATAAGATCCAGGTGGGACATCCAGCCGTCCAGCAGCAAACTGTCTATAGGATCAGGAAGTAGAGTCTAGGATGTGCCTGTGCATGAAAAATGAAGCTTGGAGAGCAGAGTCAGATGTAGCAGGTGAAGGGGGGCGGGTAATGCATTTCGGAGCATGCTCAATAGGCTCCTTCTTCAGACCTCAGGTCTCTGCTCTCCAAGCTTCATTTTTGATGCACAGGCACATCCTGGACTCTACTTCCTGATCCTATAGACATAGTTTGCTGCTGGACGGCTGGATGTCCCACCTGGATCTGATCACCACACGATGAGTCTTTTTAACTATGTATCTTGTAAGTGCAATTTTCCATTGTTTACTAATAAAATTGTTAATACTGCACTTAGAGGCGACTTCCTCTCTTTTTCTTGTTACTGCATTAGAGCCTTGCTTCCGCTCTAAGAAGAGCTGCCTCAGTGTTACTTCTCCCATCCATCCATCCATCCATCCATCCATCCCTGATATCCATCTGGCACCTTTATCTTACAGCTACAGAGGTTGGGCTCCAACAAGCGCGCCCTATATAATATACATTTTCAGGTTTAGCCTGGAAAACTACACTGCATTTGCCCACCACAAAACTGATAATGTCCGTGGCCATCTTGAGTAAGGGCAGATGATTCATCTAGCTTTTATTTCCTGAAAACCATCTTCCCTTAGCTCAGGTATGACAGGAGGGTGTGCTTAATATTATTATTATTATTATTATACATTATTTATTATAGCGCCAAAGGTTTGCTCAGCACTGTACAAGAGTGAGGGGGACAGAACATGAGACAAAACAGTAACGATACACGAGGGGTTCGAGGGCCCCTGCTCTTTCGAGCTCACAATATAGGAGGGAGGGGATAGTGGTACAGGAGGAAGTGGCTGTGGGGGGATGGAGTGGTAGGAGGAGTGGAGGAGATCGGTTTTAGGTGAGGTTGGGGTAGGCTTCTCTGAAGAGGAGGGTTTTCAGGGTGCGCCTGAAAAGTGAGGAGGGTAGGTGATAGTCTGATCGATTGGGGTAGGGAGTTCCAGAGGATGGGGAAAGTCCTGGAGAAGCTCCTGCAATCGGGCGTGGGATGTGGAGACCAGGGAGCTAGAGAGTAGGAGGTCCTGCGAGGAGCGGAGGGCACGGGTTAGTATTTGGGTATCAGGTCGGTTATGTAGTTTGGGGCGGCGTTGTGGATGGCTTTGTAGGTCACATTTAGTCATTTGAATTTGATGCGTTTGGCAATCGGGAGCCAGTGAAGGGATTGGCAGATGTGGAACGGTTGGTGAGGTGGATGAGTCCATGGCCGCTGAGTTCAGGATAGACTGGAGTGGGGGATAGCGTTTGTTTGGGTAGGCCAGTGAGAAGGGAGTTGCAGTAGTCCAGGCGTGAGATAAGGAAGTGAACGAGTTGCTTAGTGTGTCTGGGGGTGAGGAATGGTGGGGGTACTGTGCAAACGTGCCTTGGAGATGTTGCGGAGGTGGGAGCATGCTTGACCTTGATAGTGATTGGACAAGAGGTTGGAAGGAAAGGTTTGAGTCCAGGGTGACACCCGCAGAACTTTGGCATGTGGGGTGGGATTGATGGTGGCGTTGCTAGTAGTGATGGAGAGGATGGGGGGCGCGGCGGGCTGGGGGGAAAAAAACCAGGAGCTCTGTTTTGGACAAGTTTAACTTGAGGAAATGGAGCGACAATGCTTAGCTGAGAGATCCCCTCCTGAAGAGTACTGGGATGTATGACATCATTTGCCTTGGCATGGAAACAAAACCAGGATGTATCTGAAGAAATGTAGAAAAAAAAAAAGTTTAAAACAAGTAAGACTATAAAACTATACTATACTTTTCTGTCTGTTTTAAGTAATGCAAGGCAGCAAAAAAAATAAAAATAGTCAATGTTGATTTACAAAGTATTTAGTTCTGATTTAAGATAGCCACAGCTCGAATGTCATCTGATTCTTGTTAACCCTTCGCACCTAAAGGTAAAACAAATGTTAATGCCTAAACACAATTTTGCAACTTTAACACGTAACATAAACAATTGAGTACTGTCCGTGATACTTTCTTTTTTTTTTTTTTTTTTTGCACTATACATACAATTTTGAGAACAAGCTTCCGGGGTATGTCCCCTTCTTCAATGTCTAAGCATTACTACTTGGACCTTGAAGAAGGGGACATACCCCGGAAGCTTGTTCTCAAAATTGTATGTTAGTGCAAATAAAAAAAAAAAAAAAGTATCGCGGACAGTACTCAGTTGTATATCACAAGTGAACTAATACGGCTAAAATCACCTCAAGTGTCCTGTAACATAAAACCGTATATATCATCACTACAACTAATTTGTTCGTACAGGTGGAATATACCTTTTTGTTTTTTTTTTTGTTTTTTAGGACAAATTGGGCTTTCATTTGGTGGTAAATGGCAATGGATATCTCCTTTTTTATTAAAGGAAAATTGGCCCAAAATGGTAAAAAAAAAAAAAAAAAAAATTAATTTGTTGCTTGCTACTACCATAACCTACCACTAACGAACAACTCAAATAAAATTTCCTCCTGCTCCTGACGATTGCAGCGATACGACGTGTATACTAGTTGTTGTTTATACTTGTAGAAACAGTAGTGTGCATTTTTATTTTTTATCCTACCTAAACACACGGATATTAATTTAGAAATTAAAAAAAAAGTTAAATCCTGCCCAAAAAAATACTGACCCCCCGACCTTGACCCAAACACTAACTTTGGCACTGACCAAGCTCAAACCTTGAAACCTTGATCTAGGGGCTTTTTAAAATTATTATTTATTTCATTATTTCTTTATTTTTTTAATTTCCCCTCTGCAAGAAGAGAGAGAGAGAGAGATGCAATGTATCTCTCGCCTCCATTCAGAGAGAAAAAACACGGGGGCGGGCTTCGCAGTGACCCGATCGCGGGGGGCGGGCTTCGCAGCGTGACCGATCGCGGGGGGGGCGGGCTTCGCAGTGACCGATCGCGGGGGGCGGGGCTTCGCAGTGACCGATCGAGTGACCGATCGCGGGGGGCGGGCTTCGCAGTGACCGATCGCGGGGGGCGGGCTTCGCAGTGACCGATCGCGGGGGGCGGGCTTCGCAGTGACCGATCGCGGGGGGCGGGCTTCGCAGTGTGACCGATCGCGGGGGGCGGGCTTCGCAGTGACCGATCGCGGGGGGCGGGCTTCGCAGTGACCGATCGCGGGGGGCGGGCTTCGGCTTCGCAGTGACCGATCGCGGGGGGCGGGCTTCGCAGTGACCGATCGCGGGGGGCGGGCTTCGCAGTGACCGATCGCGGGGGGGCGGGCTTCGCAGTGACCGATCGCGGGGGGGTCGGGCTCCGCAGTGACCGATCGGCGGGGGGTCGGGCTCCGCAGTGACCGATCGCGGGGGGGTCGGGCTCCGCAGTGACCGATCGCGGGGGGGTCGGGCTCCGCAGTGACCGATCGCGGGGGGTCGGGCTCCGCAGTGACCGATCGCGGGGGGTCGGGCTCCGCAGTGACCGATCGGGGGGGGTCGGGCTCCGCAGTGACCCCGATCGCGGGGGGTCGGGCTCCGCAGTGACCGATCGGGGGGGTCGGGCTCCGCAGACACGATCGCGGGGGGTCGGGCTCCGCAGTGACGATCGGGGGGGGTCGGGGGACCGATCGCTCGGGCTCCGCAGTGACCGATCGGCGGGGGGGTCGGGCTCTCCGCAGAGACCGATCGCTTATTTTAGGGGGGTCGGGCTCCGCAGTGACCGATCGCGGGGGGTCGGGCTCCGCAGTGACCGATCGCGGGGGGGGCCGGGCTCCGCAGTGACCGATCGCGGCGGGGGCCGGGCTCCGCAGTGACCGATCGCCGGGCTCCGCAGTGACCGATCGCGGGGGGCCGGGCTCCGCAGTGACCGATCGCGGGGGCCGGGCTCCGCAGAGACCGATCGCGGGGGCCGGGCTCCGCAGAGACCGATCACTGCGGCAGCCAGTCGGAGGCTCTCACTGCAATCAGGTGACCTGGAATCAGGAGTTCCGAGTCCCGATCCTTCAGTGCGGCACGCTCTGAGCACAAAGCTAGATACGCAAATATGTGACCCCCTGGAAAAAAAAAATGCCCAGTCCAATAGGGCTGCAAATTTGCATACGCGCGGCGCAAGGGGTTAAAATTGGTTGAAATTTGAATCACAGGAGGCCCAATTGGAAGCATCCAGCTCGATAAACTTCAATTAAAATGACTGAGCTGGTTAGAAAATGATTGGCTGAACAGCGTTGAGTGAGATACAGTACAGTCAGTGTTCGGGTATTAAGGCGCTGCGTATGCCACTGTTTGAATTCAGTAGAAGGCATAGGGGTGTGGATGGGGGAATTAGGTGATTTTTTTTCTCTTGTTCTACCCACAGGGGTGACAACAGAAGATCTGTGTGTGAAACAGGATTTTCCAGTATTCCTTATTTGATAGTATCTTATCTATATTATAATGTTGGTTGGGCTGGATTAGTTGACAAGATTGATAAAGCTTTCCTTGTTTTGCTTGAGGTTTACTTTAACCACTTGCTGTCCGGGGCAATATTTAAATGTGTCACATGCATGTTAACCGCTCGCCGACCCACCACAGTACATGCCGAGTGGCAGCTACAGGCACAGCGACATACCTGTAAGTTGCTGACTGTTTTTAGGTTTTGGGCAGCCCCCCCCCTTTTCTGCTCCCTGTGATTTGGCACCGCACTGAAAAGCAGCAATCGCTGCAAAGCAGGGAAAAGACACAACAAGTGCATTTTTGAAGTTTTGGTTTCGGCACCAGAATTTTCATTTTGGTGCACCACTAAAACAAATCAATCTGTCGTGAAAAACCGTACACACATTAACACTTGTTAGGCACACAATTAGCCCCTTGATTGCCCCTGGATGTTAACCCCTTCCCAGCCAGTGACAGTGTATTTTATTAACACTGATCACTGTATTTGTAGGGATGCACGGAAATTTCAGGGACCGAAATGTTTCGGCCGAAAACACCTTTCGGCCGTTGGCCAAAATGAAAGAAAGCACCGATACAGGTGCCGAAAAGAACCCGCCCGTCACCGCCGCGCCCGCCCGCCATTCGGTAGTTTTCAGCTTTACCTGAGAAACCATCGATCCCAGTGCTGGGCATAGAGATGAGTGAAGGAAAGATGACCGCCACTCATCTCTATGCCCTTGGAGGACTGGAACGATGTCACTTCCTGTTCCGGCTATTTTTTTAAATTTTTTTTTAAAGCACTAGATCAATGTTTTTTTTTAATCTAATGATTTACATTGCAGAGGAGAGATGTGGGGTCTTATTGACCCCTGATGTCTCCATAAAGAGGACCTGTCACTAATTATGTCTTATTGACCCCTGATGTCTCCATAAAGAGGACCTGTCACTAATTATGTCTTATTGACCCCTGATGTCTCCATAAAGAGGACCTGTCACTAATGTCTTATTGACCCCACATCTCTCCATAAAGAGGACCTGTCACTAATTATGTCTTATTGACCCCATATCCCTCCATAAAGAGGACCTGTCACTAATTATGTCTTATTGACCCCACATCCCTCCATAAAGAGGACCTGTCACTAATTATGTCTTAATGACCCCACATCTCTCCATAAAGAGGACCTGTCACTAATTTTGTCTCATTGACCCCATATCTCTCCATAAGAGGACCCGTCACTAATTATGTCTTATTGACCCCACATCTCTCCATAAAGAGGACCTGTCACTAATTATGTCTTATTGACCCCGCATCTCTCCATAAAGAGGACCTGTCACTAATTATGTCTTATTGACCCCACATCTCTCCATAAAGAGGACCTGTCACTAATTATGTCTTATTGACCCTACATCTCTCCATAAAGAGGACCTGTCACTAATTATGTCTTATTGACCCCACATCTCTCCATAAAGAGGACCTGTCACTAATTATGTCTTATTGACCCCATATCTTTTTATGAAGAGGACCTGTCACTAATTATTTCTATCACAAGGGATGTATGCATTCCTTGTGATGAGAAAAAAAGTGATTACAATTTTTTTTTTTTAAAAGGACAGTGCAAAAAAAAAAAAAAAAAAAAAAAAAAAGTTTAAACTGCCATGCCCACATATGTAAATGGTGTTCAAACCACACACGTGAGGTATCGCCATGAATGTCAGAGCAAGAACAATAATTCTCACTCTAGTCCTCCTCTGTAACGTCACACTGCTAACCTGTAGAAATTTTTAAAGCATCACACCCATGGAGGTTTTTAAGTACCGCAGTTTCACGCCATTCCACGAGCGTGCGAAGTTTTAAGGCGTAACATGTTGGGTATCTGTTTACTCGCCGTGACATCCTCTTTCATATTTTACAAAAAATATTGGGATACATATTGTTTTTTTTTTAAATTATTAAAGTGTATTTCTTTTTCCAAAAAAAAAAGTTTGAAAAATATATAAATTTTTAAAAACTGTCCATTTCTGTTTTCGGCCAAATGCATCCTGAATTTACGGTTATCTTGAATAATAAGAAAAGAAATACGGCGGTGGAAGAGCTAAAAAAAAATATATATATATATATATATATATATATATATATATTTTTATTTTTTTTTTTTTTTTTTTTTAATCCGTGTTTTTTTTTTTTTTTCCAAAAAATATATATTCATTTTTAAAAACTGCGCATTTCTGTTTCGGTTTTCGGCCAAGTGCATTTAGAATTTTCGGTTTCGGCACCAGAATTTTCATTTCGGTGCACCCTGCACACTAAAACAAATCGATCTGTCGTGAAAAACCGTACACACATTAACACTTGTTAGGCACACAATTAACCCCTTGATTGCCCCTGGATGGTAACCCCTTCCCAGCCAGTGTCATTAGTACAGTGGCAGTGTTTTTTATTAGCACCAATCACTGTGTTTGTGTCGCTGCTGATGTCTGTGTCAGTCAGTTCCTACAAAGTGTCCTTCGTGCTATCACAGTTCCACTATAAGTCTCTGATCGCCACCATAACAAAAAATAAAAAAATCCAGTATATATCCCTCAGTTTGTAGGCCCAATAACTTTCACGCAAACCAGTACATATATTGGGATTTATTTTTTTTTTTTTTAACCAAATACATGTTACAAAATACATTTTGGCCTAAATTTAAGAAATTTTTTGTTTTTTTTATTATATTATTATTGAGAGTGACAACAATTCTATTTTTGGAGTTTTGCGTGGAATGTGTCAGATTTTGGCTTTTTGCTTCTCCACTTTTTTTATGTGTCATTCCAATGCACACAAAAGAAATAAACATGAAAATGCTGAAAACATTTTGTAATTGCAACAATTGTCTGGGCAAAGTGGTGCATTATCTGACATGCAGGGGTGCCAATATTTTTGGCCATGACTGTACTACAATTTTCAGTATAGTTTCTGTTCATAACCTCTTCCTGTTCTTTCGAGTCGAATTATTTTCATGTCGTAATTGTAAAATGTCTTTGTTACGTCCATGTAAGACTTCCAACTATTTTGTTTTTTCAATAAAATCAAACTGAAAGAAAGTAAAAGAAAATCCCAAATTTTCAGTTGTCCCTAGAAAAGTAATGGAATGCACTGGAACACTCCAAAATCTTCCAATATAGGGCACTAGTTCTGGTGATCTGGGAAGCCCCCAGGGGATTCCCTTAATTTGCAGGGATTTCCTCTCACTTCCTGTTTTTGGCTGTTGTGTGACAGGAAGTGAAGGTAAATCTCGCCAATAGGACACATGACAAAAAGTTTGATGGGTTATAACCCTCCTTACTCCGCATGCTTGCGCATGTTTGACGTGCTTTTGTCGTGTTCTGGTGCAGTTTTGATGCTTTCCGGTTCATTTTTTGTCTCCTTTTTCTTCAATTTAAATAAGGTCATGTGCATTCCAGTGTGGTTTTGGAGTGTTTCCAGTGCATTCCAATGCGTTTTTACCGCGTTCCAGTTCAGTTCTGTGCAGGACAAATGCAGCCTGTTCTACTTTTTTTTTTTTTTTTTTTTGCGCAACCGGAACGCACTGGAACTGCAAGCACTGATGTGAACTATGACACTGACAACCATATCACCTACTTTCTGTGCATTTTTTTTTGGATGCAGAAAAAAAGCAACTGAAACGCATGTAGTGTGAACTGGCCCTGAAAAAAAACTGAAATTGGGTAAAAAGGGGTGTGGCCAGGGACTGTCAGATTAGGAAGAAAAGAACTAGATGATGCTGGATGTCCTATCTATCCATTCAGTGGTATCCGACCCTTGGCGATTGCATGGACCGTCACTCACAAGCGACTTCTTCCATGATTTCTCTTAGCAATTATTTTACAGGGTAGGTTTCCAGGTCTTTCTCCAACCCCCACCATGCAGGAGATCCCACATTGCCAGGGATGAAATTAAGACAATATAGACAGGAGCCAGTTAACCTTCCAGCATGTCTTTGGAGTGTAGGAAGAAACCGCAGAACCCGGAGGAAACCCACGCAAGCACAGGAAGAACATGCAGGGATCGAATCGAACCCATGACCCATTTACTGCAAGGCAGACGTGCTAACCACTAAGCCACTGTGCCGCCTGGATGTCCTTTACACAGGTGTATTTACCACCAGGCATTTGCCTCAGGCGCCATTTTTCAGGGGGCGCAGCACTGCCCCCTAGAAGAAGAGACCGAAGAAGGGACACACGCGGCATGGGGACCAGGTGGGATCCAAGAGAGGCTATGTGGTCCTTGATGGTGTATGCGGAGCCTGACTCTCATTCCAGGAGCTGTGAAGGTGAGTGTTTTTCTCCCTGTCGCTGGGGTGCTGGTGTATGGAGGGTGGTGGTAGTGAAAGGCTCTCTTGGGTGGGGGTGGGGGGCTGGTGTATGGAGGGTGGTGGTAGTGGAAGGCTCTCTTGGGTGGGGTTGGGGGGCTGGTGTATGGAGGGTGGTGGTAGTGGAAGGCTCTCTTGGGTGGGGGTGGGGGGCTGGTGTATGGAGGGTGGTAGTAGTGGAAGGCTCTCTTGGGTGGGGGTGGGGGGCTGGTGTATGGAGGGTGGTGGTAGTGAAAGGCTCTCTTGGGTGGGGGGGGCTGGTGTATGGAGGGTGGTGGTAGTGAAAGGCTCTCTTGGGTGGGGGGGGCTGGTGTATGGAGGGTGGTGGTAGTGAAAGGCTCTCTTGGGTGGGGGGGGGCTGGTGTATGGAGGGTGGTGGTAGTGGAAGGCTGTCTAGGGTGGGGGGGGGCTGGTGTATGGAGAGTGGTGGTAGTGGAAGGCTCTCTTGGGTGGGGGTGGGGGCTGGTGTATGGAGGGTGGTGGTGGTAGTGGAAGGCTCTATTGGGTGGGGGGCTGGTGTATGGAGGGTGGTGGTAGTGGAAGGCTCTCTTGGGTGGGGGGGGGGGGCTGGTGTATGGAGGGTGGTGGTAGTGGAAGGCTCTCTAGGGTGGGGGGGGGGGGGGCTGGTGTATGGAGGGTGGTGGTAGTGGAAGGCTGTCTAGGGTGGGGGGGGGGGGACTGGTGTATGGAGGGTGGGGATAGTGGAAGGCTGTCTAGGGTGGGGGGGGGGGGGGACTGGTGTATGGAGGGTGGTGGTAGTGGAAGGCTCTCTTGGGTGGGGAGGGGGCTGGTGTATGGAGGGTGGTGGTAGTGGAAGGCTCTCTTGGGTGGGGGGGAGGGTGGTGGTAGTGGAAGGCTCTTTTGGGGGGGGGGGGGGGCTGGTGTATGGAGGGTGGTGGTAGTGGAAGGCTCTTTTGGGTGGGGGGGGGGGGTGGGGGGGGGCTGGTGTATGGAGGGTGGTGTGGTAGTGGAAGGCTCTTTTGGGTGGGGGGGGGGGGGCTGGTGTATGGAGGGTGGTGGTAGTGGAAGGCTGTCTAGGGTGGGGGGTGGACTGGTGTATGGAGGGTGGTGGTAGTGGAAGGCTCTCTTGGGTGAGGAGGGGGGTTGGTGTATGGAGGGTGGTGGTAGTGGAAGGCTCTCCTGGGTGGGGGGGGGGTGGTGGTAGTGGAAGGCTCTTTTGGGTGGGAGGGGGGGGCTGGTGTATGGAGGGTGGGGTGGTGGTAGTGGAAGGCTCTTTTGGGTGGGGGGGGGGGGGCTGGTGTATGGAGGGTGGTGGTGTAGTGGAAGGCTCTTTTGGGTGGGGGGGGGGGGGGCTGGTGTATGGAGGGTGGTAGTAGTGGAAGGCTCTCTTGGGTGGGGGGGGGGGGGAGGTGGTGTTGGTTGGTGTCAGGCAAGGGGGGCGTCCGATTTTTGTGTTGCCTAGAGCAGCACGAACCCTAAATACACCGCTGGTCCTTTAGCCAGGAAATGGGGCCGGTTCTGTCTGCCTTGCTGCAGCGTCCTGCACATTGTGAGAAGCACACCGGGTGCAGTGAAATCAGAGTAAGAAATTTTCATTTGGGTGAAAAAACATTCCTCAACGAAATACTGGAGCTGCCATTGCAATCTCTTCCAAAATTTCTAGTTTTCTGCCCTTTACCCGTGTCCAATTGTTTAGTCGGTGATGTGGAACCACCGGCATTTGCAGGGTCGGGAATCGTCAACGAAACCCCCGTTCTCAGGAAGGGTTTCCTTTTCAGGTTCATCACCCCACAGCCGTCTTTTCTGTCCTCTGAATGAATTAAATATTTAAAAGGAAAGGATTAATAATTGATGTTTTGGTTGCTGGGAGCAGCGATGGTTTTCTGTGCTGTGTGAAGGGATGGGAAGTGTTCATCTATATTGAGCTGACCTAACGTCTACACACAGGCTGCACCCAGTTCTAGCAGTGACAGTCGGACGTCGCCTCCTGTGAGGTCATTGGATTTGTAATCCGTAACCTAGAATAATTGTAACCTGTAATCATAGTAAAAGTAGTGCCACTCCGTGCCCAGCTCTTTGGGCTGCGGGGCCCGTGAGATGCGATCACTGAAATGCAGCAACGTGATGATTTTACTGAGGCCCCATTTTATTTGTGGACAGTGTTTTCAAATAGAAAACATGGTGGGGGGGGGACATTTATTAACACACATTTTTGTTTTGTTTTTTTGTACTTGTTACATATTATATTTATATTCTCTTCTGTTGCAGAACCAAATAACAGTTGTGCTGTGCTATTTTTAACCACTTCCTGTCCGGCCCATGTATATAAACGGCCAGACGGTGGCAGTGCAGGGTCGGGTGGTGGTTTATAAACGGCCTCCCCGCACCCTGCTTGTGCGCGCTCCCCGGGAGCAAGCAACACTGCAATCCGGTGCCCGCTGTGTCCTCTGGACACACTGGAACACCGATCGTCGTATGGGACCTCTCTGCGAGGTCCCGATCATGTGATCACTGATTGGCCAATCAGTGAGCACATGCAGAGTAGTAAGCAACATGTCACTTCTGACATCATTGCTTACTACGTGTGAAATCTGTGAATGATCACAGAGATGACATAGTACAGGGCTACTCACAACAGTCTTGTACCATGTGACAAGCTGTGACCAATCACAGCTCTCACAGTATTACTCAATGGCTGCAAGAATGCAGCCAGAGAGAAGCAGAAATAATTGCTTTTCCAGCCTTTATGGGTTTAAAAGCAAAAAAAAAAAAAAATCTTCATCACCCCCCCAAGTAGTACAGTGTCACTTTGGTGACACTACTGCTAGGGTGACAGTATGTTAAAAAAAAAAACCCCATAATATATAAAAAAATAAAAATGTAAAAAAAAGTTTTAAAAATTATAATTTTTGGTTATAAAAAATTTGGGTTATTTTTTTTTTTTTACTAAAAGGATAACTGAATAAATTTTGGCCAAGATTTATGATGAAATATTATTTATTTGCAAAATTGTATAAGAAAAACACATTTTTTTTCAAAATTTTTGGACTTTTTCATTTACATAGCAAAAAAAAAATAAAAATCCCAGTGGTGAGTAAATACCACCAATATAAAGCTTTATCTGTCTCAAAAAATGCAAAAAAATTCATATGGGTACAGTGTTGCATGACCGCGCAATTGTCATTCAAAGTGTGATAGCGCTGAAAGCTGAAAATGGACAGGAAGGGGGGGCCTGGACTGGAAGGGGGGGAAAGTGTCCGGACTGGAAGTGGTTACTGGCGATGCAGTTGCTTCTTTGTAACGACTGTTTTTTGTGAAGTACTATATTTGCATAATGCTCACAAATGTTGTGACCAAGTTTGCTCCTGAAATTGTTGCCAAAAAGTCACAAAAATGTAGAATTGGTGTGGAGTAGGTTTTTTTCCCAGATTGCTCCTCACTAAAGCTCCTGGTGGAGTGGCAGGCAGGTTCCTGGGGGAGGTGCTTCGTGTCCCCTGCTATCGGATGCTTTTGGGGAGGTGCTCCCTGTGTCCCCTGCTATTGGATGCTTTTGGGGAGGTGCTCCCTGTGTCCCCTGCTATTGGATGCTTTTGGGGAGGTGCTCCTGTGTCCCCTGCTTTTGGGGAGGTGCTTCCTGTGTCCCCCTGCTTTTGGGAGGTGCTCCCTGTGTCCCCTGCTATTGGATGCTTTTGGGGAGGTGCTCCCTGTGTCCCCCCTGCTGCTTTTGGGGAGGTGCTCCCTGTGCCCCCTGCAATCGGATGCTTCTGGGGAGGTGCTCTGCTATCGGATGCTACTGGGGAGGTGCTCCCTGTGTCCCCTGCTTCTGGGGAGGTGCTCCCTGTGTCCCCTGCTTCTGGGGAGGTGCTCCCTGTGTCCCCTGCTTCTGGGGAGGTGTTCCCTGTGTCCCCTGCTTCTGGGGAGGTGCTCCCTGTGTCCCCTGCTTCTTGGGAGGTGCTCCCTGTGTCCCCTGCTTCTTGGGAGGTGCTCCCTGTGTCCCCTGCTTCTTGGGAGGTGCTCCCTGCTCCCCTGCTGTGCTCCCTGTGTCCCCTGCTTCTTGGGAGGTGCTCCCTGTGTCCCCTGCTTCTTGGGAGGTGCTCCCTGTGTCCCCTGCTTCTTGGGAGGTGCTCCCTGTGTCCCCCTGCTTCTTGGGAGGTGCTCCCTGTGTCCCCTGCTATCGGATGCTTCTTGGGAGGTGCTCCCTGTGTCCCCTGCTTCTTGGGAGGTGCTCCCTGTGTCCCCTGTGTTTATAGACCTGACAGGGCCTCTGTAGCGGTTTCAAGTTTTGGGATGACGTATTCTTAGATTTACAACAGGATGGGGAAATGTATTTCCTGCAGTGAGGACCGACTGAGCCTCTATCCTCTATCCTCTGTTTATTTTACGAATTATTATAAACCTGCAATTTAACAGCTAAATATAAGACTTCTCCTTAATTAAATCTTTTTAAAGTAACGAACTCGGGACGTCGTATGAAACCATTAATTAGTGTAAGCAAGAAGTGTCTCTGCCGGTTTAAAATATAAGTTTCCAAATAAACTAGGATTTATCTAGTGACAGGAGGATGATCAACATTTACCAGCAAATTAGTGTAAAGCACAGGTGTCAAACACAAAGCCCGCAGGCCAAATCCATTCTCCAGGCCATTTCATGTGGTCCTTGCACCTCTCCTGCAGGTGCCCCCTTGTCTCCTCCCCCACCTTGTCTCAACAGTCGGCAGCAAAGAGGACTCCTCTGCCAAATCCTGCACCTCTCGGTGCAGCTGCAGCACCCCCTCATCTCTGCCTCCCCTGGTCTCAGCATTCAGCAGACTCTGGTAACTGACACCACTCCTCCACTGGTCCTCCTCCAGACCCTGCACTTTCTGCTTTCCAGCTCTGCCTCCAAAGGAGGTGCACGGTGATGTTACAAAGGGTGTGGGATTCTTGATATCTGATGTAATGGGACGGTGGGGGGGGCTCTGGTCCTCCAGACCCTGCACTTTCTGCTTTCCAGCTCTGCCCCCAAAGGGGGTACACGGTGATGTTACGGAGGGTGTGTGATTCTTGATATCTGATGTAATGGGCGGGGTGGGGGTGCTCTGGACATCTTACAGATACAACCAAGCCCATTCAGGGCAACCATAAAGCTGATATGGCCCGTGATGAAATAGAGTTTGACACCTCTGGTGTGAAGGATCGCGTTTTTAATTGTTTAGGGTAGACTTCACATTGCATAGCTTTGATTGCACAAAATCAGTCAGTGTGTGACCCACTTGTATTGTTATTTTAATTAGACTCCGTCACTGACACCACTCCTCCACTGGTCCTCCTCCAGACCATGCACTCTGCTTTCCAGCTCTGCCTCCAAAGGAGGTGCACGGTGATGTTACGGAGGGTGTGGGATTCTTGATATCTGATGTAATGGGGCGGTGGGGGTGCTTTGGTCCTCCAGACCCTGCACTTACTATTATTATTATACAATATTTATAAAGCGCCAATAGTTCGCTCAGCGCTGTACATTACAAAGGGGGACAGAACATGTGACAGAACAATACCAATACAATGCAAAACATGAGGGGATTGAGGGCCCTGCTCCTTGGAGCTTACAATCTAGGAGGGAGGGGATAGTGGTACAGGAGGAGATAGCTGTGGGGGATGGAGTGGTAGGAAGAGTGGAGGAGGTCGGCAAGTTAGCAGGGGGTGGGGTAGGCTTCCCTGAAGAGATGGGTTTTCAGGGTGCGCCTAAAGGAGAGGAGAGTAGGTGATAGTCTGATGGATTGGGGTAGGAAGTTCCAGAGGATGGGTGATATCCTGGAGGCGGGCATGGGAGGAGGAGACCAGGGAACTAGAGAGAAGGAGGTCTTGTGAGGAGCGGAGTGTGCGTGTTGGGCGGTACTTAAATTTTAGGTCAGTGATGTAGTTCGGGGCAGTATGGTGGACGGCTTTGTACGTCAGTGTTAGGATTTTGAATTTGATCCGTTGGGCAATCGGAAGCCAGTGGAGGGATTGGCAGAGGGGGGTGGAGGACACTGAGTGGAGGCCAGTGGAGGGATTGGCAGAGGGGGGTGGAGGCCAGTGGAGGGATTGGCAGAGGGGGGTGGAGGCCAGTGGAGGCCAGTGGAGGGATTGGCAGAGGGGGGTGGCGGAGATGGAGCGGTTGGAAAGGTGAATGAGTCTGGCTGCCGTATTCAGGATGGACTGAAGCGGGGATAGCCAGCGGCGAGGCAGGCCAGTGAGGAGGGAGTTGCAGTAGTCGAGTCGTGATATGATGAGGGAGTGGATGAGCTGTTTAGTGGTTTCTGGGGTTAGGAACGTGCGGATTTTGGCGATGTTGCGGAGGTGGAGTCTGCACGAGTTAGTTAGATTGGACTTGGGGCTGGAAGGATAGGTTGGAGTCCAGAATGACACCAAGTACTCTGGCCTGCGGGGCGGGTTTGATGGTGGCGTTGTTGGATGTGATGGAGAAGTCAATGGGGGGGGGGTCCGGGCTGGGGGGAAGACAAGGAACTCCGGTTTTGGAGAGGTTTAGTTTAAGGAAATGGAGCGACATCCAGTCTGATATGTCGCTCAGTAGGTGTGTGATTTGGGCGGAGACCGAGGGGGTGAGGTGATGAAATGGAGTTTGACACCCCTGGTGTGAAGGATCAGGTTTTTAATTGTTTAGGGTAGACTTCACATTGCATAGCTTTGATTGCACAGAATCAGTCAGTGGTGTGACCCACTTGTATTGTTATTTTAATTGAACTCGGTCACTAAAATTTCATAACGTTTTTAACATGTTAACGTAGAATTAAACTTTTCAACAAGAAAATTGAAAAAGGGGCCCCCAGGAGGCTTTATGCCATAATGTAGTAGTATGCTCCGCATGTTGGCACATTATGGCACACTTACCTGCCAGCTGATCCTCTCCAGCTTTGCTCCTGTTGGTTACAGGCAGTGTGGATCAAAATTGATGATTTAAAAAAAATAAAAAATTAAAAATAAAAATCAGATTTTTTATTTTTAACCAAATTTATTTTAATAAAATGCTTTTGGAGTAGAAATATATCTAAAGCTAGTTTTTTTCTATTTTAAGATACGTTAATAAATTAGTTTATTCCGCAAGAAATGGAGCTAGGTGATGTAGCATGAGGCCGTATATTCTGCAATATTTACATTTTTGGTAAAACTCATTCAATGAATCCGAGCTCTGAAAGCTGAGATCACGCGCACCGCGTTGATGCCTTCACACAATTACGCAGGAACCGCGAAATAAAAGAATTGGAGTCGTTCTCCAGCTATGTGCGATTAACTTATTGACCAAAAATCGGTTCTGAGATCGATGTTTTACTAACCTGACAGCTTTATTATTTTAAAAAGGAAACCATTTGGTTTGCAAATTATTAAAGATTTGAACTACCAGCAAGAATGAGTCAGGAGTCCTTACATTTAAAGAGCACCTGTCATTTTTGATCCATCATGGCGGGGCCTGCTAGTGGGCATCCACTCCCCTGCTGCCACCACATTCCTCACCTTGTGTCCCTGCCGCATCACCAGCCGTCCCATTAAAGTGAATGGGACTGTCGGTGAGTCAACAGCGGGTCAGAGGAGGAGCCGCTGCGGGACGGAGATGACACTTGCTCTTTAACCGCTTCCCGACCCATTGTAGGAAAACAATACAGTTCTCTCCCCTGTCAGTTCCTGCACACTGCTTTGTATGGCTCTGCATAGCAGAGCCATACAAAGCAGTGTGCTTACAGTTAACAGCACACACATCACATAATGTGAAAAGGCACACAGTTAACCCTTTGATCGCCCCAGATGTTAACCCCTTCCTGCCCCGTGCCATTAGTACAGTGTCAGTGCTTTTTATTAGCACTGATCACTGTATTGGTGTCACTGGGGATGTCAGTGACACCAAGTCAGTTCCCCCCCCCCCAGTTTCAGAATTCCTGCCGCAGTCCCCGCTATAAGTCGTCGATCTACTACAGGGGTAGGCAACCTGAGAACCGCAGAACTACAAGTTCCATCATGCCTCTGCAAGTCATAGCTGTAACTGTCAATTTTGTAATCTTTGCAATGCCTCATGGAAATGTAGTTCCACAACAGCTAGAGAGCCACAGGTTGCGTACCCCTGATCTAGTAAATATATACCGCCATTTGTAAATGCTATAACTTTCACGTAACCCAGTTCATTTACATGTATTGGGATTTTTTTTTTTCCAGCAAAGACACGTAGCAGAATACATTTTGGCC
Organism: Staurois parvus; assembly: GCA_951230385.1. Classification (NCBI taxonomy): domain Eukaryota; kingdom Metazoa; phylum Chordata; class Amphibia; order Anura; family Ranidae; genus Staurois; species Staurois parvus. Next base: position 1,982 of record CATNWA010000792.1, on the reverse strand, counting down.
GAAATTTATGACGAAATTTAGCTTTTTACATTTTTTTTATTGGACAAAGTCAAAAATAGTTTTTTTTTCAAAATTATCGGTCTTTTTTTGTTTATAGTGCAAAAAAATAAAAACCGCACAGATGATCAGATACCACCAAAAGAAAGCTCAATTTGGGGTTAAACCTGACAAATGCATTGTCAGGGGAAGTGCGTGATAAATACCTGAAAATATAGTCACAAATAACTGAAAACACTGCAGTAACAGTTACTTGGCATACATTCTCTAAACATAACATACATGCATATACACACACACACATTTCATATATAAAGATACTATATATGTATGTATCATTTCATTATATTATAAAGATATACAGTATATATGTATATGTGTATATATATATGTGTATATGTGTGTGTGTATGTGTGTGTGTAATCAGTATATATATATATATAGTGAGGAACAGAAGTATTTGAACACCCTGCGATTTTGCACGTTCTCCCCACTTAGATCTCATGGAGGGTCTGACATTCACATTGTAGGTGCATTCCCACTCTAAGAGACAGAATTTAAAAAAAAAAAAAAAAAAAAAAAAACGAAATTCCATTGTATGATTTGTAAAGAATGTATTTGTCTCGCACTGCTGAAGTATTTGAACCCCTGAGAAGATCCGTGTTAATATTTGGTACAGAAGCCTTTGTCTGCAATTACAGAGGTCAGACGGTTCCTGTAGTTCCTTGGCCAGGTTTGCACTGCAACAGGGATTTTGGCCGACTCCTCCACACCGATCTCCTCTAGATCTGTCAGGTTTTGGGGCTGTCGCTGAGTAACACAGAGTTTCAGCTCCCTCCAAAGATGTTCTATTGGATTTAGGTGTGGAGACTGGCTAGGCCACTCCAGAACCTTGATATGCTTCTTACGGAGCCACTCCTTGGTTCTCCTGGCTGTGTGCTTCGGGTCGTTGTCATGTTGGAAGACCCAGCCACGACCCATCTTCAATGCTGTGACTGAGGGAAGGAGGTTGTTGCTCAAAATCTCATAATAAATGGCCCCATTCATCCTCTCCTTAATACAGTGCAGTCGTCCTGTCCCCTTTGCAGAAAAGCACCTCCAAAGCATGATGTTACCACCCCCATGCTTCACAGTAGGGATGGTGTTCTTGGGATGCAACTCATCCTTCTTTTTCCTCCAAACGCAACGAGTGAAGTTTAGACCAAAAAGTTCTACTTTGGTCTCCCCTGACCACATGACTTTCTCCCATGCCTCCTCTGGATCATCCAGATGGTCATTGGCAAACTTCAGACGGGCTGGACATGTGATGACTGGAGCAGGGGAACCTTCCGTGCAATGCATGATTTGAAACCATGACAGCGTAGTGTTCTACCGACAGTGACCTTTGAAACTGTGGTCCCAGCTCTCTTCATGTCATTGGCCAGCTCCTCCCTGTGTAGTTCTGAGCTGATTCCTCACCTTTCATATCCTCAGTGATACCCCACGAGGTGACATCTTGCATGGAGCCCCAGTCCGAGGGAGACTGACAGTCGTCTTTAGCCTCTTCCATTTTCTAACAATTGCTCCAACAGTTGATCTATTTTCACCAAGCTGCTTGGCAATTTCCCCGTAGCCCTTTCCAGCCTTGTGGAGGTCCACAATTTTGTCTCTGGTGTCTTTTGGCAGCTCTTTGGTCTTGCCCATGGTAGTAGTTGGCGTCTGACTGACTGTGGGTGGACAGGTGTCTTTAAAGAGCTCAGACAGGTGCTACTAAGTTAGATTAATGAGTGGAGTAGAGGGGGACTTTATAAAGGCGCAGTAACAGGTCTTTGAGAACCAGAATTCTTGCTGTTTCTTAGGTGCTCAAATACTTCTGTTCAGCAGTGCGAGACAAATACATTCTTTACAAATCGTGTGTGTATGTAGGTATGTGTGTGTATGTGTATGTAGGTATGTTTGTGTTGTGTTTATGTTTTTGGTGTGGGTTTGTTTTTTTTTGTGTGTGT